>JARFIY010000351.1:2585000-2762500 GCA_036346155.1 Sinelater perroti
TGCTCCCCACCACATAAATTTAAAAGTTTGAAACTACCCTCCGTTATAGTAAAATAACACTAAAACCCACTGTATACTTGTAGTGTGCACGATTTGCAAACTAAGATTGCATAAAAACAATTAATAATACTAGAAATACGTATATCGTCTACTTCAGAATCTAAACAAATTTTATTCATTGTACAGGATGTCCTAAAAATGTCCTCACTCTTTAAATGAGAGTCGGCCCAAGCAAGTGAAGCGGTGCGGACGCTACGCGTGTGCTCCGTTATCACAGCGCAAACGTTGACCTATAAGCTTTGTATACTATCGTATCGTTAAAGTGTTTTATAAACTAGCAGGACTGTGCTGTAAATTTAAAAAGACTGTTGTATTCGTACAACAATAGAACAGGTAGGCATTTTTATTCTAATTAAAAACAAATCCGCAACGGGAATAATTTACCTGTAACTTACGAAATTTTCCCAATCGGGAACGGGCCCGGTTTTACAACAACTACTATGAACAATGTATTATCAACAAACATGGCAGTGCAAGCACCGTATTCGCAACAAATGAATTACATACTACAAAACGATTACCCGCAACCCTTTCTCCAAAACCAACTCCCCATAAACCAATTTCCACCGCCACCAACCTTGCTACCTAATTCAAATTACACTCAGACATTAGCCCCATCATCAACCTCTACTAATATATCTTCGACACCTTAACGATATGGTGTAATCGGAAACAATAAAGACGACACAACCGATGAAGATGACACAATGATACATGATAGCACAAATGAAAACAATGGAAAAACTCATTATTGGCAAGTAATCACTCATAAGAGAAAACGAACTAAAATTCAAACACAGTTAGAAAACGAGCCCCAAACCCAAACATCAAATAGGTTTCAAACATTATCGCAACTCCAAACCGACGATAACCCAACAACAAGTGACAACTCTAATAACAAAACAAACAGCCAACATAACATTCCCAGACCTCCCCCTATCTATGTATATGGAGTTGCAGATTACAAAAAGATGACTGACAGCTTTGCGGTTGTAGCTGCCGACGAAACCTATCACACTAAATCCCTTCCAAATAATACCGTTAAAATCAATGTTCACGAACCTAGCACCTGTAGGAAACTTGTACAGTACATGAAAGATGAAAATATTATACATCATACGTACCAATTAAAGCAAGACAGAGCATACAGAATCGTAATAAGAGGCTTACACCACACAACAGAAGTAAATACAATCCAAGAAGAATTAGCCAAAAAGGGACACAAAGTGAGAAACGCAATCAATGTTAGACATAGAATAACAAAAGAACACCTGTCACTCTTCTTCGTGGACCTTGAGCCACAAAATAACAACAAAGAAGTTTACGACATCGAGATATCAACAACACAAAAATCAAAGTCGAACCCCCAAAGCATAAAAATAATTTAATATAATGCGGTGTCAAACGTATGGACATTGAAAAGCCTACTGCACGAAACCTTACAACTTCGTAAAATGCGGAGGTCCCCGTGACTCTAAATCATGTACAAAATCAAGAACCACCCCAGCAGTATGTGCTTTATGTGGCAGTAGCCACCCTGTGAATTATAAAGGATGCAATGTATATCAAGAGCTATTAAATACAAGAAATAATAACAACAACAACTCACCCAAGACCACTTCCCAAAAACAAACATACGCTCCACCCATATATCTCCCAATCATCAGAAATTTACAAAATCTTCAAAACGAGACGACCTATGCACAAATAGCTTCAGGCAATGTGAATTCACTCAACGTTAATCAGGATATTACAACTCTCATGTCAAATTTCCTCAGTAAATTTAAAAACCTCTTCAATCAACTCCTTAACCAAAATTCTATGATCCTCAATATGTTATCTACCGTCATATCAAAAATAAATCACTAATGGCATCCTCAATACGCATCGCCGATTGGAACGCCAATGGCATAACTAGTCATATTCCAGAAATAACCTTATTCCTTAATTATAATAAAAATGATATCCTTTTAATTTTTGAAAGTCACTCAATTGATCGCACAGTAATCAAAATCCCTTACTTCTCGACATATTTTGCACATCATCTAGATGGCACTGCCCACGCAGGTTCAGCAATTCTCATAAAATCAACTTTGAGACATCACGTTCTTCAACCCTATATCACACCCAAAATACAAGGTACCTTACTAAACCTAGAAACTCTTTCCTGGCCCCTTGTAGTAGATACCAAATCTCCACTCAAGAATATAACGACCTCTTCCAGACACTTGGATTCTTAGTTGCGGGAGATTGGAATGCAAAGCATACGTCCTGAGGGTCTAGATTAATAACGACAAAAGGGCGCAACTTACTTGACTCAATACAACAAAATAATTTAAGACAGTTATCTACCGGGCACCCCACGTATTGGCCTACCGATAGGAACAAACTTCCAGATCTACTTGACTTTGCGATAACCAAAGGTATCTCTAACATTTACTATAAAATAGAATCTTGTCTGGATTTGAGCTCTGATCATAGCGCTATTATAATAACGCTAAGTAAGCACGCAATATCAAAAGAACCACTCTTAACTCTTGACTAGTCCCTGAGCATCAATATGGTTTTCAACGAAAGTACTCCACTATTCAGCAATGTCATAGAATAGTCAATACAATTAAAGACAACTTAGAAGACAAGAAATATTGTGCCTCAGTCTTTCTTGACGAAGGTCTTTTATACAAATTAAAACGATCATTTCCCACCCAAATATACCTCATCCTCAAATCCTACATCCATGAACGTTACTTCCAAGTTAAAGTCAATGTCTTTCTATCTAACCTTTATCCGGTATGCCCTGGTGTCCCCCAAGGTAGCGTCCTTGGGCCGTTCCTCTACCTAGTCTTTACTGCGGACATACCTGTAAACAATGATATCACTATGGCCACATTCTCTGACGATACGGCAATCCTGACTTCTGATGTAGACCCTATTCATGCTTCGGAAAAACTACAAAGCTACCTGCAGACACTCCAAACGTGGTTAAAAAGTGGAAAATTAAGGTAAACAACGAAAAATCTACACAGAAAAGGTGTATGCCCACAAGTGATGATTAATAACTCACCCATTCCAATAAAACCTGTAGTCAAATACTTAGGGCTACACCTCGACCAAAAACTAAACTGGAAGGAACATATTAAAGCCAAAAAAAACCCAACTAAACCTGAAAGTGAGACAGATGAACTGGCTGATAGGTAAACGATCAAAATTGTCATTGGAAAACAAACTTAGCATATACAAGATCATTCTCAAGCCCATATGGACTTATGGCATTGAACTATGGAGATGCAGCAAACCATCAAATACTAAAATACTTCAAACTTTCCAGTCCAAAACACTCCGCATGATCACTGGAGCTCCATGGTATGTATCCAACCTAACCCTCCACACCGATCTTGGAATACCATTTATCAGTGAAGTAACTACCGTCCGTGCAACTAAAGCAAAACAGCGATATGCATCAAACACCAGTCCCAACATGAATTCCATGTACCGCCCTCCGCTTGTCAAACGTAGACTTAAACGTGGCCAGAAGACCTAATTAGGGATTAAAAATTGAAGAACTGTCGCTGGATGGTACTCAATACAAGTCACAATTCCAACATAAAATTTACTAAAACTCTATGTATATTGTTGAGTAGATTGTAAATAAGCAAAAAAAAACTCTTTAAATGACAATAAATGAGAATGATACCTAAGTAAATGCGTGGAACAGTTGTCTAAATCATTGAGAGTTAAATGGTTCAGTTCACCGACACAATTTCACCTACTGGGTTGGTAAAATCTACAAGAAGCAACATTTAAACTTACTAAGGGTTAGAAATAGGCATCTTAAAACTATTCTTTTTTGATAAAACTGTCACCTGTGATATTTATCTAATAATTCTACAGGACTCCATACGTTAACGTTGTTTGGGGACGAAGAAATTTAATTTCAGCAGGATGGAGCACCTTCCCATCACGATTCTGATATAAGAACCTATATCAATACGACTTTTTTGAATAATAAACTTTTTTATGATAATACCTCAAAGATAAGGCCCACTACACAAAACTAGATACAAATGTTTCGCAATTCCAAATGAAACATTTTGTAACGCTGTGAAACACGTTAGTCCGCGTTATTAGCTGTATTTTGAAAAATTCAATTTCATGTGATATTTTTTTGTTTAATTCTAAAACTATTATTTAAAAACTGGATACATTTTTGGACCACTCTGTATTTTTACTTGTATTGTAGATCTCTCAGTAAAACGTAAAACACACATAACTATAAAATAATTTAATATTGTTGTTTGCTAATTTCTATTGGGGTGTAGGGTCGCGTCATAGAGGTAGTACCTTTATACCGGGAACGGTCACACCAACGGTCTTACCGGAAGTGGTTCTCGATAACTGGTCCTCATGAGGCACCCAATTCTCACCTATGGCTCCAAGTGCCACACCCCGGAAAACTGTATTGACCTACAGGCTAAACTAGGTGAGGATAACCAGATATGGTGAAACCTGACATAGGGCAGCAGCAATGTCAGTACTAGGTTAAAGTGGAAAAGAAAATCTTTGGTACAGTTTATCACTAGAAAATCGGAGGCGACTATCACGAACTGATAAACACGGCTCCGTTACTGCGACTTGCCAACACGTCTGGCCAGCGCGGTGAGTTAAGGCCGAAAACCCAACAAATCCCTTCATGAATACACAAATAAACGAAAGGCCCTCAGTCCCCGGCAGGTTGAAAGTAGTTCACCACGGCAGCGGTGAATCCTACCGACAACCAGAGGGTGCGAAGAATCACCGGATGAGGAAAGGCTGCCAAATGACGACGAAGTTGACTATAGCTACGTACAACGCACAGACCCTCAGAACTGAAGAACGACTAGTAGAATTTGAAAATGAAATTAAAGATAAAAGATGGGACGTAATAGGACTAAGCGAGATAAGAAGAAAAGAAGAACAGTGTACAAAACTATTATCTGGAAATACATTATATCATACCAAAAGTATACTAGAAAATAACACAAACACAGCGGGAGTTGGATTTATGATACACAAAAAGGTAGAACAAAACATAAAAGAAATAAGATCTATCTCAGCAAGAGTGGCATACCTAATACTTCAAATATCCAACAGATACAATCTTAAAATAATTCAGGTATACGCGCCCACATCGACACACGAAGATGAAGAAGTCGATCCGTTTTACGAAGAGATTAATGCCGCAATAACATTAAACAAAACACACCATTATATCATAATTGGAGATTTTAATGCCATAGTAGGAAAGAAAGAAGATAATGGGAAATCAGTAGGATACTTTGGAATAAGGCAGAGAAACCAAAGAGGCCAAACATTAGTCCAATACACAGAAAGACAAAACCTATATATTATGAATACCTTCTTCAAAAAGAAGGAAGGAAGAAAGTGGACGTGGAGAGCCCCTAATGGAACTACAAAGAATGAGATCGACTTTATTATATCATCCCATAAACATCTAGTTACAGATGTGACGGTAACTAACAAATACTCAACAAGCAGTGATCACAGATTAGTAAGAGGAAATATAAGGATAAATGCACAAAAGGAACGAATAAAACTAATAAAGAAAAATAAACAAGAAATAGATAGAGAACTTCTTAAAGAAAAAACCAATGAATACAGAATAAAATTGAGAAAAAACCTTTGGTACAGCAGAATTAGAAAACAAGACACAATAGAACAAATAAATAAAAAGATGACGAATGCAATATTACAAGCAGGAAAGAAAACAGCTAAACAACAAAAAACAAAAAATGTAAAAAAAATATCAGGAACGAATCAAAACAACTATTAGAAAAAAGACAAGAATTAGCAAGCCAAGGTAAACGAGGTACGGTAGAATACACGGAACTAAACAAAACTGTACGAAAGAAAATAAAAGAAGATATCAGAAGAAATACAGAGGTTTTAATAGAGAAAACAATTGAAGAAAACAAAAGCTTAAAAGTGCTGAGAAGAAAAATAAACACAAATATCAACGTCATTAGCCATCTGAAAAAAGAAGACGACACAATAACGTATGATAGAAAAGAAATCATTCGCACAGCAAAAAACTTTTATCAAAAGCTGTACAGCGCCAAGGTAGAAAAACCAGATAAAATAAAAAGAAGACATATTCTTAACGTCGGATCGGAAGAAATACCGGAAATAGAAGCAGACGAAATAAAAAACGCAATTAGGGAAATAAAATTAAACAGAGCTCCGGGAGAAGACGGAATAATCCCGGAACTTATTAAATACGGAGGAGAACAATTAATAAAAAACCTAAAGATACTACTAAATAAATGCTTGGAAGAACGGAAAATACCACAGAATTGGAACAACGCCGTAATTGTGTTGTTACATAAGAAAGGAGATAAGTCAGATCTAGGAAACTATAGGCCAATAAGTCTTTTATGTCAAGTATATAAGATGCTGACGAAAATAATAACAACAAGATTAACAAGCAAATTCGAACAGTATCAAAACACCGAACAAGCAGGTTTTAGAAAAGGGTACAATACTTTGCATCACATACAATCACTCCGAAACATCATCGAGAAAACAACAGAATACAACAAGGACATATATCTAGCTTTTATAGATTATAATAAGGCATTTGACTCTATAGAAATATGGGCAATTATAAACTCATTACAAAACAGCAGAGTGGATTCCAGATACATAGAACTCATCGAAAATATATACAAGGAAGCAACAAGCACTGTGAAATTACACTCAGAAACAGAGAAAATATAAATCCAAAGAGGAATAAGGCAAGGAGACTCTATATCGCCAAAGCTCTTCACACTGGCAATGGAGGACATATTCAAAAACCTTAATTGGGAGAACCATGGTATCAATATAGAAGGACGAAAATTAAATACACTAAGATACGCAGACGATGTAGTGCTTATTCCAGAAAATCGATTGGAACTGCAGGAGATGATGGAAGAACTGAACGAAAAATCAAAAGAAATAGGAGTAACTGTGAATATGACAAAAACAAAAATAATGAAGAGATCCTCTAACCAAGATGACGGTCCCATTACGCTAAATGGGGAAACTATAGAAGAAGTAGAACAATATATATATATACCTGGGACAAAACCTGCGAGTAGACAGGAAAATGCAAACGGCAGATGTAAATAGACGCATTAGACTCGCATGGACAGCTTACGGAAGATTGAAATATATATTAGAGAGTAAAGAAAAAAGATTTAAGATACACATGAAGATAAAACTATTAAACCAATGTGTAATACCGGTCTTGCTATACGGAGTTGAAACATGGGCAATGACAAAGAAGATCATGAGTAAGATGCAAAGTACCCAACGACACATGGAAAGAGCGATCCTCAACATAAAACTGATAGACAAAAAGTCGATAAAATGGATTAGAGAACGAACCAAAATGGAAGATGTCAAAAACAAAATAATACAAGCAAAGTGGTAATGGGCAGGACATATAGCGAGGATGGAGAAGAAGAAATGGACAAGAAAAACGACTGAATGGAAACCATGGGGAGAAAAACGAAACCCAGGAAGGCCCATACTAAGATGGTACGATGACATCAGGAAAGTGGCAGGAAGGGGATGGATGAACGCAGCACAGGATAGAAACAAATGGAGGGAAATGGAGGAGGCGTATGTTCACTTATGGACAATAAACGCTGGATAGAGAGAGAGAGAATTTCTATTATTTCCGAGCTTAAAAATGTGAGAATATTCACCATGACAGACATTTTGTAAATTACTAATTACTCAAAAATATGATAATGGACGTTATAACCACATTAACCATTCTAGTAGTTTATGGAATATTTTAATATAAAATGCTTATTAATTTCCAACTCCAAAAACAAAAATTTTAAGATAAATATTTAATAACTTCACCGTTTACAGTCAATTGCATTGCAACGTAGCGACTGATAAGAAATGGCTAACGGGATACACTACAACATTGCACGACATCTCTATACAATGCTTCATACTCTTATATTAATTACTTGTATACTAAAAAAGCTACTGTCCTACTATTTGAAAAGTAGAGAGACAATATTACGAAAAACTAAGAAAAATTGTTTTATATTATTTAGTACAGACGCGATTCTAGTGTAACTTATTTTTTGAATACCTTTGTACATATAGTCATGGTATTTTGAGTGCTCTATATGTATTATCTTTACTTTGTGTAAATCATACATACTTTATCTATTCCCTTTCATTCTTACATATTCAGTTTCAGAAACCGTTTAGAAAGACTAATAATTTTTAAAACTTTCTTTTATTAAAATATTGTCAGTTTTTGGTGCTCATTTTATAGTTTTATTTATTTTGTTATAGATTTATTCTATCTCATCTTCATGTTTGGTATATATACCAGTACTGTACCTGTAGGTTTTGTTTCTAGTTTTACCGTTAGAATTCTTTAGTTTTGTTGGAGATATCCCTTTACCCGTCTTCTATTTTTTTTTCTTTTTGTTCTACGGCTGCTGTATACATTATCCTACAATTATTTAAATATATAAATAGCATAACGGAAAAAACGTCTTACACAAAGAACGTTCAAGTTTTAAGATCTTAAAGTGTCTACAACAATTTTCGAGAATATTAGCAGTCACACTGCTTATATCCGCGACTGACATAATAAAATAAACCGATCTACTAGCCAACATCTTCAAGGGATAAAGACAGACACCAGCAAAAGAAGAAGACCAATTCAAATACAATTATTTTTCTATAGTTACAGCAACAAACTATTAAAATTGATTAAATTTATAATCAAATTATTCGCCGTAATAGAAAAGTAAAAATGACAAAAAGTCTCGTTCTGCAATGTTCTTGAATTCCTTGCAACCGAATACTACCTCGGAGACGACTGTAGGGAGCATTTGAATAAAATATCGCCATAAAGCGTCAATTAGTCGTATCCCAAGACTGAGTTGCGGTTGACCGCTCAAATGTGACTTATTGTTAGTAAACTCGAGAAGTTGAAGTTCTCACGCATCGGGTTAGGGCAACACAGCTCGTTGCTGCCGGCAATGCCTCCCGATGCTGCCGCTCGCGGGTTGAAAGCGAAACGAACCCGAAGGCGGCGGTAATGCATTATTAACGCGAGGCGGGGAATTTTTGCCGATCTGAAATGAATACACGGCCTTAATGAAAATCCCATAATTCCGCCACAATCGCCCCCATAAATAATTTCCAAGCGTGTCGCGATGAGACGGCGGGCTCGCCTCCCGCTTCGTGTTGATTCCTTTCGGGCTTCCATTTGTATGTGTACCTGGTCGTAAACTCCATCGCGTGCTCGTTTGTTGCCTTGTTCTGCAGATAAAAACCTTCTAGATAAGTTAAGCGATCGCTTCAGGTCATCCGCGCAATTTATACTTCTGTGTATGTTTCGTTAGGAAACCTAAATTACCTCTTTTGTGAATAAACCATTTATATAACTTGTTGTTTTTATCCAGTTGCTAACTGTTATGAATGTTTTCAACATACCAACAAGGTAGTCGTAGTGGATGCCCTCTGTCAATAAAATTGCATTGAAATGTTATGTCAAATAGTCAATGACACTCCGAGCTAAACAAAAGTAAACAATTATCAGCATTAACTTTCTTCATCATATGAACATCATTACTAATAATTTAAAACATTGCCTTACAACTCCAGTTGTAGTAAATGTATACTAAACATTCATTTCAGAACTGGCTCTTCTGTATCACCTTCTGTAAGATAAGTGGTTTAAGAGTAATATATAAGGAAGAACACCAGAGACTTTGTTTACAAAAAATGAGGGGTGTATGACCTGTACATAACATGACTTCATTTCAGAATATAATTCAAAATTCTTCATATACTCTTTTTTTCTCTGTAATTTTCACAAACTACAGTAAAATATATTTTAAACTTCAGCGGGAGAATTGAGAAAAATCTTAACATGAAAAACAAATTGAAGAAATACCCAAACATAGTATAGGCACGGGTAAATATTAAGACTCGAGATAGATATATATATCCACACTGACTGTCCATATTAGAAATCATAGAGCTGCTAGAAGTTTAGAAAATAGTAGAAAGCTAAAAAATTAAATGTACAATAGTTTCTCCAACACCGAGATAAATATATAATCGCAATGCTACCGACCAAGATCTGCGAAATCAGTTAATGATTCTAAAAAAGACGCAAACACGAAAGAGTGGATTGCATTACACAAAAATGTATGAGCGCAAAAAACTACAAAAGTTGGTAGAATGCACATTCCATGAATCCGAAGCAACAGCATGCATCTACACCACAAAGTAGGCTAGCAATGTTAATGCCGACTTATTCCATTTATAGTGGAATGCAGCAGAAAATATAAAATGTTACTGCAAAGTGTATAAAGACCTATGAGTAGAAAATAATCAGCCAGGTTTTAAAAAATTGCAAAAATAACTAACTGCTTATCATACAAAAAAAGAATGCTAAAGATATAAAACATAATATGCCCTAGTAATATGAGGAGAAAACTTCCAGATAATCTAGAAAAGCATTTGAGAAATTATACAAAGCATATCATATTGGGGGGGAGGGGGCTGATCTTAATGCCAAATAAGCTGTCTTTGGTACAGACACTAATAATTCAAAAAAATTACTACTTGTGGAAGACTGGATCGAACAAAACGTTTTTTTTTCTCAAATGCTAATAGCACTTTTATTACAGACGTAACACTAACGCGAAAATAGTTATATATATTAAGGCGCGACGAATTAAAGTCGAAGTAGAGAACTTTAGTGATCACTACAATATAATTTTACAGAAAGATCCACAAATATTACAAAACGAATTGAAAAACAAATCAAGGCGCACTGAAAGTTTCTTCCTAAAAATCAAATGAGTCACCAAATCAATTAATTAGAGAAAGAAACTGTAAATACCTACTGAATTTTGAGATAAAAGATCAACAAAACATGGAGGATGACTATGCATGTTATTAAAAATACACTTTAAGTCAAAT
Organism: Sinelater perroti; assembly: GCA_036346155.1. Taxonomy (NCBI): domain Eukaryota; kingdom Metazoa; phylum Arthropoda; class Insecta; order Coleoptera; family Elateridae; genus Sinelater; species Sinelater perroti. The sequence continues at coordinate 2,596,077 of JARFIY010000351.1, forward strand.
ACAATAGAAACAGGCGATATAGAGAAGCAAGAAGCCAGAAAATCTTATAAAGTCATACATGTACTCAAAAAATGTAAAGCGAAAGAAAAGTGAAACCGAATACAATTTTGTGACGAACTAAAAGATGACACTACGCAAAGAAAAACAGATAGTTACTCAGAAATTTAAACTCTAATCGTGAATAGAATATAATACGAGAAAATATTTCCTCTGCGCCCAATTATAGAATGGACGAAAGTCAGAATATCAGACCACAATATACCGACATCTACAGCAAATGAAATAATATCAAAAATATACCTAAATAAATCACTAGACGATTTAATTCCAAGTGTAATCAAAAATTGTCATAATAAAAATAAAGAAGCCGTCGGGCACACTTAGTATATCGCTTAACGAGTAATATGCGGTAAGCGCCAAAGAATTTGCGACATAAGCCGAATGGAAGATACGGCATTCACGAAACAGTGAAACTTTTATTGGAGGTCTTCCCTTACGACAGTGCAGGACAAGATGATGCGAATCAAGCGCGAAACGGCCACAGTCATTGACAACTGGTGATCCGATGTTCGGATAAGCGCGGGCAAAATTTATAGATCATAAAAATTATAGATTTATAGCGAGAATTAACACCAAAAGAGTCCCAACGGCACGACAGCATGATGACAGCGGCGGTACTGAAACGTTTAAAGATTGTAGCGGCAATTTTCGAAAGCTTCTTCAACCTCAAGTTTGAAGGTCGGCATCTTTCCGAGATATTGGAAGATCCAAACAGTACGGTTTATTTTGAAACTGCGAAAAGTCTGACTGACCGGGACACGGTACGTGATGCGGCAGAACGACGAGCTTCATAAACGATACTAAGGTTTTCGTGCGAGTTTTCTGAGACACGAGGAACGTGCAAGAATATTACGTACTATAATGCGTAGTGTCCTGGAATTATCCGGAAGAGATTGCCCACGAAATCTACTCTCGCTAGTAAAACATTACCGCACCGAGAGGATAGCGCAGACAGTAGCGGGAGAATTGTGACGCAACAATTGACGAAGGGGTGCCCCCAGGGTTCATGATCGGGACCGATATACTAGAAACTGGTATACAAAAAGATATTTAGAGTTTAACCGCCACTAGAATGCAGAAATGTGGAATTCGCAGAGGACAACCTACTGATCTGAGCGCTCAAAACATGAGTCGATAGCATAAAATTAAGGTTCAATCCAAAAAAGACCGATGTAGTGGTTTTCGGAATCTAACCAGAGTTTAATAGCAAGCAGGTCTTCTATACGGATCATTTCCAGTACCTCAAAAAAAATAGATAGTTGACTTTCATGGAAGACTCACATACGTGGGTAGATTTGTGACAAGGGGAAACAATTTCTTTATCAAATGGGCGCAGCAACGCAATTATTATGGAATTCAGTGGCAGTACAACTGCCAAAGTTGTACACAGCCACAATATGGGTAGAAAGGTACAAAGTCAAAGAAAATGGGGTCTTATAAATTGTACAAGGAATACTTGTGGTCAAAGAGGCAGGCGTTTACAACATCATAACCACCAAAACGGCGTTAATATTTCCTTTGCATTTTATTTTTCAGGAGGCGATAGATCAGAGGTGGCTGACAATCAGACTAGAGCGGCAAATCCGAGAGAAACTAGGGCTGTGGTCAACTGAAAGCAGTCCACACAGGAGTAGAAACCACGAGGAGAAGAGGAGATTCACTAAGAACGAACAAGCTCACACACTAAAGCACCATCTTCTAGTACAAACTAATAGCCATCATAGGATACCCGGGATACATCGACAAGCACAGAAGATACGGTGTAATATTTTACAGCTACTTGCTCTCCGAAGCATGAAGGCATCGACAAATTTGCAAGTCGAGGTTTGGAGTTCTGCACAGATATTCCATTGAACCGAAACCCACGTCAAGATTCCGGAAAAAAAATGAGCCACCAGCTAGGTAAAGAAGCAGATGCAAGACTAGGACCGCCGATTATCTGGATAGTTGTAACGGGACTTATAAAGAGCCGGTTATAAGCTACAACTAGAGAAATATGGGAGCAGAGACGGTAAGCAGCAAAGTTGGGGAGATAAACGCAGCTTCGCTAGCAACTGGAAGCTGGCGGAAGACCAAATCCGATGCGCATATGGGGAAGTCGATGACGCTGTGCACGTCTTGCTGACCTCATACGCAGAGGAAACCAGACCAAAACACTCATTGAACGAACGCGGAAGGAGATGGAAAAGCTTTCGAAAATGCACAAGTGATGGACGACTGTTATACGGCACAATGCGCAATTTGTAATGGACACGCGGGGGTGGGACAAATTAGTTCTGGTGCGTAATGCGAACTCGAAAAGGAACTAAACAGGCAAAAACTTCGGCGCAGATTAAAAGTAAATTAGTCTGTTTATTTGCATAGAATTATAAATTATAGGACTCGGAGCTATAAATGGTTTTCAGTCGCTTGCCCTGACTCAGGTTTTCATGCTTTTGGTGCACTAAAGCACATGCGAAAACAGATGAATTTGCGTCCACAATAGATATAAAAAAGTGAGGATTGTAAAATAGAGCTCGGGAAATTTAGAATAATAAATTTATTTGCAGCAATATGGTGAAGTGTCGTAACACAGGGCACCAGCTAATTTGTTAACATGTATCGTTATGGCATTGTATATAATTAATCAATATGTTCTGTTTAGCGCAAAAAAGGCAATACAAGATTAGAGGTTCTCCTCCGGCGACAAGCTTCAGTCGGCCGTCCACAAACGGTGCTGTGCTATATCCATAGAATAGTTTTCAGCAGTTTTGCGAAAACAGTAAAATAGGCAACCAACGTATAAGTTACTAAAGATTTGAACCCATTAATCATCAATCATCTCAACAGAGTCTTTATCTTCTATGCTGCAAATGCAACTGTAAAGTTCTTTAAAAAATCTATTTAGGTATTAAATTGTATTTCTTACCATAATAGTTAAAACACAAATAAAAAATTTAATTTACACCATTTACAAAAAATAATTGAAATAATACAGATTACGTAAAATTAATTTACCGTAACAAAAAAAGTGATTATTAGGAGTAATTACAATGTTTTTTTAATTATCTCTTTCTTGCGCGTTAATTCAGTAAGCAGGGAAACATTATTTCTGTAAATAAACTTAAAATTTCTGTATGTGTAACAAAAAATTAAATTTGCAATAACAATAGGACTGCACAGCTTTTAATAGCTATTAGCGCCCGTGGTAGCACTAAGCACCAATTTAAAAAGCAAAAGGCAAACATCACATGTGTTTGTCGGCAAGTTTAATAGTTTTTAAAATTGTTTACGCTAACATCATTCCAACAATGTAATGTTCACGCGGCAAGCAGCAATTACCGCCTTTTTGCTCCTCATATAAAGCATAATAAGGCCGTCGTTTTCCGTTGCGTTTACCATACATTAATAAAACGAATTATCCAATTTGCTGCGGTACGAAACCCAATACCGAAATATAAAACATTGTTATCGGAGTCTACAGCTTAGCAGTTTTCCGCGTCGGGTTTCAGCAAACTTCCGAATCGCGATGCCCATTTGCGTTTCAGTAACTCGCCGGGTAATGAAACGTGATAAATTGGGTATATACTAATATGTTAGAAGCAATTTGTAACATAATATAATTAACAATTGAATGTACAGAGTACACTGAAAGTAATTATACAACGTCAATTGTAAATCGTCAAATGTACACAGAAAAATAATTACGACAAAGTATTATTTAAATTAACTTTTTTTATTTATTATAATTTATTAGCTAATCTTCTGTATTAAAAATTAAGTTGTTCTTGATTTATTTGGTAAGGACTTCTCCCATAACAAGTCCTCGTTATCCTTCTTTCAGGTCTACTGGCAGGTTTGTACTTCAAGTAGTGCTTGAGCATAACGGTACCTTGCTCTGGATTTTCTTTTCCTGCTATGAGTTTCTTAATCTCGTAATATATTATGGTATACGTTTGGTTTTCAATATTTGTGTGAACCGTGGCATATTGAGACGCGTGTATGAGAGTATTCATTAACGAAGTAAGCGCAATGCCAATTTCACCTGGATGTTTGAAGTTTACTTGCAGATTTACTTCTTGTATTTTGTCCCTATATCATTCATAATTTTTGTTTTTGTTGTATAATGTAACGGTCGGTTTTGTTATAGATTCCATAACTACTAATTATTGCTATTACCGGTTAATGGTCAGAGAATAACTCATAACGTGTAACATCCATGTGCGACGGAAAATTTCCATTAATAACATAGTAGTCTAAAAGGTCTAAACATCCTTAGAGTCAGTCGGCCAATAAGTTGGAGTGCTCGCCGATAGAAAGAATTAGTTTTGTTCTTCGTAGTAATCCCATATGTTATGCTTACTATTATAGTCTCTAACTATAAATAAATATATTTGGGCTCCAATGTCCAAGAAAAGTTATTCAAGTTTTTCTTTTTAATATTGCGGCAATGTGGGCAATAAACTGGTGAAGCAATTAATTCGTAAGGAAGCATCTTTACTTTATAGGTGGTTAGTTTTACACTATGTGTTCTTCTTTTCAATGAAATTCATTAATATGGATATGTTATCCAATGTTCGTCTTCCCTTTCCGTATGCTACCTGTTCTTTTAATTTGCTTCCTACAGTTTTTCTTATTTTGTCTTCAGTTATGCTCTTATAAACTTTAAAAACCACTGAAGCTAAGTCCATTTCATTTCTTTTCATTTTTTATGTATCGAAATAATTAAATTGTTTGCCCAATCATCTTCTTCTCCTCTTCTTGTCGTTATCTCCCTTCGCCCTTTGGGGTACCGAAGTTTATTTCTTTTTTCAAATATTCACCCAACTCTTCCATTCCCTCTAGTTCTTTGCCATTTCTTTTATTTCCCTCAGAATGGTTAGGTTAAATAAAGAATTAGGCCAATAGATTACCTCAGACAATTTAGAACAGTTAATTTTGAAGGGGAAAGAAAATCAGAATATAGTGGTAGACATGATTGGGAGTATAATGAAGGCAAAGGAAAAAGAGAAAAGTCGTAAGGAAGAAAGACAAATGCTGTAAGTCATTTAATAGGCGCCTACACTGTTCCTAATGGAAGTACCATAGAGATGAGTAAACTGTCATATTATGTGTACAAAGTAGTGTGTCCAATGTTGCATGAGATAAGTACAACCCGCAGGCCAGAAATATGCCGTAAGATTTTTCTAGGCAGAGGGATAGCTTCACAAAAATTATTTGTTCGGCTAGGAAAAAAGCTAACTACATCCGTCAAAAAAATAATAAAGAAGAACCATACGTCAAGGACTAGTTTCGTCCTATAGGATAGAACATTTTGATCTCAGCATGACAATATTTCTATTGTAAATCAGGGCTTGTAAGGAAAAGAGTTGAGAGCAATAACATTACAAAAATGGTTTGGCCGGCCCGTACTAGAATGTCACCATTGCTTCAAACCCCAACGACTCACACAACGAAATACTCTAGTTACATCTCTAGGAAGAGTGGGGTGTCATATCTCTCGGACATTCCGACACCTAACTGAAAACTCTTCGGCAAAATCAGAGCTGTCATTAAAGCAAAGGATAGAACTATTCCCTTATAATGTCAATTACTCGATGACATAAGATAAGCCATAAACTATCAGTTTCGAATACGTGTCCAGATGCTTTTGGTCAGACAATACATAATAATTCACAGTTTTTATGATCATATAACATTCAAATACAAGTAAAATGTTTAACTTTTATATTACATCATATAATGTCTCCAAGGAAAGGGTCCTGAGTGTCTTTTCGCTCGCTTCGAAAGCGAAGCAGCAATGTGACGCTGTAACCAAAAGGCTTGATTGTTCAATACATGATTGGAGCCTAACACATCACAATGAAGATTGATGATAAAACTATATGCTTTATTCATCATAGTTGCCTCATCATCTTCAAAAACATATCTTGCCGACATTCTCAAATTGACATTTTTGACGCCGTCGACCTTGTTTAGCATAAGATAATCGTAAATCACTTCGCGCTTCGTCTATAAAGAAAACAAATACGTCATGTGATACGCTTTCTAATAGGTTTTCACACATTTCCAAATGATTTTTCCAATCACGTTCGGAAAGTTCCTGTACAACAACCATCTCGTATAAATGAAAACAAAACTCTTGGTGCAAACGTTTTCTAATATTCGCGCACTTTAAGGTCTTCCTTCTTCCCTTCTCACAACAAAACCAGTACTTCTGAAGTTTCTTAGTTGCTGCAACAAAATCGATTTTATATTGGGAACAAAAGAAACCCAGGCGTACGAAAAGCATATTAAAAAATTACAACAGATTCAACTCTATTCGTTCGTCTACGATACGTTAGCTACTAAAAAAAAAATTAAAACTTCTTGACTGCCTCTCTTTTAAATGAGTGTGGGGGGAAGTAATTTTATCCAACTCCGTATAAGCCCAGATGTTTAACGTGGGATTATCAGCTGCTTACTTTTGAGCAAGCACAAAACTTATTCAGCACAAAGTACCACTAGTTTGATGTAAAATTCTTTCACCGGGTCCTTCAATATTTTCCTAGATGAGCTGTATCTGGCAATAGCATTAGTCAATGTCTATGGGCTTACATTATCTGATACATTTTTTAAACGCCAGATTTCCTATTAAACATAGTGAAGAACATCTATATAATATAGCTATGAATAAATGTATTAATACTCTCACTTCAAGGATCATGTCCTTTTTCTACAAATTTCTAGAGTTCGCTTCGAGTAAAATACACAGTTAAAATAATTATTGGCGTTACATTGTGTTGTCTGTTTACGGGCTGTATAACCAGTATGGAGACTCTTAACATTTCGCCCACTGTTGTGGCGAACATATATTAAATTAAGATCAAAAGCAACGGCAAACATCAAATGCTCTCTGGCCGTCATACAAACATCTTTGACGATCATAAAGTACATTCTCCTTCTTCTAACAGGTTAAACTAACCACCAGTATGAGGTGTGCCCAACATGGCTCATAGTACTACACAAAGTGTGTGCCAGAAACAGGCTAATAGCCTATACAAGAGTAGAAAAAGAAGAAAATTTTAGAAGATTTTTCACTTGAAGATGACCGCCGCAACTATGAACAAAACATGAAGTTTCAAAACTACAAACATGACCTTACAACCTAAAAACAAACAACACAATTCCGATTACTCATTAAGGATATCGCTGATTCCACAACCTGGTAGTGGGACAAGTAACACGCTGATTATTTTACACGATTTAATTCTGTAAACTTTCTTAAATCCGAAAAGTCTTAAAATCGAAGACGACCTCTTTTAGCTGTCAGATCATACACAGGACATTTGCGGAATTTTAGGCTTTTGCAGACAGTTACCAGCACCTTCAGCAATTTAATTAGTTTTCTCAAACTGACACAATTATCGAAATTCTTGCCGCAGCAAATAAACATCTTGGACTTTAATTCCTTTTATTCGGAGTTTTCCGATATTTGGCAACTTTCCTCTTAAATTCAAATGAAATTGTCCCCATTTGGCCTTATGAGCAAAGATAGCAGTGTCCAGAGAGAGAAAAATAGAGTTGGAGGGAGAAAAAAAGGGGGTAAAACGGAGATAAGGGACGAAAGGAAAGTGTCATACAGCCTTAAAGACTATAACTTACCAGATGCATCACACACATGCTCAAAATAGAATAAGCCTAATCAAAGCATGCAAAGAATGATGCACCAAAACGAAAATAAAAAGAAAATATGTAAAACTAAGCTTCGAACCCAGAGTCTCTTGCGCGATATTCAAGCTCATTTTCTACTGCTCCATCCCGCGTCGCTTGGGGTAAGGTTTGAAAGTGTCTCAGAGTGAATCATCCGAATAAACGCAAAGCGTACACGGAATAAATCCTAATGCTAGGTAAAACAAAAACAAAGTAAAAATTGTCCAGGAAAGATGCTTGAAAGCATTTCCTTGTAAGTATTAACAGAACAAAGTGTTTTCGAAAAGCAGACACACGGATTTATACTTAACATTCAGTATACACCAGTAAAAGGGGAACATTAAAAGGCACCATAAAACGGCCATAAAAACAATTCCTATTAGCTACGGGTCATCGACAAACATTTACTGTTTTTGGTATTAAAGTGCTTTTCCTCTGCAAATAAAAATAAACAAACCCAATTTATGTTAAGATGAAATAAAAACAATGCGACGAATTTTTAGAAAATTAGTTTATATTTCAAAGTAATCAAAAGTTAACAAACAAAAAGTTAGACAGCTTCGACAATTAGAATAAACATCGTTGAAAATATGTTTAGAAATGTTTTGCTATATTATTATTTGAAAATGGTGCAAAAATTTTATATATTGACTGTTAATGTTGTAAATAAGATACTTATTCACACTTGAGAATAAAATAGGTTGCAATATTCATTTAATAAAAGTAAAACGACTACAGAATCCTGACAAATTGAATAAACGGCACAAGTAAAAATTCAAAGTTCCGTTTGTCATTTTCAAAACCTATTTGAATCTAACTAACCATCAATCAAATAATACGTACTGTAATTGCAGTATAGTAAAATTTAGTGATTGCTGAAATAATTTGTATAGGATTGGATGGTCACTATGGCAATCCCCAGTACTAAAATAATAAACAGCTATATTTATTTTATTCACCTAACAAATATTTTAGTACTATCAACATTAAAATTCTAATCAGTCCTACCGTAGGTCATTAGAAATTACATTTTGGTTGTCATTAAAGATAACAGATATATAAGCAGCGACATAGTCTAATGACTCCTATTAGCGGTCCATTTTAATACCTAAAGTGGTGGGGTTTTCCAAATAACATGTTTTTCCTTCACCTCCCACTCTGTTCAATGAACAATGTTACCACTCCTTTCAACTCTATAAACCTTGACACAATGGATTCTTAAAATATACCGCCACCTACATCCAGACTAAGAAAACATCTGGAGATCAACCATCTACTCATTTAAGGTGTAGTGGTTCAAACACAATAAACGGTGTAGCTACAAGGACCGTGTTTATTTCCACGCAAACCGTTAAAACACTATTCCACTCACATTAGTTACATGAAGGAAACAACAGAATTTGAAAGGATTTTCTGTTAATACATGCCCGCTAATTTTAGAAGAAATTTTTTATTATTATTATAATCGTTACCCTTATACCTTTCGGTGTCGGGTTTACATTCTTATTTATTCATATTACATTATATATCTATAATTACATTTTATTTTTATTTTTATTTTTCTTCTATAAATTTCTTCCAATCTTTTCTATTTCTTGCTACTCTTTTTGCCTCTTCCCATGATTTTCCTCTTTTTTGTAGTATTTCTTCTATCACTTGGTTCCATTGTTTCCTTGGTCTTCCCCTTTTCCTTTTTGTCTGTGTCTTGGCCTCGTATACTGCCTTTACTTGTCTTTTGTTATTCATTCGCTGTATATGTCCCCACCAACTGAGTTGCTTTTGTTCTATAAATTTTATGATTGGTTTCACCTCTAATTCTTTTCTTATTTCTGTGTTTCTAATCCTGTCCTTTCTGGTTACTCCTAGTATTCGTCTAAGGTATTTCATTTCTGTAGCTTGGATTTGGTTTTTTTGTCTGTTTGAGAGTATCCACGATTCACTTCCGTAGGTTAGTACTGGTCTGTATATTGTATTAAAGACTTTTATCTTGGTTTTATTACTTATTTCTTTCTTGTTTATGAATTTTTTGTTCATTGCATAGTACAGTTTTATTGTTTTATTTATTCTCTCGTTTATTTCTGCAACTTGTTTCCCTGTTTTGTCTAATGTTATTCCCAAATACTTATATTCCTTTACTTGTTCTATTTTGATATCTTCTATTCTGATATTTGTTCTAATATCCTGTTCTCCAATTACCACTATTTTAGTTTTATCTATGTTTATTTTCATGCCCTCTGTTTCTAGTACTACTTTCCATGTATTTATATTTTCTTGTAAAGTTTTTTCCTGTCCTGCTATTAACACCACGTCGTCTGCGAAAACTCCCTCGGCTATTTCTACTCTTTCTAAATTTCTATGTCTTACAAACAACTTCTTTATGTTTTGTTCAGTTTTTCTGATGATGTTGTCCATGTGTATATTAAATAAGGTTGGGCTTAGTCCTCCTCCCTGTCTTAATCCCTTCTCTGTCTTGAACCCTTCTGATTTCCTATTGTTACTTATTATATAATTTGTGTTGGTTTCATATAGGTCTTCAATCACTCGTATAATTTTGTTATTTATTCCTTTTTCTCTCAGTCCTTTCCATACTTTATCTCTAGGAACTGTGTCAAATGCCTTCTGCAGATCTATAAAGGCTAGGTAAAGATTTTTGTTTTGTGGTTGTCTTTTCTCTATTAGTTGTTTAATTGTGAAGATGTGGTCTTGCGCACTTCTTCCTGGTCTAAATCCACTTTGCGGTTCTGCTAGTTGGGGTTCTAATATTATTTTTAATCTGTTATTGATTATTTGTTCATATATTTTTATAATAATGTTCAGTAGCGTTATTCCTCTATAGTTACAGCACTGTTTTCTGTCTCCCTTCTTGTGTATTGGCGTTATTAGTGCCATTCCCCATTCTTCTGGAATTTTTTCACTTTGCCATGCTTTGTTTATTATTTCTAGTAGTAATTCCATCCCTGTCTCTCCCAAGTGTTTAATCATTTCTGCTGTAACTCTATCATCTCCCGGTGCTTTTCCATTTTTTAGTTTTCTTACTACATTCCTCAGCTCGTCCATTTTATTTTTCAATTTCCTCTTCTTCTATCTGGTTTGTTTTCCCCGTTTCATTTGTAATAATTCTTGTTGTACGTGTCTGTTGTCCTAGTAGCTCCTGAAAGTATTCTCTCCATCTTTCCATTATTTCTGTGTCATTTGTTATTGTTTCTTGGTTTTTGTTCTTTATGTATATCTCTTTTCTCTGCTTTTCTGTTCTAAAGGATTTTATGATTTTGTAGAATAATTTCTGGTTACCTGTGCTATCTTTTTCCATTTTGTTTCCAAAATCTGTCCATAATTTTTCTTTTGCTGTTGCTACTAATTCCTTTACTTTTTTCCTTTGATTTTTATATAATTCGTATTGTTCTGTTGTTTTGCTTGTTAAGTATTTTTTCCATTCTTTCTTCTTCTTCATGGTTTCTTCTTCATCTCATTTGTCCACCAGGCTGTTTGTTTTTTCCCGTTTTTCATCCTATAAGTTCCACATATCTCTTTCACTGTATTAATTAGGATTTCTTTAAATAGCTTCCATCCTTTTTGTGCATCTGCCTGTTTTATTACGTCCATTTTGTTCTTTAGTTTGTTTTCTGTTTTCTGTTGATATATTTTTGCAGTTTCTTTATTTCTAAGTTTATATGTTTTTATTGCTGTATGGCTTCGTTTTATTGTTTTTAATGTTTTTTCTATTTCCGTGTCATTTTGTCTTATTTTTCCTATAAGCAAGTAGTGGTCGCTATAGATTTCTGCACTTCTTTTCACTCTTACATCTAATATGTTTTTCTTCTCTTCTTTTTGTGCTAATATATAATCTATGATTGATTTCTCCCCTCTATTTATTTGTACTCTAGTGAACTTATGTATTTCCTTGTGTTGATAGAATGTGTTGGTTATAATTATGTTTTGCAATTGACAGAAATCCAAAAGTCTTTTCCCGTTATTGATTCGCACTTCCTCTCCATATTGTCCTATTATTTCTTTATATTCTTCATCTTTCTTCCCTACTCTACTATTGAAGTCGCCTGCTATGTATATACTTCCTTTTGCTTCTTCTGTGGTATTTGTTAATTCTTCCCAGAATTTTTCTTTCTCTTCTACTCTTTCATTTTCGTCTGGTCCGTATATTGATATTATTGTCATAATCTTTCCATGTCTATTCCTTAATTCTATTAATAGTATTCTTTCCGATATTGCTTTCCAGGTACTGATTTGTTCAGTTATTTTTTTGTGTATTATACAGCCAACTCCACCTGCTGCACTTTGATCGTTCTGTACTACACTGTATATTAATATGTGCCCGTTTGTTAGACTGATTTCTCCATTTCCTTTCTTTTTTGTTTCATTTATCACTAATATTTCTAAATTTGCTGCTTGAAATTCGTTTATTATTTCCACTTCTTTTCCTTGTATACTTCTGATATTCCAAGCTCCTAGTTTCCATGTATTTAGTTTCTTTTTTATTTATATTTCTCTTTGTTTTTCTATTTCTTTTGTTAGTGTTTCGTCTTTCTCATTTTTTGTCCCTATTTTCCATTTTCCAATTTTCCATAATTTGTATTCCGCTTCATTGTCCTTTTTCTTTGCCATTTTCGTCATCTCTGTTATTCCTTTGTTTGGTTTGTTCAATTTTTGCTATGGTTACGCCCTTTTCATCATCATCCCAAATGTAGGCTTCTCCATCAATGGTTATTTTCCTGTATCCTATTTTTACTTTGTGTCCTTTGGTAATTTCTTCCTTAGCAATTTTCCTTATCTCAGCCTGTATTTCTCTTTCCTTTAGTGTTAGATCATTTTCAATATATATCTTACTACCTTTCAATTTGTATTTGTTCTTCATAATTTCTTTTTTAGTTTCCCATGCATTTACTTCAATAATATTTACTAATCGTCCCTCCTTGGTTTTTATGCTTATTACTTTGTTAACTTCTGCTACTACCATTAATCTGTCCTTTAGGAATTGTTTAGCCGCGTTTTGTTTCTGTTGTGGGTCAAATCCTATTCCTTTTATCACCACGTTGTTTCTCCTTTTCTCCTTATCCATTCCTTCTATCTGGTTTTCTAATTTGGTGATCGTATTTTTTAGTTTTTTCTTCTCCGTTAGCCATCTTTCCTCTTTTTTTTGCATTTCCTCTCTTAGTTTACGTGTTTCTTCGGTGTTTTTCTTTATTTCTTCAGTCATTGTTAGCATCATATTCTTGATTTCTTGGAAATCTGCCATATTTGTTATTGTCGGCTTCTGTTTGTGTTCTTCAGTTGGTGATCTAATTACTTTTTTGCTAGGCTTGAATATCTCTATTTCTTTCTCTTTACTGCTATTTAAATCTATGTTCCTTTTAACGCTGTTACTCATTTGAAATTTACATAAATATTTACACTAGTACTTTAAATAAATATTTACAGTTTTTAGTTTCAAACTCCGATAATCGCGGGTCGGCTTATCGCACAGTTCATTCGATCAGGTCGACCTCTAATACCCCGTTGCGCTCTCTCGATTGATAAAGTCGGCCGTTATTGAAGGAAGGTTTGGTTTTAGCTTGTTATAACTCAGTTTAAATTGCACTTCAGTTTTAATTATTATTTACTATTGTTTACTTCACTTATGTCACTTCTGCTTACCGGTGTTCTGCACTTCACTACGTTCAATTTCAGTGTGATAAGACCCGTATTCGGATTATTTATCGCCACTATTAAATTCGTCCGTGTTCCGTGCACGACCGCCGCTTTGTAATCTTTAGAAGAAATTACTATACCTAATTCTTCAAAGTTTACGTTTATACAAGGTTATTCAAAGTTCATAAAACATTTTAAAAATTCACATCGAATAAACTACGCAATAAGTCATGATAATTCTTAAGTCAATTGAAAAAGAAATTTTTTAAACGAAAAACGACGCGCAGAGCTGCCGTAGTTTGCTGATAAGAAACAACAGGAGTAAATATGACATTTAATATGTAAGTAGCCATTTTGTGTTTTAGAATACGCAAAGACTATGTCCGTTGTTAATATGTAACTATGATTTCGAGTAGAATTCCAGAATGCAGCATCTGTTTCCAGCATAATGAAGAAGTGATATGGGAAATTTCTCTGTATCGGAAAAACTTGAATTGTATTAGAGAATCTTAAAATGTAGTCCCCGCAAATTTAGAGCTTAGCATCTCGCAATCTGCGTAAGAGACTAAAGTGTGTGCATTTACAAAACTCTAACTGCATTCTAAATTTCTATGTAAATATGCGAGGTAACTTTAAGATTGACGATTTCAGAGACTCGTCTTTAGGAACGAACAACTTTCCATCTTCCTGGAAAAATGAACACAATGTGCGCATCTGGGGAACTGAAAATACCCCCGTAGTCATAAATATATAAGACTCATCTTGCAATATTTCAAAAAAGGAGATATGTAGACTATTTTTCTCTAAAGAGCCCATCGTCACTGAGATAACTTATTTAAACATATTAAAAAACTAATTGATGCCACAGTTGCATTACTGTTGATGTGGCTCTGGTCAACCATGATATGCGGATCAAATTATTTCTATCCCAGAGTAATAAAATTTGGTATTTGAGTAGAAAATTGTGGTAAAATTTTTAAATGTTTCAAAAACTCCAGATTATATTTTTATTAAAAACAACAATTAGTCTACACAATATAACACATCCCAAGATAAAGCAGCAACAATAATAATAATGACAAAATCTTCCCAAGTTAAATATTCCGGGGTCAAAATAGTCCCCCAATCGGATGTCCGGACGGGGACAACTAAAGAATATCTGAATGGTACACAAAATGGTACGAAACAAGAATACTATAAATATCGGAGCATAAAATGTAAGAACGCTTCTTAAAAGCGAAAAATTAGAAAACGTAAATTTAGAAATAAAGAGACTGAAGATAATATCTTAGGCATAAGCGAACATCACTGGCCACAACAAGGAGACTTCTAGAGTAAAAACCATAGAATCATAAACACAGCCGCGATTCGTAGAGTTACACGTGCAGCAGTAATTCTAAATAAGACTTTTGGAAAAAGAATTAAGGGTTATCTTATACAAAATGAAAGGGTCATCGTGGTTAAATTAGAAACAAAACCGAGAGACATAGTAATTATACGGGCGTACATGAAGTAATGTAGTAAAAAAATATATACGAAATGCTAAATAACAGAACAAGTAAGGAGTGAGGAAAACTTGGTCATATTTGGCTACTGGAACGCAGTGGTTGAAGAAATAAATGAGAACAAGATTCCAGGAAAATATGGACTAGGATAAAGAAATGAAAGAGCAGATAGACTAGTTGCACAAGACACAAGCTATTCATAACTAACACATTGTTCCAACGTCATAAACACAGGAGATATATTTGAACCATGCCAGCGAATGGAAAAATATATCAAATTGACTACATTTTGGCAAAGCAAAGATTCATAAATCAACTAAAAGACACCAGAAGCTATCCAGGTAAGGACGTAGACCATAACTTGGTTATAATGAAAGTGAAATTAAAATTTAAAAAAATTATAAACACGAAAGTAGCTAGATGATAAATTAAAAGACAAGAATGTAAGGAAAATTTTTAAAATAAAGTAGATGAAGAAACGATAAATAAATGAAAATAATATAGAGGTAGAGAATAACGACAGCTTATGGAACAAGGCGAAAGAAAATATAGTTCAAGCTGCGGATACAGTCACAGGAATAAAAGAACAGAAAACCCTGGATCGCGAAAGAAATAGTAGAAATAATAGAAGAAAGACGAAAATATAAAATCGCACGTAAAGAAAGAAGAGATAAGTAACGAACGTTAAGAAATAAAATAAATAAAGAAGCTAGAAAGGCTAAAGATCATTTCATATCAGGAAAATACGAAGAAATTAACAGCTATCTTGAAGGCAGACGAATGGAAAGAATATAAAGAATATAAAAAAACCTGCTCAACAAAAATAAGGCAAGGAATCACACAATAAAATATAAAAAAGTAAACATACTAATGGAATACAAAGGTATAACTAACAGAAGAAAAAGGTACATCGAAAGATTATATAAAGGAGATAATGGTGAGGATTCCGCAATTGAAAAAATAGAAGACCTCGAGAAAAAGGAACAAGGAGACAAAATACTAAGATCAGAATTTAACAAAGCAGTACAAGATTTAAAAAACAGAAAATCTCCGGGAATAGATAAAATAGCAGCTGAATTTTTAAAGTGCTTGGGCGAACATACTCTTCAGAAACTCTTTGAGCTAATTGGGGTATATACGAAATAGGGGAATTGCCATAATATCTCACAAAAAAATATAATAATTCCTATACCAAAGAAAAGGCCGCTCACATCAATGTGAAAATTACTGTACAATCAGTCTGACTACACATGCATCAAAAATACTTACCCGAATCATATACAGAACAATTAAACAAAGAACAAAGAAAAATCTAAAAGAAGACCAATTCGGATTCAGAAAAGGCGCGGAAAAAAAGAAGCTATATTAGCCCTCAGACTCATTGTAGAAAAAAAATCAGGAAAGACAAACAAACCTATATAGCTTTTATAGATTTGGAAAAAGCTTTTGATAACGGAGACTGGCACAAGATATTTCAGAAGCTAAAGGTTATAGGAATAAAGTACAAAGATAGAAGAATAATACATAACCTCTATGAAAATCAAACGGCCACAATGAAATGCGAACAAAGTCAGGCAATTACCAATATCAGAAACGGAGTTCGACAAGGTTGTGCACACACACACACAAATATATATATATATATGAACAATATAGCACAAGTTTTAGACTTTTCAGAACTAGGCGCTTCTTTCCTTTCATTTTTTTAGTATGGTTTTTAATATTCCTTTGTGTCTCAAAATATGTCTCACTAGTATGTCTCTTATTTTATATCTTCTACTTTCTATACATTAAAATGAAAAGCCTTATGTAGAAAGTAATGTCGTCTGTCTGTCCGTCCGTCCGTCCTTTTATTTTTCAACTTATATATATTCAACTTATATATATATATATATATATATATATATATACAATATGCATTGTGACTAGCCTCGGCCCCCTTCAACGTAAAATGTCTGTATTTCTAACTGAGCCTTTGTTTCCATATCGTAGCCATATACTCACGTCTGAGTTCATTAATAGCAGCCTGAAGCAAGTCATTACCTGAAATATGATGCTCCATAGTAACAATACCCGAGTAAAGAATTTTTCCGCAACATGTTTTATGTCTACATCTTCCGCCAAAAATTTATATACTTTAATTTTTAGAATAATTAGTTTATTTTTTAATTCCCATAATATCAGTAGTCAATCCTTGTTTATGGTAGTCCGTACACGTTCAATATTTTCTGAGTTTCTGCTCGTTGCTGGTCTCTCAGAATATACATCACTTTTAATATGTATATCGTTTATATCATACCTTTATTCGTGCCAGACTGAATCATCGGAATAGTTAGTTTGGTTAAAATGTTCTAGCTACGCACAAAAATTATTACACATACACTACATGTGCTTATTCACCAACTCACTATCAGTAAAGTCGCCCTTATATACGCATATGCACTACAGTCCACTCTCATTAATTGTTTTCACCATATTACGCTGCTTCAACTTCAGAATAGACAACTTGTAGCTTCTACATATTAATTTGCTCGTACCTATTTGAGTAAGATCTACGTTAACTCAATCCATTGACTCGCTTTTCGATTGCCTTTTACATTGCGTTTAATCACGTTCTTTGCAACTCTATTAACTTCCGGTCTTTCAACGTAACCTACCTAATATTGTTAACTCGTTTCTTGTGTTGTACTTATTGTTAGTTTACCATGTAATTCCTATACCTTCTGATTCGATCTTCGTACTCACAGATTTTTAATTTTTCTCTATTGAGGAGACTACATTAAAATCTCTTTTCCACATTAGCTTTGTTTTATTAATTACATTTTTAAAATTAAAAATTTCAAATTTAGAATTTGTTTCGTATAAATCATAAATGGGTCTGCGGTTTTATATACACATCACCTGCCTTAATAAATATTGAAATAGATCTAAGTAACCTCAAATAGGTCCCTAAATACTTTTGCTTTCGTTACTTAAACACATACTTAATTTCTCAATAGTTAATCGTGGATACCTTTGCAAATTCTCTTTATTTCTCCTCCAAACATTTTTTCATACATTGGATCTTCTCCTCATTAAGAATAAGAACAATATTGTACCCAATCCATTGCATAGATTGCATTTTATTTTCTGGTATGTAATGGATAATGCAAGTCTTATCATCGTCACTATAAATTTTAAACATATCCAAATAATTCGCTACAGCCCCACTCAACATGCAGAAACTGCTTAAAATCCCAATTCGTTATAAAAAAAATATATTTTTTCATAACAGATGCCTGCAGCTTTTTAAATTTCATGAATCTTTATTCGGCAATATGTCAAAAAGCACTTCATAGAATATTTATAATCACTGACGTGGTCGCAATTTTCTAACGTTATGAACGTGATTCATGACTTATCTGGTTACATTCAGAAATTTAGGGGTAAAACATAAATATAATTTTCGTTGCAATTCTTCCTTCTAAATAAATAAATCCGGGTGACCAATTTCGTTTTTTAACCGACTTCAAAAAAGAAGAAGAATCTCGATTTTATATATATATATATATATATATATATATATATATATATATATATATAATTAAGATTCTTCTCCTTGGAAATTGGATACCTCAAGGGTAGTTTTAATTTCATTGGCATTGGACCTTGAACTTCGAAGATTCACCAGGAAACTCCTCAAAATCAAATAGGAAATGTATAGCGATTGAGATATTGGTAGGTTTATGAGAATCCAAAAACAAGGTAGGTACCTAACTACGGTCAAGGACATTTTGGACTAGTCTTGGGCTGCGAAGGCACGACGGAGAGACAAGAGAAAGCATGAATGTGGAAATTGAGTTATTATAGGTATTATACCATTAAAATGCCCGCCCACTGGAAAGTATGAAATATAAAAACTTTTTAATTAAGATAATCAAATGTGATTGAGAATTGATTTATTCTACAGTTCAATGTGTAAGTTATGTCAATAGAAATTGAATTTAGATTTCGTAATCGTATCATTTCTGACAATGCTCTTTCGTCGTGTAGCCTACTCAATAATTTATTTGAATCTAAATCAGGCAATGAAATTCCTTCTAAGGTTTTCACACGACTTACAGCTACATATACCTGACCTTAAACGAAATTTTTCTTTCCCAGGTCTATAACAGCTTTGTCAAGTGTAGTGTACTGCATCTTGTGCACCGTAACGCTAAAGAGCTGTAAAACTTAAAATCGCATTAATACAACGATTCCAAAAATACTTACAGAGAAAAAGAGTAATATTGTAATATCTGAGAGTATCATAAGTAGTAAATAAGAGGTACACACTTCACATATAAGGCATATAAGAACTTATAAAAATTTCCTACCTTCTAATAAAAAAATGTAAGACAAGAATTTAAATTGTAATATAAAAATACGACAAATAAAAGTAATGTTTCAAATCTTCATACGATAGTCAAATAATATTCAATGCTCTTCGTGATAGTTTGCAGCCTCCAATAATCTGTCAATATGCAGTTTTCACAATGCGCATTGTTGATCATGTAACGCAAGAGACTAATCCCCAGGCCATTATTTTTATTTCAACCCCGTTTTTTTGTTTCGCATGAAATCCGATACACGAACATCAAACAGAATTAACGTGACCGTTCGAAAACGAGCTTTTAGTTTATCGTTTTTGTGGCCATTTTCCGACTAATGATGTTTTCGCTACCGTATTTCCCATTCTGTGCAAGGTTTGTTATTTAATACCTAATTTTGTTAGTTCTCCCTTCCCCCTCAAGCCTCGTTCTGAAAAAAAAATAATAATCTCCGTAGATCTCGCAGAATCAAAGGAGCGGCGGTGTGCTGCTCCTTGCGCCACGGCCGGCACCGGAGCGACGAGCAACAACGTTTAACCAAGTGGAACGTTGTAATAGTGGCCTTTTGTAAATATTTTCTCAGAGCCACGGACAATGGCGCGCTTTTTCCAGACGTCGGGCTTTCCCACGCCGCCCCGCTGCTCGCCGTGTTTACGGAGCTGTAATAATTTCCTGATTTTAATGACTGGCCCGACTTCGTTAGCTCAAAACAATGATTCATGTAACTCAATCATCGCCGGAGCTTTGTCAATGGGCAGATTGGAGTCAGGCGCCGCCCGCGCCGCCGCGCCAGCTCGCAGCCCCAATTAGGCGGCCCGCGAAAAATTCCTAATTAATTGCCGGTCGAATAATTAATGCGACAAGAGAGCCGCCTGGACCGACGCCGCTCTTAATAATGCACCCGTAATGCTCAAATTGTCTGCCGATTAATCATTGAGGCGAGTTTATTATTTCTCCCACCAGAAGTTTATGAGATGCGGGTAATTTTCTAGCACGCGTTCGGTTCCTCTTGTGAAAGTTTTATAGCAGAATTTCCCGCTACTTCCCCAGTGTGTCTTTCTTCAATTCGCGTTAGATATTATGCAACGTAAATACGTGTGGTGTATCAGGTGAAACTGTACTAACATACATTATTACTTTATAAAAAAGGGCAATTGTTTAAACGTGAAATTCTAATATTTTTAAAATAAAATAAATAGATGTACAACTCAAACATTCAAAATAATGGATATGGAATACTCTAACAACCAACGTCGTAACGTGGCGAACATCATGTTCCCCTGGCATGGGAAATCAGGGACCTTTCTCCAGGATTACCGGCCCATCAGCCTACTACCGGCGTTGGCAAAGCTTGTAGAACGAGTGAAATACAAGCATCCGAGGACAACTACGAAGACCACTAACTGATTTCGGAGCTTCGGCCACTCCACTACCCATCAGCTCCTCCTGATAGTGAAATGCATCACTGAGGGCTACACTCAGAAGTAAACCACCAGTGTAGTCTTCCTTGATGGCCAAGGTCTTCCAGAAGATGTGGCACAACAACCTGGTGTACAAAACTCAACTCCGATCCTGCTACAGATAGATAGTTCAGCTGATTCGGTCTTTCCGGAATTAGGTTCCGAATCAAGTTCCGAGAGGTGACTTCGAGCCAGCATCTCCCAAGGCTCAGTTCCGTCCCCAACGTTATACAAGAAATACATCCGGGACATGTTAACAACGCCCTCCACTATACTGGTTCAGTACCCAGAAGACACGGCGGTGCTGTCCAGCTCGTTGAGGGCCTCCTTTGGCACCCAGAAGCTCCAGGCAAAGATGAATCAATTACTGGTGAGGTAGATGGAGGCTGGAAATCAACCTAAAGAAGAGCTCAATGGTCCTATTCTCCACCAAGAAACCGCTTCCTACATGCGATTCTCAAGATCTTCGGAAGGGAAGAGACGATCTATCTCGGGATGATTTTGGACCTCAAGTTGATCTAGAGATCTCATATAGATAGGGCGGTCACCAAAGCTAAGTCGACAAGATCAATGTTCATCTCCATCATCCTCCCCCGGAGCCAATTGGCAATCTGTAACAAACTGATCATCTACAAAACAATCCGCCCTGTCATGATGTATGCGGCTCTATTTTGGGACTAAGCTCTAAAAATTCACAAACTCCAGGTCGTTTAAAATCAAGCTTTACGAGCCATCTTTAACGTCTCGCGGTTTGTACGAAACAATGACCATCCGACCATCCAGAAATTTATCTTACAGAGCGCTCAAGATCTACACAACTCCGTATAAGGCTACGTGAACTTCACCTTCTATAGGTCATACGGATATCTACCATTCACACCAGGGTTATCAAGAAGACAAGGGTTAGAGATTGAATTCAGAAGCCCCTTAGGAAGTCTCGCTAGTGAAGTCAACGTCAACATCGGAAAGTTTTGCAGCACCTTTAATTTTCATTATATACATTCTGTATCTTTCCAAACCAATCGTTAAATCAACTCTTTTACGTTTTGTTAAAGGCCTAAATACATCATCTCGCGCCATTAGAAAATCCTCGTCGTTAGCAAACCATCTTTTTTTTTAATATGTATTTTATATCACAAAAAGCCAGTTGACATAGCGAAGGCGTTCCTTTTTGAAACTTGGTAAGCATCTAGTAGCACCACAAAGTACGTCGTGCCATTTGTTAGTCAGTTAAAATGCAGAATACCAAAAGAGATCAAACTGTTCTCGCTTGAGAATGATCGTGCAGAATAGTAATAAGTTACACGTACATCAAATTCGAATATTCTTCTCATATCAGTGATGTTCTTTTTGTAACAAACAATGATAAACGTCTTCATTTCTTCAAGACTGAAGTTTGCTTTTTGGTATTGGAAACAATCATCTCACTCCAGAAGCCATTTCCTCCAAACACTGATCTACATTAAAGTCACGTTCAAAGTTACAGCGCTTAATATTAGTACCACAAGAAGCTTTAACCAATTTACATCCTATAACATCTAGTTTCTCAGGGAGCATTCTGAGCCTAACATTATACATGCTGTATACAATAGATCTATCAAAATATATAGGGTGCAACGCTTATATCAAAACAAATTTAAATTTGAATACCCCAATATAAATAATACTATATATTATATGCTCTTAGGAAACAGTCATAACTTCAAAATGGACAAGCTATTACGAACAAGTGCGGAGTACAACCGAAAAGCTGCGATTATCAAAAGTCTTTGCGTAGAGACTTCGACGACTGAAATAACTGAGTTCTTTAGGTACAAGACTTATTTAAAAAAATCTACTTGTACGGATTTAAGCACCGTATCCTATAGCTTAACAACAACGACCATATTTGGTCTTTTTACTCTAATCCTAGATTTACCAAAAGAAATATGCAATCCAATCTAGATAAAATACAGAAATGGAAAACAAAATAGAAAACGCAAACTAATGAAGATAAATTAATATGAGTAAAATTCACACTAAAAAAGATAACTACTCCTAGTCACATTAAACAGTAAACAATTGTAACATGAACATGAAAAATATCTAGGTATGTACTTCGATCGGAAAACAGCTGAGCAAAAACATATCTACGAAAAGAAAAAAGGATAACATATTATATTATAGTTAAACAATCGTAACTAATAGAAGAAAATAATTATTAATTTATATAGTAATAATAAAACTCATCTGGAGTTACTGAGTACTGTGTTGGGATCAGCCAGCCAAAAACAATATTGCAAATATCCAACGATTCCAAAATAGGATATTACTAAGTACAGTGATAATTAGTGATCCCTTCAAATCAAAGGAGCAAATGTTAGGTATAAAGCATTTAACGGATTAAGACATTTAAAATTATTTAATTCTTACCCAGACTTATCCTAGCTGCTTGATTTATAAGAATATAATCTTAATAAATAATTTGTGTACACATAAAATTATATTTGTATAATTATTAATTAAGTAATAATAACATTAGTTAAGAATAATAAGAGAGGAATATTCACTGATGTCTTTATCACAAGTCCATTTTGTATATATCATAAGAAAAAGTAATTGCCCAATTTGGACAGCATTTTACAAAAGTTTAGTCATACAAAAGTATTGCACAAGTTGCAGTTATATTTCTAAAAAAGTCATAATAAATACATATAAAACAATATAAATACAACAAACGCACAGAAAAAGAAAATTGGGCATTTATTAAGTTGGAGCTTCAAAATGTTTAGTTTTTACTTGTCTAACCCCTGTATTGTGTTAAATCTCAACCACATTTCTTTAGTATTTTTCTAAAATTTTAAATAAGTCAAGACAAAACAAAACTGCAATTTTATGGGATTGTCCAAATGTTCCTTGTTACTCAAAAATTTATATTTAAAAATAACTGACAATATTATATAAAATAAAACTCTCTGAAATAACTATCTCAGATAAATTAAGAAATGAAAAGCTATTCTGATGTTTTATTTGCTACATAAAAGTACCAGAACATCCGGTTCATTATCCGATTGAAAAGTTAATCCAAAACAGCGGTCGGCCTTGATTTGGCAGGTCCTACGTCGATTAGTAACAATTTAATTGGTGATTCACCGTATGAATTAAACATCCGGGCTAAAATTTCTTAAAAGCCAGTCCCACTCACGCCTCCCAGAATGAACATTGTGCCTTTTCAGCTTAATTAAGAAAGTTCTCAGGACATAATTAATGCCTATTGTAAATTTCTGGTAAAATATTAGAAACACGTATACCCTACAGGCAATAAATGGCGCAATTTTAAAAGTTACTAATATAATTTATAATACAATTAGTGGCCTTTTCGAAGTACAATTACTATTTGTAATTTACTGAAGCATTATAACTCAAGACAATGTCTCCAATTGGTTGAGCACTGTCGTATCTTATTCCCACCTCAGAAGCAATTGAAGGTATCGTTAAATGGCGGTCATGCCCTTCAAGGTAGAGAACACTGCGAATAACCACTACACTGGTCCTTAAGAGACGTATTTTTAATTGTTTTTTGTTATTAAAATATTTTTTATGTCATATATTGAGGGAAGGCTGCGGTGCAGACGGACCCAGGTTCTATTTCCGGAGCTCCCTAATGCCTGACGAGTGGCCTACTCAGTCACTAAAAATAATTGAGTACCTGTGTTCACTCGAACAAGGGGTAATAATGGCGATCGTGTAAAGCCCAGTGCTTGCTACATCGCCCCGCATCAGAGATGGTGCGCGACGACCGGACACAGTGGCAAACATATGAGAGCCTTAACCTCTTATTAGGTCATGATTCCATGCGGGGTGTTGAAGCCTTACCATTATTTTAAACGTATATTTATCTTCTATGATTTATTCTCGTTTTATATTTTTCCTACTATTAAATCGTTTAATTGGTAAAAATCATGTTTTCTCCATCCCTACTTATTATCTTCTCCTTGGGTTCCCATAAAGCTCATTCTTTACAGTTTTATTTAATATGTAGTAGTATCTCCTCTTTATTAAAAAGTGTTTATAACTTTACATAAAAATCCGTCGTTTTCTGTGAAGAAACGGTTTATAGATAATTAAATTGCGGAAATGGATTGGCTGGCTCAGTATCCTCACTTAAACCCCAGTAAACATCTTTGCTCCAACCCCTCCTCCTCTCATCTAAAATACTCTAACTACAGTTTTTTGAGAAGAATTGGCTACAGAATCATGAATAAATCGAAGCAACGAGTAATATTATTCTTTAATAATGTAATATAAACCTGTGACATAAGATAATTCTGATGACAGTTTTAAATAAGTATCCAACTTTGAGCAGATAGCCCAATTCCATGTTTTTAAAGAGCTAGACTAAATTTCCAATCATCAGTGGAGTTTTAAAAATCATTCGAAAAATTATGACGTCATAACGATGTTTGGTACTTTTCGGATATGGAATAAGCTCCTTTGTAAATTTATAATGCTCGAAGAGACTATATAAAAGTATAAGAGCATTTTACTGATTTAATTACCCAATCTCGTATTATAAAATTCTATACTAATAAAGTAGTAGTATTTGTATCAATTTTAACAGTACTTTACGATGTTATTATATCAAAATTGATAACTCTACCTGTACCTTTTTATTCTAGAGCAAGCTATGCAGAGTGAATGTTAACTATAAGGACAAGCTTCAATTACCGTCACTAAATTGGCAGTATCAGTTTTTGTAAAAAAAATGACGGACGGCTATAGATCACTCGGTTGAGGGCACATTTCTGTTACCCGATTTTGTTGGCACTTTTTCTAGAACAGCGTCAGCAAGAATTTCTTTTTGGCGACGGATTTGAGCAACCCCATTGTATGCAAATGCCGTTGAATGATGCTTACCACTGCTCATTTTATTCGTTCTAGGAATTCATGAAGGTCTGTTTTGGCAATGCTGATTGTTCACTGCGTTTTTTAAATTAAGTAGTAATCAGATTTATGATTGTTTGGGTATTTTCACACGCACTTATTTCTTGTTGCGAGTCACCACAATCTTCCTAATTTATGACACACGCACGGTCAAAATCATCTAGATATTTACATCTAAGTAAGCGTGGTATGGTTCAAACATCACTAAACTGCCCACAAATATGTATGGATGTTATTTAGCTAAAGCTGGTATATCCTTATTTTGAGAAATTTGCTTTACTAGTTGGAATTACTAACTTTCACTTAGTGTCTATTTTACTCAAATAAAAAAAACATAATGTAATTAATTGCTCTATTTTTTTATTTCATAAAATTTATGATAATCAGAAAAAGTTTTTTTGGATAAACTTTCTGACAAAGTTTTGCCAGTTTGCCTAAGCTAAATTAATATTATACATGGGTTGTTCTTTTATTTTTGAATATAACCAATAAAAAAATATACGAGTGGTATTAAAACAGATGCACTCGTTTGCAGTAATAAATTTGTACAAACATATGAAATTTGACAACAAACATTACAGATTCACACATTGATTAAGTCATCAAAAAAATGTTCTCATGGGATGAATAAGGTGTTTCATAGTAAAGTAAATATGTACACCAACTACAATTAAATATTGGTACAATAAACCTCACGTAACCGTAGCTATTTTAAAAACAACCATTGTCATGATCGCCTGGATATTACTATCAGAGCTATTAACACCATTTTGCACAAAAATTTGAATGTCTGGAAGCTTTGCGCACGTTAGATGTTCCAAAATTTTACATCGTCTCAAAAATCAGATCGTGTCAATTAGTTTACAACCACATGTAGGCGGTATATTGCAACAGTTGATGAAAGTTTGGTACATTCGTATGACCCATAAAAAAGTTACAATCTTCTTTTGAGTGTTCCCATACTCCGGGTCCAACAAAAACCGTTCGTGAAAAAACCGTAACATAAAAACTAATTATAGGACAGTTTAACTATGTCTAGCATATTACGGTTTGAACCATAATAATGTTCGTTCACATTTATACTAACTAAACATTGAATTAGTGGATCATGCAGCTCGGACTTAGCAGCCTCTTATGCTTACAATTTTCGAGAAGTATTTTTTACTATAGGCTGAATGACCTGTTTTTAGTTATAAAAATGAGAACAATACTCCACTTTCAGCAACTTGCTTAACTCGTATACAATAGGTACTAGCTGCAAATGTGGATATGTTGATTTTATAATAAAAAAACGTTTACGAATAAAATAAACCGAAACATACACCGTTCAAAAATTCGTAAATAAAACTCAAATAGAGAGAGGAGAAGAGCAGTAAGGAGAGTTGGAGAGGGGAAGGCAACGAGAAAGAGATTGCAATTATTATAATCTATAATTGTATATGTATCAAACAAAAATAAATAATAAAAATTACTTACTTGCAAATATTCCGCCTGTTTTATAATCCTTGTAAAATAGAGAACTTACCTAAAACAAAAATAGTTTTATTAGTTTTTATAAATTTATAGGCATATCTATAATAATATCAGAATTTGTCAACAGTCGACATTATTGAAAATACTAAAAAATATAAATTTTTATACTCTTTCATTTATGGGCGTATAATAACATTTATGTTTAAAGCTTTTTTGCAGAATATACATTAATCTGACAATTATTTAATTCAGTGATTTGAAAAATCTCATAGTGCTGCTTCAAAATCGTGCAGCATTTTATAAATTAGCAACAAATATCAAATATGATAAACCAAAAATACATATTCACAAAAATCTCTCCCCCTTTTTCATGTTAAAACAATAAATAGCAATAGAAGGTAAATAACATTTATTATCACATAGTAATACTATAGAATAGAAATTTTATTTGAATGGGTTTTAAAAAAGATATGAACCAAGCCCATTGGGAAACATTTCACTTAACACTTGACACATAATTCTTGCCTTGTGGCTCCGTTTTGTTAAAACTAAGATAACTTCGCTATAAGTACCACCTAAATGTCGTCAATAACAGGTAGAACAATGTTAGCTTGGGCGTCCTACTTTGTGGTACTACTGCTTATATTTCCTTAATGGAGAAGATTCTATTTTCCAAAAACGGAAGATAATCACCATTAGAAAATGGTAGTTATCAAATGCTTTCGTAATGTCTAAAGAGAGCGCTGTGAACGATTTGCTTTTATATCCCTTTTAACTCTTTCTAGCAACTTAGACAACACGAATAAAAAACTTATTTTTTCCTGGCTTCTAAAACACAGAAATGTGGACAAACTTTTAAACATGAATTAAATAGAACTAGGTAAACTAAATATTTCGGCGTAAGATAATCTTCAATTGTAGGCACATGTAATTGTTCATCGTTCGAGAAAAAGATCTGTTTGTTTCGAAGTTTGTTGAGGTGAAAATTTCTTAAAGATATTTTGCAAATAGCATAGCAAGTATTTAATTGGAATTATTTTAGATTGCCAAGTTATAGTTTTAGTGGTATTCTATAGATCTTGACTACTTAGTTCAATAATTTTGGTCTGTACGTCATAATTATAAATATATATATATATATATATATATATATATATATATATATATATATATCAAACTCTCGCCTTATAGTATGGGATAGGTTATTCAGTTAGTTTTGAAAAACAGAACCATTTTTCATTTATTTCTAGATCATCTCTAAGATATGTGCGGAAACAATGTTCAGATTGAGTCTTTTTAAAGCAATACGGTTTAGTCAACGATTAAATTGAATGAATTCAAATAAAGCAGAATATGGGTTAATATGAAGGACTTCATTTAAAATATATGAGAAATTAAAAGTTATTGAATAAGTTTTAGCATCGAATCCAAAAGGATAGACTGAAAAAGCTATTAATAATATACTTCGCTATAGGTATTTTATGGCAAAATTTATCGTCATGGATGAGTTCTTTCATTCAGCTCCTGATGGTGGAGAAATTCTCGGTAACTGGTAGGATGAGGTCCAAATCAATTAGCACCGTTGGTATGAGGGGGGGGGGATTATTGCAAGCATTTACAAAATAATTATTGTTACATTATGCACAATGTCGTTTAACAATTCAATTAGTTTTAGTGCGTTCATATCTTTGACACCTATAGCAATGGGAAATACTAGTTGTTTTCTTTCTTGTTTCTACTGCGACAATTAAGTGACATAGTGTTTTAATATTATAGATTTGTCGTGAAGACCTGTTTGTTGGTAATAGAATTGCGCACAGGAAAATTGGTATTTTCATCTCCATTTAATAAACATAACGTTACATGTTACGAAATTATTTCTTTGTGTTTTTTTATAATCCCGAATAGTTACTTGTCAATCAACATTGCTGGAGTGACCCTATAAGAAATAATAAGAGTGAGTTTCTTTTAATCAGTTTGTCTAAATTCCAAATATATTTTTTGCGACTTCATTTACAAGTGGCCATTAGAAGTGCGTTAATGGCATTGTTTGTTCGTTCCATTATTGAAATTGCACTTACACTTACACAGACAAATTTAAACAGCTATTTGATACAAACAGTAGTCCAATTCTATCACGTCGAATAACATAGCGGCACTATCGTTCGATTTAATACAGAATCGTACAAAATAACACAAATCAAGAAGTTTAATCAACATAAAATAATTCAGGCTTCATTGCTTCGTATTAAAAGCACAGAGTGGAACGTGCAAATAGCAAAAAGAAAAATTCTTATCAAGAGTCGTAATTTTATGAAATAGGCAAAATAAATTTATAATCCTTAACTCTTTGCACTTTAATTAATTACCAAAGAACTGAGGGAGCAACGGAGTGACATACAATTTGCAATAATTGATTAAACTTCATTACCAATTCATTTTAATTAAAAGAACAACGCCGCGAAGCTCTCTGGCAGAGTTCTTGCGAAATAAAAATATACAGCAATCCATTGTATGCTAACGAGATAAAACTTGAAGTTAAACGTGCCTTATTTTTGTAAAAAAAGAAACATTTAAAACTGCTTTGCTGCAGTTTTCACCAAACTTTTTGGGTCCTGCGAATTTAGTATGAACAATGTATGCCCCTAGCATGAAAATAACCAATATGATTTGTTTGTAATGTTAAATCATAAGGGCATATCAAAATAGTAACAGCAAATTTGAAGATATTTCGTGATTTAACTGCCCTGCCAATTTGAAACTTTTATATTCTTGACATTGACTAGTAGTGTCTTTTTACACTTAAAAAATGCTTTATGGCCACAAACATTTGATATAATAACAACGTCAATGAAATTCTAGGTACGTATAAAGAAAATTGATAAAAATAACTTCAAGGGACTAAAAAATAAAATAAATGATCAATAAAGACGGAAAATATATTTTCTAAAATAGATAAGATATTCTTCAAGATATACCGAATACTGGAATACACGAATAACAAAGTAACGTTATAAGAAAAGAAAAAAAATCACTTGTAATAAAGCCCACAATATAGCGATTTTGTGTAAATCTAATCTAAAATTAATGTAAGTTACACGTAGGAATAAAAAATATTCATAGACATATTTCTTCATCCCCTCCATTTTTAAATGTACCTATTTTTGTACCTAAAAATCTTATGTGTCACTTTTGATCTAAATCTAGTAAAAGCTGTGGAAGTTACAAAAGAAATCAAAAACGTTTAAGAATAATTACCTCCGACCCCGAAAACTACTATTGCCAGAAAACGTGGAACAATTAAAAACATTATCGAAGACGCATAAATACAATTACAATACCGATAGCTCAATAAACAAAGAGAGTAAAAGAAAGAGAGACTTGGAAGAAGAAGCTAAGGGTTTTAATAAAAGTAAGAAAAGAACAATATCACCAATTAAAGCTGATGAAATGAAAGCAATACTGATATAAAGGAATTAAAAGCCTTGAGAGAACTTATACGGAGAGTAAATGTAAAAAATACGTAAAGACCATCAGGAGTGCAAAGCAGAAATTGGGGGGATATCAAAGATTAGTAGAGATAAAAAACAGAAACAAAATTCAAATAAAAAGAATTAAATGCAAAACTGAATTTAAATGTAAAGATAATTGAGGTGCGCGAAATAAAAACAAAAGAACGGCAAACACTCCACAATAATATTATTGACAAAGTGAAACTTCAAGGAAGAGATCATATAAAACAAGTATAGGTTAAAAGGCTCAATTAATTTTATAAATGATAATCAAATATTCGAGGAGCGTCATACTATATACAGGCAAAAATAAGGCACACTACTTCGCAAGAGAAACAAAAGAGATTAGTGATCAAGGTAGAGTATCAAAAAGGGAAGTATCATTTTGGCAAAATGATGAAGTTAAAACAAAACTGACCCAAAAGACTGTTAGTTAAGCAAGAAAAAGTACAAATAATATGTAGGAAAAACTCTTACCTGCTTGTCCTCCATGGTTATGAAAAAATAAATAAAACTGGTAATAATTTAATTCTAAAAAATAATGAAAATTGTAAAACAATAATACATTTCATCATTAAATATTTTAATTATAACTTGGGACAATATATTTTTAAAAGTAATTATTTTCTTTTTATTTTAATGTTATTTGTCGATTTCCGCATGTTTATTATTGAGGATACTTCTGTCTGTACGTTCAAGGTGTACAAACGCCAAATAAGATACAACAATAAACAACAACAACAATAAGAACAACTCTTACCCTTTCAAAATTGTCCTGAACACAAACTTTACGTTTCTTGGCTGATACATATACTTTTATGTATATTTATATAAGTCCCTATCTTTTGAGTTGAGGTTTGTTTTTTTCCCTGTCAAAATTAAGCACTGCAGAAACGTACGCTACGTTGTTGTGATACTACTATCAACAATAAGAAAACCATACTTTTCATTGTGGTTTCAGACAATACATTGGAATAATAATTAGCACTTTATAGGACGATTAAAGGCGACACTAAATTTAAACTAACTTACTTTTCATCATATTCTGTATTATTTGTAAGTAACAACATTTGCTTGTTATATGTCTCTTTAACTGTATTAATAATGTATATATAACAAGCGAAGAGATTTCAAGTTGAAGTTGAAACAACATGGGTAAATTTATTTTTGATACACATAACTCCCAAAATATTGAACACAAAACTGGGCATTACGTAACATAACAAAGTCAAAGTTCAATTATAAGTGTTTGTGCTCAACGTACTTCAACTGTATAAGTGGGGGCTTTAATAAAATTTTAATACGAAAAGAAATTCAGACCTATAAAAGCAGGCGCGGTCCGTTCGATCGCTGTATTAAAATTGCAGCCCCGCAGCACTGTACATAAAGATTATTAAAAAAGTTTATGAAAACGTAATAGTAGTGCCTCTGCTCCTCGTTGTCTTCCAGCCCATAAGTTCGTTGCTTCAATTTTTGTTTTCAGCCCCGCTCCGCCTTTAATGTTCCCTGGAGTGGAATAAAGCGTTTTCTTAAATTTACTTAGATATTCATTGCGACTTAATATGAATAAAATGCCCCAAATGAATGTTACAAAGCGGCTGTAAAGCGTTTTAGGTAATGTGCAGCACTTTTGATAACAACGCAGTGATTAATCTCTAAAAGATCAATAAAAACATTAAATAAATATTTCTTTCCCACAGTTGTTTGTTATCATGTTAATAAACAATTCTGTCTGCAGTAAAAAATAATCCCCTCAAATTTCAACATTGCTTCAACGTCTAAATTCTTTCCCGGAAATGACTTTCTCCAAGATCGTCAAAATAACCATGCATAGATTGAATCATCCGTTCATTTGACCGAAACATTTTTCAGCCGAGTTTTAATTTAGGAATTGGTGACTATCTAAAAGAAGCAAACTAAATAAATAAGATGAGTGTGTTTTGCTAAAGAGGTACGTTGTTGCTCTGCAACAATACTTCTATTTTAGACATTCTAGAAACTTTGTTTCTTCGATAACTACGTTAGTCTGTCTACAAGTGCCGCATAATATGCGCCAGTAACGATTTTCCCCCTCTCAAGGTAATCAATTACAATAATTAGTTTCGTATCCTAAAAAAAGTGATGTGATCACCTTTCCAACAAATCACATGCTGTTCCATTAAGAACAAAAAAAGAAGAAGTGCTTACAACTAGAACACCATATTCTAGTCCAAGCTGATAGGTACCCAGAAATGCCTGAGAAACACAGACATCTCCACATGCGTTATTATAATTAACAACAAGTCATGGCTACCTGCAATATGAAAGAATAAACAAATTTTCAAGTTGAAGGTTGGAGCCTTGCATAGACGCTGTCAGCAAAAGTGCATATTAAATTAAACGTGACCAAGACATGCGTTGAGACGCTAGATAACAAAGGTATAGGTTACCACCAGAACACGCATCACTATTTTTTTTAACAATTTCAATGGAGCTCGTGAAGAACTAGCAACGAGCAAAACAATAGCAAAATGGGAGTTTATGAAAACTTTTGAACATACATAGTTAGAATTAGCTGAGCTTCAATGAGGATAAATATACCAAACAAAGAGGTCTTTCATCAAAGGTGGGTGAAGATGAGATTAATTCATCTTCGATTATTGTTCTATCGCACTTAAAATCGTTGAATGGTTTTATATAAAACACATTAATCGTTCAATGTAGGCAAGACCCTTTCATAGTTTTTTTTCAAAAAATGGAAATTGAATCACACCACCATTTCCAATTTTATCCTTTTTGCACTGTCACTCGTAATGTCTGTATTTAAATAATTATAAAACAACCAATTAATGTCCAAATGAATTACTCATCTAAACATCCTCATGTGCAAGTAACTTTTTTTTTAATTGTTAAAAACCTCCAAACTTCGTTCATACAACACATTAATTGTCTCTTTTGATCTTTATTTATCAACAATTGATCCTCAAGAAAAATTTACAAGGCCAAAAATTTAATATCAACGCTTAATATTGGTTTTGATAGAACAGTGCATATCTATAACCCACTAAGTCTAAATTAAAATTTATAAAATTAGAATCCTTTAAAACAGAATTTGCATACTGCATAGACATTATAAGTTACAGCACAATGCAAGCTGCAGAAAGTATATCTAACTTAGTTATAAAACTTTTAAAATAACACCAAAACTATTACTGTCGCTAAAAATCTAGGCTAAGTTCTTATTGTTAAAGACGTTGTCCCTACTGCTTACAAAAATAATTATTAAAACAAATGTAGCTCCATGCATTACTTTAAGATTGCTACAGTAAAATATCTTTCGATAAATGCCATTGCAGCACTACATTATCAGCATCCCCGGATAAGGAAGAAGTAAGTTCTGCGACCACGGACACGAAATTTCAGAAAATCGCTAAGAAACGAAATAATGACATAATAGCGTTAGTAAGACTTCATATTTTTAGAAGGCAACTCGTGCTGGTTGGCGAAAAGCCAACCTACCCGTCGTCGTAGAGAATGCGGATTCTGTCATTTTTTGACCATCTGCGCTTCCTCCGAATTGTGTGCGTGCACTTCGGGCGGCATTCCGAATCGTAATCTCTAAGTACCAAAGTATAATCGCAATTAAAGCTGTTTTGCTTAACGGAGCTACAAAGACTTCAAAAGGAAACTGGAACAAAATTAGAATCCCGAGCTGTTCGTGGGCTACAACAGGAGGCGATTAAAAATATCAAAGGCTTCTGGTCTTGGAAAATTAATATTAATTCGCGGAGACCCGAAAACGCCAAAAAGATAAATGCGTTGTCTATTTTCGTGGTAATAAACTACCCGTTAATATATTTATTTTTGTGTACATATTATGCCACAATAGAGTTGATATTAATAGTTATAAATTTTATTTTCCAAAGTTATATCAGCACTAAGTTATCCTTAGTTGATTAGATAAGAAATGAGAAAAAGTTTTCCGAAAATAATCTCTCAAAAAGGTAAAATGACTTAAAAATCTCGAAAGTGATTAAAGTTAGAAATTCTAAGTTTAGAGCATTCAAAAATGATTGGCGTTGCATTATTTTCTCACCACTAATCCTTTATTAAAAAGAAGTAATTACACATTTCATTAGATGTATTGCTCTTGTATGTCTATGCATTGCTTCATCTGTTTCTATAAAGTTAAACCATTCTTTGAATATAGCACAGCACCAGAGTCTGTAAGGTAGATGGCAATAATGTAACGACTAATATGTGGCCAGGTTAAAGAAATGCCATATGTCTTAATGGTAATGTTCTCGTAAAAAGGTAGCCAATTCATCAGCAATATCCACAACTCATTTCAAAAAACAATTGTAATTTCTTTGGTATGAATGATCCCGACTGCCATTCCATTGGTCATCTTTAAATTATCATGAATTATAGTATGCAAAATTTCTGCAAAAAATCGTTTGATAGTGCATCAAATGTGATTTCTCTGTGTGCCGTTAAAATCGGACACACTTAATAATGTGTAACTTTCGCGCATTTTCCAAACAGCCGTTGCTTTTTATTTTCTTAGTACGATCTTTAGTGCCTTTGAACCTCTAGCGTAACACAATTTTGCAACCCACTTACGGCTACTAATTTCGTTTGGATATTCAAAGCAAACGCTCCATCCCTTCAAAGAAATCACATAAATCATGCTGGCTATGATTGTCTGCTTCTATGGTTTTCCGTTTTGTTCACGACTGTACTACATAAATGGCTCAGCAACTCTGTTTGGTTCTCATCTCTAAACCCGTGTCCCATCTCTACGGTAACCTTTACTATCCGCCAACCGACCCTCGTCGCAACAAAACGAGCTTTACCGCCGCCCGGCATTCCGAGTTGAACCATCGTGAGCGACGGAGCAGAGCCAGCCGACCAGATTGAAGCCGCCAGCCAGCCGACCCAAGTGCTCTATTGCGCTGTGCTGGTACGCTGTCGTTGCCTACTGTATGTTCCGCCCTGTCCGTGGTGCCCCAGGATTGAAGCCGCCAACGAAGAGCACGCCGAAATCTGCCGTCCATGTTGCCAGATACCATTACTTGCGTCGGGAGAGCGAACAACTGACCTGCCGCCCACCATATTTGCAGTTATTCAAGTATAGTTGTATTGTTCTTTTTCCTCAGTTTCGTTGTTCGCTTAATTGTTACTTTATGATTAATTTTAGTTTTGCCCAATATATAGTTTATACAGCTCCGCTTTGTTTTATTTCCAGTTTTGCTTATCGAGTCACCTTATTGCGCTTAATTATCAAACAAACTCTATCTGGTGACATTATGTGATACTACAATCTATCTTCACACACATACTGGGCGTGCATTTTAATTCCGCTTTATAAGGAGAGACTATTTGTTTATATTGTTGTCAAAATATCCGTTCAATATGTTGTTTGTAGTGATATAGCAACGCCTCTTACTGCACGAAATTCAATTTTTTCCCAGTTAAAGATTGCATCTGACATTCCAATCACCTTGCAAAACATAAACACTGCTGACACTGAAATAGAATTTGGAAAAATATGCAAGCTTCGATTTACGAAAGAAATTAAATAATTTTGCCGTTATATTGACTTCCATCAGCTATCCCATAGTTTATTTTTTTAGAAAAAACAAAACCAGTTACCTAAGATATAGAAGAGCAGTTGCAAAATGTAAATAACTAATTTACAAGTACCTAATTTTATAAAAAGATTAAAAAATCTCTCAAACTATATAGTTTGCCAAGGCTCTTGCGTTTAGTTGAATATACAAGGCGTGTCTACAAAGTTTAGTAAATAATCCGATACATCAACATAAGTCAGGTGTACAAGCATACAAGTATATGGCGATCCGGAGTTTTAAAAGCGCCACCTAACGTGGAGTTTGCTGACTATCAAGGTAAACCCGCTTCGGACAACCGAACGTAGTTAATGTGAAAGGTGGTATCACAGTACAATAGAGCAACAAGTAAACATCAATAGTAAAATATTGCTACAAGTATACGGAATAAAAGCAGTGAACAAAAATGTGTTTATGGCTGATTTCAGTCGTGAACACATTTTTTGTTCGAGTCGACCATCGTCAAATGGAACCTCAGACACGATTGCCCAAATTCGATGAACAAAAAACAAAACGAAGAAAACCTCTTGGGGTTTCAGAGGGGATAAAACCTGGAGTTACTAGTTCGATCCAAGAACGTGTGATAGCAATTCTGCAAGAGGCTTTTGCTGATAGTTTTCAGAAGCTTTATGACAAAAGCGTATTTTAAATTGCAAAAGATAAGACTAAGCGAAGGAGATTGGAACGACAAGAAGAAATGGCGCTTAAGATGTGAAAAACGCCAATAAGTTGTTAAAACTCGCCGTACGTATATAAATATTCTAAAACTGCAAAATATGTTGCATAAACCCTAAACAATATTGCGCATTTTTGTATCAAAAACAAAAATAAAATCTCAAATTGATTTGACCTTTTTCAAAATTCATAGTATAAGAAACATGACAGACACAGAAATAAATTAACAAACTAAGACAATGGCAAATGCATGGAAATTTATCTGTTAGACCTTTTTTTTTCGATTGTTTTTGATCTCTAACAAACATGACTAAAGTTAGACATCCAGAATTAGAAACAATTTCCTCCCTTGCTTTTCTAAAAATTAAATAAATAAAAAGTTTTTTTTACATGATAACACACAAGACTCATAAAACTTAAAAAAATAAGAAAAATCTAAAAATCTTGGCGTTACTCAAGAATGGCGTTTAGGCTAACGTACAAACAATTGGTTAACAAACTAAAAAAACTTACTAGAAAATAGTAAAGTTAACTTTGGCACATGAAAAAGAAACATCGGGCTCAAAGTAGAAGGTATAAAATCCAACTAAAGATACCTGGAAGAGCCACAAAGTATTAAACTAGTACAAAAAAAAAACTCTATTAACAAATCATTGCAGAAAGTTCAATTATTCTCAAAATTGAGTAGACCTGTTAATACCACAAATTATTTCATTTGTCTAGTCATATTATATGGCGAATTTTACACTAACATTAAGGTCTTCACTTTCATTCATGTGAGATGGTTGTTGTACAGAAACTTTTCGAATGTGATTGGCTAAATTACCTGAAAATGTATAGAAACGTCCTAGATAACAAAGTTCTTTTCCTTACATATGATGCTAATTTTTATTTGTTGAGGTTCATTAATAAACAAAACTTTCATTATTGGACTGATAACAATTGATATTATCAATTGGGAGCTCTTAAAGCTCATCAATCAAACAATAATATTTTAATTTGAACCGACTACTACTAATAAATTTAAAAAAATGGCTTTAATTATATAATAAAATATTTTTTAGCGGCAAAATTCTAAAATAATTTATTAGGGCGCGCTTGGCCCTAGCGTGTGTTTGATACACACGTGCAAAACACAGAGTTATGGCCAAACTTCCGACATAATTCTGCAAAAATTGTTATCGAACTAATTAGGGAGTTCGGTGCAGTTCCAGCTCGCGAGCTTTCGCGTGCTTTCCAATGCTCCGCAATCCGCAGCACGGCCGCTGTTGGCTTGCCGAATTAATTTCCGAGTTTTTCAGCAAATTTATTTAGTTCCGACCTGCATTAATTAAAACTTCGCTGATTAATTATAGAGGTGCCCGGAGGTACTGCGGCCACGTATTCGCGGTTTCTTTCGCTGGGCCTCCGCGAGCGCGCAAAGACGTCCAATTAGCTCACTGCCTCGTTTGCGACCTCTTTGTTGGATTAAAACACAGTAAACGCATTTGAGATATGCGGCAATAAACTAATTAAAGGTACTTACGTCCAGCTTAATAAAATTAAAATGCTTCTTAACGCAGCTTTTTCATCTCAATATATTAAACAGTTGTATACTCAATTCATAATTAATTAAGCAATCATGAAAATTTTAACTTCATTATTTAGTGATTAAAACAAAATTGAAGTTAATTTAAGAGACAATCCGGAAAGTAGATGTAAATTCGAGCGTTGCGCGAGGTTTTTGAAAGCTCCCCCAGCTCCCGGCCTTCGGGCGCCGGGGAAAAGCCACCTGAAGTTTCAGGGCCGAGTGCAGTCGCTGCGAGTTTGGAAATTTAATCATGCGAATCAGCAGACTTAATTAAATGCAGGTTTATATTTACGCGCCTCTAAAACAGCCGCGAAACCAATAAACCAGCTATGGCAGGCACGTAACTCGTCCTGCCCTTTTATTAATTATAAATGGTAATCATTCTCGCGAGCTTAGAGCGACAATTAAACTGGCTCCGGATTAAATCAACAGCTGAAAGCTGGCAACAAGGGGCGGCGCACAAGTATGTGAAAGAACAAAAGCGTGGGCGGTTGACAGGAACGAGTACATCAAGGAACAGCGGCCCCGACCTGTGCCAAAACCTATTTTTGGCGGCCGCGAGAAATTAGACAAGCCGGGAGCATCGCGCCAGATCGCCCGAACGACTCCGTGCCCCAGATTTCCGATTATCTTTGCTAAATGACGATGCCCGCAACATTATTTATATCCGGCCGCGCCGAGGTTCATCTCCTGAATTAAAAAGATATTCTAGAACCGGGAGTATTTCTATAAACCCCTACGTTCGGCAAGACCCGCCGATGAATCACTGAAGCAGCATACATGATTCACTCCAAAATGGACTCCACACAAGATTCAGCTAGTGCATTTCAGTTGAATTGAAATTTGGTCAAATTTAATTAGAATTGGAGTTCATTTATATTTTTTATATAAAATAAAATCAATAACTTTCTTACAGACACATTACAATACACTTCCAAATAAAATTAAAATGATAGATAGTCTTGCCACAACAAATAAGCGACAACACATTTCCTGCTGTCTCATAGAATGAAATTTTCAAGTGCTCTTCGCAATAAAAATCCAAAAGATTGAGGTCTAGTAACCTCAACAATCGGTTCAACCACTGATTATGGTAAAAGAAAGCAAGAAAATCCCCGTTCTTTTTCAGAACCTACATATAAATATGCTGCTTCAACAGAACCAGATACATACCTGTGCTCAAGCTTTTGTCAATGAAGGAAGAAGCGCTAAATCTGTTTGAAAATTTCACGTCGTAACATGATTTTCCTTAAACCTCTATTTGGTTGTGTGACATCTAATTTAAATTATGTCTATTGATTTCTATGTTAACAAAGAATTTGTATATCTGGGAGAAGAATAACAGGAACAAAACCTGAGACATTTCTGCTAAATAAAGAAACACCAAAAATAGAAGAAGATACAATTCAAAAATTGGAGCAAATTGGTTAGCCCTGTATATAATTTGCATTTTATTATTAAAACAAAAATATAAGGTCGTCTCCAGACCTACACGCACCTGCTTCTTCTGGTAGAGTAAACATCTCTTAGTCGTCGTCTAATTATTGGAAAGTACCAAACAGATGCAAAGACTTTCACGGTCGGTGTTATGGTACATCGTGTGGTTGATTCTCGGGTTGTTAGGTGATCGAAATTCGAAAACTCTTGACGTTTCGTCTCCAACTCCAACGGACATCTTCAGAAGAAAATCTTCTAAAAATTAAGTAATAGTCCCGTGAGTTTTCGCTTTTATACTCTTGCGAGTGTGATAGAGATGGTATTAGAGGGCTATTGTTGTGTTAGTTATTTTTTCGGTCCATGTTATTCTCCATATTCTTGTCTAGCACCACTAGTATGGAGTGTATGAAGGTTATTCCAATGTATTTCAACAAAATGTCCTTAATTTTTATCCAGTTATGGGTGCCATATCGGGTGGAGTGAGGAACGCATCTTACAGATACTTTCAAAAAATTAAAGTCGTCAGTAATGACTGCCTGAGAAATGCTGCAATATATTCCAACCTAGGAAAGCAATTTCAGCAACCCCTAATCGGCGGAAATCCTCATGAAAGCGGCAAATATTCTACTCAGTCTCGCGGGTAATTGGACGACATCAAAAACCTTCATTTTCAACTACCTTCCAAAAATTGTTTATTTCCTGCGTACACTTGAACCTCTTTAAGGGTGTTATCCCCGAACTATACCTTAGTCTTTTAAACATTTCGAGCAATTTCACGCGCTCTATCGTAAAGAACTTAATAATAATCCATTGTGCAACAAACGAGGCTATCTTGCTTTGACAGTAATACTGACTACAGAAAGAGTAATGCAAGATATCCAACAAGATATCAAAACAATATTTTTTCAAGCTCAAAATCGGTTTATATTTGATTCACCCTCGTACAAAATAAATGAATTTCTGTAACAGTATAAAAATTGCATCACAACAATAACTATAAATAAATCTGTAATATTAAGCAGATTATTTAAATAAGACCAAAAAACTATA
This sequence comes from Sinelater perroti, assembly GCA_036346155.1. NCBI lineage: Eukaryota > Metazoa > Arthropoda > Insecta > Coleoptera > Elateridae > Sinelater > Sinelater perroti. Next base: position 2,637,014 of record JARFIY010000351.1, read on the forward strand.
AATGTCATGCGTCGACCAAAAAAAAAAGTAACAGAGCTTTGGAAATTTTTCATAGCAAACCATGCCCGCTTGTTGTCATACTATTAATAACTAATCCCTTTTCTATGTAAATAGTAAATCTTCCAAATTTTGTTTCACTATGTGCTATAATTAAATACATAAAATAGTGGTAACTATTCTATCAAAGATAGCGCTGCTAAAATTTCATTTTAGCAATATAAAACCTAAATTCTAGGTTATCGTGTACAAGGAAAGACACATAGAAAGATGAACAGAAAAATTGCATAAATACCATTGTGATATTTATTAAAAGTACATGCTCCTATATTGAACTGCATCACATTCAGAAAATTTAATTTTGAAGCCAAAATTATATAAGCGAGCGAATAATATTGACGCGAGCACTATATAAAAATTCTGTTATATACTGTAACAAACGACATCTTTGCAAGATAGCAATTCATCAAAAAGAAAATAAAAATCTGACATGTGCATTCATATTCAGTTCTTTAACATTTACTTGAACTTTACATGTCTTGTTCTTTTTCTTTTTTTCTTTTTTGTCTTCTTCATCCACCCATGGTTTAGGCCGCGAGACCTGTTCTGGATCATTTAGTGCCATCTTTTTCTCGATCTACCCACATTTCTTTTTTCAGTAGGTCGATAATTTTATACCATTTTTGGTAGTCGATGATCTCCCATCCTTTCCAGTTTCTAGTCTTCTTTGATGGTTTCATTTGTTGCTAAGTCAGACTGTATTACTAGATTTTCATTTATATCTTTGATTATGACTCTATCAACCCTGGTATGTCCTTCAACGACTTTTTATTGCGGCCCTACAAAAAAAAAACAAGGATTGACGCATTCTTATAACATTTTATATTTTTTTACTATTCATGTTGCGCAGCGTTTTTCTAATAGTTTTGATTTCTACACCAAAGTTTATATTGTATCCTATGTCACTTATTCGGCTGACTAACCGTTTCAGAAGATATTTCTCCGAATTGAGTCTTTTCCATAGAAATTCACAGTCTTTATCTTCTGGTGTGAGATGACAGAGCATATTATTTGCCTATAAATTTAGCGACAAGCTCATTGAAGTTATTTTTTATTATCTTGGATTATAGCTGAGTCGCTAGCGAAAAATACACTGTTGATATGTCTGTCCCTGTCTATCCGGATACCTTTAGGCTAGTACCTTTTCATTTACAAAGGGCGTCGGAATCGATATTACTTTAGTTTTGCGCCAGCTATTTGGTACTGCCGTTTAAAAGTGGTGAAGAATCACTGTGGGGACGAATATTCCTCACATATTGTTTTTATTTATAGACGCTTTTTTACATTAATTACAACAAGAGTTTATTATGGCCACGAGGATGCTGAAGTTCCGGCCGACAGTTGGGTTGGTTCTTGCGATCCGGTGGTGGCCCGAACAGTGTTGGCAGGACGCGCTGCAGTCGTTCTTCAGTCGGTTTCACGGGGGATGGAGATTCACCAAATAGCTCTTTCAGGAACCGTGCCCAGCGTCCCTCGGCGGGTCTCTTCTGGTGTCCCTCGGCGGGCCTCTTCTGGGGTGTCGGTGGCAACGGGGACAGCGGTTCTGGTACTGGCGTTCTTCGGCGGTAGGTTCGCCACTGGTTCCGATAGTACTTTTTGGGAGGTGTCGATCAAACGATGTTGGTGTTAGTCCTCCTGGGGGCCATAGGTCACGATCACGTGGTTGTCGAAGGTAGCTCACGATTCGGCAAGACCCTATGCTTAGCGGCAAGCGCTGTTCGATGAGGGCCAAGGCTTTTAGATAGCGGCACGTCCAGTTCGAAGGGTTTCTTGTAGGGCAGCGAACTGTCTTGGACTGGCCTGAGGCACGCTTTTATCCCCCAGGAATTGTGCGTGGGGGTGGCTCCTCCTAAAAAAAAATCGGGTGATAGGGCAGGCTTGCACCACCTAATTACCGGTTTTTGGGAATGCTTCTCGACTCGGCATTACGCTAATTTGTTTGCTTCGTGGAAACACTTTCTTTCGTTTCGTTGAAGTAAAATAAAATATAATAATATAAATAAAAGTATTCACATTGAATGTCTACTACATATGTATCATTGTAAATCAAGGAGATTGTTATTTCATTATCATTATGGATAAAGTCACACGAAAGATCTAAACACCAAAATCATAGAATGCCAACATCATGCTGGTAAAAACAAATGCAATAAAGCAAGAATCAGTCTTTATAAAAACTAATTCTGACATAAAAAGATAAATACGATATTCTTCAAACATCTCATGATTTGCGGCCACTTCCGGTGAAACCGGTCTCAAGATTTTCCGATCAGGCTAATTCTTGGCGTCTGGACTTGACTTATGGTCCTTAGTTGAATACTGAAAACGTTATTTCTCTATCACACATTAAAAATTATAAGCCTTGACAGATGTCAGAAATGACAAAAATAGAAACTTGTCTCCAGCTTGGAAGCTGTCTTGATCAAAAGTTGAAAAATAAAAGAACGGACAAACAGACGACATTACTCTGTACATAAGCCTTTTCATTTTAATGTATAGAAGCCTAAAACATCTTCATCAATAAGTAGCTATTCAAGAGAAGTACTTCCAAAGAAATAATCTTGATGTAAAAGAAAATCAGTCTCTTTTTATTTTTGCCAAATCTCGTATGCAGCAGATAATTGATTCGTTAATGACACATCTTTTTTTGGTTATTTATCCGGTGGGCAATTTATTCTTGGGCTTTCACACTAAATTGCAGTATTAATTTATGCAAAATCGACTACGTGTATAATTTTCGGACTAATTCCCTACAATTTCTATGCATTTGCGGCATCTTACAGGAATCTACCAAATTCCAATTCAAAAAAAGGCGTTTCAAAATTGATAAACTCGATCAGACGTTTTCTTGACATATTCGACAGAAATTAAGGGCTTATAAGCCATGTGATCTTGCAGATATCTAAAAAGGTGATAAATTGAAAATACCTATAGCGAATAGGTAATAAAATCTTCCAATCCAAATCGATAATCATTAGCAGTATCATACTATCTACTTTCGTTCCCAATTGTGATTTAGTGGTAAATCCAACGATATTTTTTATGACTCTTCCCCAGAATATGTAGGTGCTTAGAAAAAGCTTCACTTACTACTTTAGATCCCTTTGGAAGTTTTAATATTCTTCCAAAAGAAGTTCAAGTTTTCCATGTGTCACTTTCTTTAATTGTCCAGGACAGTCAGCATCACTCGGGTTCAAATTTTCACTCTTAAATAGTTGGAACTACTTTATATAAGTACTGTAGGAAACAGAATCATTTCCATAAAGACATACGAATCATTTCCCTGGCTAAACTTTACTTTTTTCAGTGAAAGTTTTTAGTTTATATTAGTAAAAGAAGCACCACTTACCACTTACAACTTAATAGTTGACGGGCACTGTATATATATATAAATTTAAACAGATACTATCATCGATTGAAACTAGGGGCTGAAAATCTAATAAATTTTAAATCCTCATTAAAACACGTAAGAGGGATTTCCCTGTTTCTATTCTCTTCTACCAGTTTTTTTTTTTTTTTTGTAGTTATAAATGCTATACTATCAGTGCCAAATCTTTATAGTTCAACTACTTATTTTGCGTACCGCTTTGATAGTTTTGTCTTGTTTATGTGGCTATCATATAAAACTGAACAGTTATAAAAAATACCCCAGGATCTCGCACATTATTGAAATCCTAACGGTGTGTCATACATATTTATTTAATAAATTCAACCAAATGACATCTCAAAAAAACATTAATGTCAATTTTAAATAATTAATCCTTTTTAAATTACTCCAACAATGTCATTAAATTATGTAAGCAGATCGAGCGTCCGTGAAGTAATTTCCATTCATTTGGACTGCATCAAATGGCTTTCAGCTATATCAGGTAAGCGATTGTAGACTAAATTACTTGTCCGGTACATCAAGTGTAAAGCAAAGACATGTCAATCCAGTAATTAATTACTAAACAATCTCTCGTGTGCATTAAGTGAAACGTCATTGGATGATATCTATGGGGTGACATCATAGCCGTGTCCCCTTTATGTAGAACTAAGCCAGATGCAGCGACACATGAAAAGGTCGACGTGTCATGTACTTTCGTGGCGATGAAGAAGTAAAGAAACTCCCGATGTTTGCGTGCAGCGTTTTGGTCGAAATTTACATACAATTTTGGTTTATCGCCGATATAATTACCGGGGAGGAAGTATCGCTGGCACTCTTCGCGTGGGGAAACGAACGCCGGAATGCGTCTTCCAGGACAGCCGCGGCGCAGATAAAGCCGTCTGATTTGGTTCGGGAGGTGACAAATAACAAAAACGTTAGATTTGTATTCCGTCGGGGCTTCCTGCACTATTTTAGGCCCTTATGAAGGCTCATTTCGGCTGATTGCCTTCATGATGATATCTCCCCTGGAAATGGGCGATCCATTGATCTTTTGATTAAAACGCAGCGCCGAGTTATTCGCTCGCGCAGAAATGAGCAGGAATGCAAATGCCACGGGGAGCGCGAGATTTCCGCAGGTATGGAAATCCGTGACTTATTTTTTATTCTCCGGCTGCAAATTGCCGCGTGTGCGCAAATCGCCGGCAATAAGGGAGTCCGCGGATGGAAAAGCGAATTTGGAGCAGACGCGAGTTTTAAGAATGCAAAACGAAATTACGCCTTTTTTGTTTGTTCGGCGCGCCCTCTTCGGCACGGTAATATTGGGCGATAGCGGAGCGAAAAGGAAACCGACAGGCACAATTTGTTAATTTGTTGACGGCTGGATTGCAAATTGATGTCAGTCCACCACAAACTCCGGCAATTAATCGCCGTTTTTCTAGTACCGAGGTCTCTTTTTCTTAATAATAATTAATGGGGGCAGCAAACGGCGTTTCGGCGTTCAGGGTGATGCAAATTTAATGGGCTCCCCTTATGCGAGTCACAAACGCTCCGCAGAACTACAAATTTTTCTGTAATTACAAACGTCGCGCCAACCCTTTCCATTTCGCGGAGCCGTTCCGAACGGCTCTCCCCAGGGTGGAACAACTTCCAGCGCAATCTTGCTAATTATTTTCTATCAATTCTGCAATTTCCTGCGTATTCATGTTTAAGCCCTTCTGCTACTGTAATTAAACAATTAAAGTGAAAATTTTTAGATCTTCTGTAATCCATTCGTAATTCGCTTTTGGAATGGATTCAACCTTCAAATAATAGAGCTTTGTTAATCCATTGAAAAGCAAAGGCACATTAAAAATATCGCAAAACTGCACAGTTTAAACTAACCACTTCTTAGATAACACCAGTTAAAAATCAAATTATAAGCCAACCAAACTTAACAAAATCTTAAAAGTGGTCCACTAACAGAAAAGCTCCAAATTCAATTCGCGCTAATACATCAAACCCGCTGTTACGGTTGCTACAATAAAATTACTACTAAAACCACATAAAATATCAAATAAATATCATTTTGATATTACTAACCGTTATTTTAAATTTTTCTTCCAAAATTTTGTCATAAACTAATAACAGGTATCAAGTTACTTTGATGTGCATGTTTTAGTCTAGTATCAATAAATTTTTACTATCCTAAAGTTCCGGTTGATTAAAAATACAATATAAGCAAAAGGTATTCCAAAAAATATTGAAAATAATTTACAAAATACACTTACAGAAAATAAGAGAAAGAGAGAGTGTATAGAGGAAGAGAGAGATAAGGGAGAGGGGGGAGGGAGGGAGAAAGAGAGAGAGAGAGAAAGAGAGAGAAAGGTAATGGCGGGAAGTAATTTAAAACAAAAAGCTATATGTTACAAGTCTGTGATTTAGATATAATTATAACTACAAACTTTTTGAAATTGTCCGGATTAAGTTTATATATAAAAATAAAAAAGAAACCAAAAAAAGAACCATACGCTAGATAGCTTGTAAGTCCGGATCTGTAGGTGCAATTGCTGACATACAGTTTCTTCTTCTTTAAAGGTGCTTGCGAAATCTAAATGACATCGACAAGTAAATAAGAATAAATTCAAGTAAAATTGCTTGTTAACAGCCGCAATAATAAAGGAAATTATGACTCCAACTTTCAATTGTACCTAAAACAAATATCGACTTCATAAAACTATGTAGAAAAATTCATTTGAAGATTCGAAAAAACGCACTCTTACATAGACAAATCTCTCTCCACTCTCTCTCTCTCTTACTCCCCCCTCTTTCCATCTTCTATCTCTTTTCACCCCTCTATCTCCATATCTCATCTCTCTCACGCCTGTCTCTCTCCCCTCTCCCCCTCTCTCTTCCCTCTATTTCTCTTTTTCCCATTCCCCCTCTCATCTCTCTCCTGTGAAAAGAATATTATAATTAAACAACTACTACTTGAATAAATGTTCTTGTAATGAACTTCGGGTCGACAATTGTTTATTCATAAAAAGTTTTTACAATACGTCCAAAAAACAACTTAGGGAATATTCTCCAAGTAAACATAATTTGCGTGATATTTTGAACAAATAGACTAGAACCTGAGTAGTAATATCAAAGCACAGAAAAGTGAGAAATGAGAGCACAAGGTATGTATATAATTTTAACGATTGATTGTTGTAACAATTCTTAGGACTAAATCAATCGTCGACTTGGATGTATTTAACCGAATTCAACCTGTCTCAATACACATAGCGTGCCATTACCCTAAACATTCTTTGTTGTGTCATAGCAAACTAAGAAAAAAACGTCTCTAATTATAGCTAGTAATTAAGGAAAAATCCATTGAACACATTTTGTAACAATAATTTCATCCAAGGTTCAAAACTTACAGATAATCCGGTAAATTTAATAAAACAAAAAAATTTTCATATCTCTAAAATAGAGCGGAGAAAATCTTTAATCCTCTGTCTTCAAGTGTTTTTTAATGATTCAAGCAAATGAGAATCACAGGACGATAAATTTGGACTGTAGAAAGTATTTTCCAGTATAGTCTAAAATAAATTTTTTGTCGAGTTTGGGCAGCCGTACAGAGCTGAACAAAATATTATCAGTAATAATTACCTAAGCACTAGCTAATTCCGACCTTTGAAGTGATCATTCTCAAGATATTGGCGAACAATGCAAATATTCTTCTCGGTAACACTGGTCCTTGAACAATATCGGTGACCTTCATTTTAAACTGCTTCTCAGGCATACACTTGAATCTTCTTAAGAGTAAAGTTACCGAAAGTCTTCTCAAAATTTCGAATGGTTTTACGTACTGTGTCTTAAGAAACTTGATAAAAATCCGTAGAGCTACAAACAAAGGTACCTCTTGCTCTAATGTAATACTGACTAAGAAAGCGCTACTAAAGCGTACCTACAACCCTCAGAAATCGCACCTCTTTCCATTTACCTCACGGTGCGTAAAAAAGAATTTCCAATTTATATTTGGTTAACCCAAATTAACGACATTTTTTGAATTAGAATTCAAATCTTCAAGAATTCCATTTCTTGTTTACTAATAACTGACAAAAGTAACATATGCAGATGCTATGTAGGTACCATAATTCAATTAATATTCAGTGCAACATTACAATATCCAACGTAATTCACTTGCTAATTAGGAACTTTAAATTTGTAACTTTTCATTTAAAACTGTTGTTGGTTATATAGAAGCATTTTATTAAAAAAAAAACTCAAAATTATTAATTATTGTAATTTAACTTAAAAATATTTAATTACACATTTAATTGACTTGTAAAGCATTAAAATTTAAGCTATAATAATTTTAATTTTTAATAACTTATAAGTAAATCTCTTTAAATGATTTAAGCGAAATTTGGCGCATAACACTTTTGATTGGCAAGAATTCGAATATTAATAATTGTACCTCCAATCTCACCAATAACCTGTATCATTACTATTTTTTAGACTTATATCTCTTTTCATATTTTAACTATGAGAAAAACGATGCAACTGGATAGCTCATTCTAGTTTGAGTATTTGTTATCGTAAACTCTATTTACCTGAACTAAAACTTCTAATTTGTACAATATATGTGGTTTGAATTGAAATTCTAAAAAAATTAGTGGTAAATGAAAAAGAATTGTACATGGAAGAGATATAAAAATAATTAAATTAAAAGAAAGCAATAGAGAGCAGAAAGAAAGAATGGAAAGTAAAAGAACATGATAGGAAAAACATGATCGTGAATTAGTTAAGTAATACACGAAATTAAAAAGAATTTAAAATATTTAATGTAGCATTAGATACTGTAATATGACAATTATATTACCTCGGAAAGAATAATCAAAATACAGGAACAGTTAATTGCATATGCAAATGATATAGTGATAATCTGTAGAACCAAAAAATAAACTAAAAAAGGTCTGTAAAAACTTATAAGGCTTAATTACAAGTGAAGACAAAGCAAAATACGTTAAGTAGTGTACAGGTGATTTTAGGCCAAATGAAAGCTTGAAATTAATGAATGTACATTAGAAAAAAAAACAAATTTAATTATTTAGGGATGTCCGTAAGGAAAACAACAAATCAAGAAAAATTGGAGAAATAAGGGAGAGTATACAAGCGCGACCTAGAACTTATTATATAAATAAGCTTGAAAGTAATAAAGTAAGCAAAAAAAAAACATGAAATTTACCAGGCACTAATTGGACCCAACACGACATATGCTGCAGGCACGCCGTGATTAATAAGATAAGAACAGAAAGAAATGAGGAGAGCCGAGAGAAAAATTCGACGATCTAACTCAGGACCAATTAGAATCAACAAAAATAAACACCAAAAAATAATTAACCATCAAATAGTCAAGGATATAATAATATAGGTAAAAGTTAAAAGGCTAGGATACATAATCAGAAGAATAAAAGATCATATAAGGAATTTACTGTAATTAAAACCACTGGAAAAAAACAGAAAGGAAACCCAAACTGAAATGGTTGGATAGAGTTACAAATGATTTAAGGATTGTAGAAATCACATATTAGAAGTAAAGAGCAAACTGGAAAATAAAAAAAAACTGGAAATAATAGAAGCAGATGTTAAAACAGCAAAAATATATACAGTATAGATTGATAAATACAATTTAAAAAAAGAATCGAGAATTGGTAAAGGTATATTAAATAACAAGGAGAGTAATCTGTCCCAAATATTCCTCGAAAGATTCTAAGCCATTTATTAATAATAAATAAATAATAGTTATTATCGGAAAATAATTGATTTAAAAATAGATAGGTAACTATTATAAATAAGTAGGCGTAAATCAAACAGATAAAACTCAGTATTATTAATCTAGTTAGATTACTTGGAAACACCGCTTTGTGGAATAGTAAAAAGGCCGATCCTAAGGATGGGGCCACACCACACAATTATGCCTTAAAAAATTACTAACTAATTAAAATTTTTATTTCATTATTGTTTTCTGTTTGAATATTCGAAAAACAAACAGACAAACAGCTGTTATTATATACAGTATAGATAAATTCAATTCTGCTAATGACGTAATAACATAAAGACGCCTATTATTGGTTACAGCTGTTTCTATTATTTTCACTTTTTCACTTGTGGGGTGCATAGCGCTAATCGTATTAATTATTTTAAGTAAAACGTAGCAATTTAATTATTTTTTTACAAATATTAATTGTGACAGAAAAATGCCCTTATTTTTTAAAAACCTGTCAAATGCAAAAATGTCACTTTTTTTGATAGATTATGTTTATTTAGTTAATCAAAACACTGTTTCGTTATCTAAATGCGCTTCATTTATTTGCTTTTGGAATATCAACTGCTTATGACGCAGGTCATCACCTCAATCAAATAAAAATGTGTTATATAAAAAAATATACAGAATGTATAAGTTGTAAAGAAATAGTAGCTGTTTAATGCTATTTTTCTATCATCTCCACTATTCGAATCTATATTTTCCAAAAAAAAACTATGTAGTAACTTTAAATATATATAATTAGGAAGCTGTTCTTAAAAGGGGAAGGAGAGGGTAAAAATTCGCAAAAAGAATGGACCAATTTCTTTTTATTAAAAAATCTATGTCTAAATGATTTGCAGTTAAAGAAGGAAATTTAACAGACATGCGTAAAGTTATGATTTTTAATATTCTAATTAATATTAATTAAAATAATTAATATTAACCCTTTAAATGTAATCAAAATTAAAATTCAAATACAATTTTTAAAAATCTTCAAAAAGGTAATACACTAATTGTAAATAATTAATCTAAATACAATCTAATTGCAAGACGTAGAATAAGGATTTTGCTGAAACGTGCGCATCCCCCGAAAGAGGCCTTTTAAGGATTAATTTCCCGAGCCAGGACAGAATCGCCGGCGGCTCTTATTCTTACGGACTCCAAAAAATACATCAGTCCAAACAAACATTTTGGGCTTTCAAAACATTAAAGGCAGATGTTTTTCCGACTAAATTAGTTGCGGAATCCGATAAACCTTTGGAAACATCCGCCGTCGGCCAAATAATCTTCCAAAATTAAGGCAGCGCCCTCAAGGAAATCTAGCGTGCAGCTTTTGGAACGCAAAGAAGCGAACTTTGCAACATTCAACAAATATGCGCCAAAAAGGGAAAACGTAATAGCCCTAACGAGTGTGCCGCCACACTAGCACGCTTCTATTAAAAGTGTTCCAGCGAGGCTCGTGCCAAATTGTCGCTCCATTGACCTAAATAAGGGCGCACTCGTACAAAAGGATGATTTATACGTTCGCGATTCCGAAATTGAAAAATGGAGATTCGGCCGCGTTTGAGGCTCGCACCGTGATTTGGTTATTACGGGGCGCATTCATGTAGCAACGTCCTTATCGGCGGAGCACATTAATGAGCAGCTGAAAGCTGCGCCAACATTATTTTTCCTTTTTCTCGTTTGCTGTTTTCGTGTAACAAAGGCGAATTTCTGTTCTGATTTAATTAGTACGCCATGTAAAATGTAACCTACACGTTCAATTACAGGCGATACGAAGTAGAGCGGACGCCATTGTGCGTTCTACTTATTAGCACAGAATGAGATGCTCCAAAAGTCAATTTTTAAAAATATTTATATAAAGATAAAAAAATATTTTTTGTTATTGTATCATCTGTACTAAATTTTCTAAAAAATACAGTAGAATCTTGAAATGACATAGTCGTCATGTACTTCTCAATAATCAGTCATATAACATTCATGTTCAGTATTGCTCGACATAGGTAATATTCACAGTTATCTAACGCGCACAAAAAAATAAAAAACAAAGAAAAATATTTAAACAAACATTAAAAAAGTAAGAAAATAAAGAACATGACATGAGAATAGAAAAGAAAACTAAAGAAAAAAAACCAATCGGTGCTAGAATCATCCGAATATTAAAATATACAGAAAAACAAGACGAATGCGTTTAGAATGTTATTCATTTAAGAAAAATAGAATCAATTTATTTGTGACCAATGTGTGATGAGAATCGTCTTAAAGAACTAAAGTGAGTTTTAAAAAACAAAACAAAGACGACTCCCCACTCTGGACTATGGTGAGAAGTTTATAAAGCACAAAGAATTAAATTACATTACTTAATAAGGGAAACCAATAATAAAGAAACAAATTAAGCTTCTTGGTAAAAGATCTTTCCAGTCACTTGACCGTGCAAACATTTTTTTTTTTTTTTTTGTAAATAAAGTTGAGTACTACAAGAGAAGCAGTTGAGACGCGGACTGCGATGCTGACAGATCCAGGTTCTATTTTCGGAGCTCTCTGATAGTTGGAGGGTGGCCTACTCAGCCACTAAAAATAATTAAGTACTTACGTTTACAGGTGAACATATAAGAGCCCTAACCTCTCAGTTTGCAGGCCGTGCTCCCACGCAGAGTGTTAGAGCTTTACTGCTACAAGAGGCGGAAAAGGGGAGCCGCTAAAAAAATTCTTATCAAAGGGAGAAAAGTTGAGGAACCACTTGTATAAAGTAATTACCTATGACTTGAACGTCAAGTAGACATCTTCAATCATAAAAATTAAGACAACGCCATTTTTGGTGGAAATGGTTTTGAAAAGCCTCATTTTTGGTTAATTGTGTATCTTAAAAACACATGTATACTCTTAAAGAAGTTGTGGAGTGCTCTTCAGAATCTAAATATTCACTAATAATTTCAGATATAAATACATTCATCAAAAAACAAATAGGAGTAATTTGTTTTCAAGTTTTGATGAAGGATTTCTAATCACAATCCATCTCCTACAGATCTGGTCTATTAATAATTTTAATTGGTCAACTTTCGTGCCATTTGCCTCATCCATTATGAATACGTCGAATAACAAACGTTTCTGTCATGACTTTTGGCGTGAAACATCTTAATTATATATTATTTTATTGAACTGTGCATTCAGTCGTTGATGGCCGCCAATTTGGGCAAACTTTATTAGAAACCTCCTTAGAATTTATAATTAGTTTCTAATCTTGCTTTTCGCCTACGCTCTCACAGAATTTAAAAGGTCAAAGATGGCGGTGCTTATATATATTTTATATATTTAAGCTTTGTATTTTGGAAGGAGAGAGAGATAAAGTCAGGCCTGAATTTCTACACTTTTGTAAGTAATTTGCACCCCACCCTTGATGCTTTTCGATTCTTAGCGTGTTCAAAGATTGAAAATTTTGTTGTCTTTTATTTTTCTGTAGCTAAGTCTCCTCCTATTACGTATCCGTATATTCAATCGCACCTTCTTTTATTGCATGTAATCAGCCGGAATGCCTTAGAGTATATTAATATACCTTTTCTTTTTCTTATTTCTTTCATTAATCTTCTTTTGTCTTGTTATAACATTTTTTCAGCACATCTTGGGTCAACCTATTCTATTTTCTTTTATGATTTTTCTAGATCAGCATATATTAAATTAATCTCTTTCCACTTTTCACCGTTGTCCAAATTTTTGAACCATATAAGGCAAGATTCCATACAAATGTGAATGATAATTATTTTCTTTTATCTGCTGCAATACTATTAGACCTAATAACCGTTTATTCTTGAGAAACATTACCTTAACGAGCTGTACTTTTTTACTATTTCAGTATTTAGTTAAGATGTTGCCCAAATAGGAAAATTGTTCAACCTTTTCTATTTTTTCAGTCAGTGCTATTTTTTTACTGTTTCCATTTCGTGTCCATTTACCGTTTCAAAGTTTGTTCATTCCTGCTACATAGATAGCATGTCTATAATCTTTACGTGTATTTTTGCTATTGGCTTTCTAATTTTATTTATTGTGCCTTGTACGTATAGATTAAATAGGAATGACACTAGCGCACTCTTCTATCTAACTATCAGTTGTACCGCTGCTTCTCTTTAAGCTTTTCCCTATCTTATCACTGCTTTGCGATTTTTTTATAGGAGGTTTATAATTCTTTTATTTCTATATTGTATTTCTGCTTTCCGTATAATGTCAAATAGGATAGACCACTTTACCTCATCAAAGGCTTTTTTATGTTGTCAAGAGTCATTTATGTGTGTTTATCTTCCCTTTTCCCTTTTCTATTATCTTTTTTAGGGCTAGGTTCACCTTTCTCGCCCTGAAGTTTTTTTTGACACCAAAGTGGCCTTTTGTGATCTCGTCTTCTATTATTCCTTCATAACTGTTCTATGTTTTTAGCATCTATTTATTTTTGCTTTTTTGGAATTGGTCTTATTACCTTCTTAGTGAAATCTTCAGGTTTATTCCTGTTCCATTTTGTTTGTCAGTTGGTAAATTTTCCTGTAATGCTTTGTTTATTTTAGTATTCAAACTGTGGTAGGTTTTCTACCTTCACATCCTTTCTTAATTCTACTCGGTCTAATTCTTACCGTCATACAGATGATCTAGATATTCCGTTTATTTTTCTGTTAAAATTCTCCATATTGATGCTTTTTTTGGGTTTGTAAAAAATGGATTGGTAAAATCATAAACTATTTTTATCTTTTCTGCTTTAAATAATTCATTTGCTCGTTTACATTTTTCTTTCGGTTTTCTTGATTCTTTGTCTTTTAATATAACCTCATTATATCTTTAACTTATTATATCATATTTTACGATTTATAGTTTTGTCTGTCAGTTTTACTTCTATAAATATATATAATGTAAAAACCATCTAAAAGTGATTTAACTAATAAGTCATGGTGTTACCAAATGGTCATTTCCATCAATTGTAAGTACATATTTTTCTTCTTATATCTCATAGTGTAATAAACATTTTTACACATCGCATGCCGTTGCAGCTAATCCAATATGAGAAATTTTACACATCACTACCAGCATTTGCCGTGGCAATTATAATTACACAATACGGGCTGCACGACCATCACGAAAAGTAACATATTTAATCATATACAGTATAAGACTGGTCTATGTAGAGATGTCATCTTTTGAACAAAAATTGATTTTGAAAATTTCTATGTATTCCAAACTTATTCTTCAAAGTGCGTCGACTGACATATAACTCCATTCCGAACAAACAAAAGATAAAAAGATATATTATTAGTATACAATATAAAAAACACAAATATTACAATGTATACCTTTAAATCCAAATTGATAACTTAATACAATTCAAAAATGAAGGGCGTCGGATAAGGGGATGATGAGATAAAGCAATCGTAATAATATTTTTGCAGGGTGAAGCAAAACTTCCTCCCTCTTTTTCAAGTTGAATAATAATAAAAAAAAACATAAGTGATGTACAAAGTTTGTTTATGCAGGCTAAAGCTACAGAACTGGAAGTTTTATTTCAATGTATTTTAAAGAGGATATCGGCCAAGTGCTGACCCTCCCCTCATTTTCGAAGCATAGTTGAAGTATTCCGCTTGTTGTACGTCATTTATTGTTCTTCATCATTCTCTCCAATACGTGTTGAGGAATATCTCTGATTTTAGAGAACTTAGAGGATCATAGAACAATATTTGTAAACTTCAGCCTTAAAATATACCCATGTGAAGAAGTCACACGAAAGGTGATTAAGCGCCAGGAAACATTTCAGCTGCACTTGGAGCAATGCTCTCATTGTATAAACTGGGTGTGCCTCTTGTTAGAACTAACATTTTCCAGTTGGAGTGCGAAAAATTATCTAATCATTCCCACGTACTGATTGGAGGTGACAGTAACATGTTCTCTATGTATAGATGGATATCTTGTGGGTTGTTATCACTGCAATAACAAAAATTTTGTTTATCAACGTACGCAAATGAAAATGCGTTATGTAGCATGCTTTCTGTATGTTATCATACGATTTTGCTAATCATGTTCGGAAAATTATTATACAACAACCATCTTGCATAGATAAAAACAAAAGTCTTGGTGCAAAATTCGCCATACGATTAGACTAGTAAAGAGCAATTTTGCGCAGATCCCTTCAGAAACCGCAAAGTGAAACGTTTTACTGCATTGATGTTCCGGTGTTCGCACACTCCAAGGTCTTCTCACTAGAGAACCGGCACTTTCAAAGTTTCCTACCCACAAGACAAGCTATTGTTGATCGGGAACGAAGGCCCGAGGCACAAGTTGGAAGCGTGTCCGAAAAGCACATTGTACGGCCCTAACAGAGTACACTACGACAGCAAAAGCTCACTGTTCGTTCGTCCACGACATGTTAGGTACTAACGGCCCCTCTATACTTCTCCCACTCTCGGATTACCCTTCATTACAAAATCTTTCTTTGAAATTAGTGAGAGAATGTAACGATACTGAATTGTCTTAAACATGAAATATTTTAATTCTATTTAAAATTCTGCCTCTCTTATTGGAAAATGTTTTAATTATGCTTTCTTATTAGAAAAAAATGACCATCTCTATTAATGATTATCAGTCATAGGGCTATTATTTCATGTGTAAGTTTTCTTTAATTAAAACAAATTGATTAAAACGTATGTCAAAACACGCTCCAGTAATTCCAAAAGCCAACTTTCATCTCGCCCTGTAGAAAGGTAGCGGCGCGTAAGTGAAATTCATTTGAAGCGCCCTTCTATCGCCCATATCTACCCGAGCGCCTTAATAAAATTCAAAACGAATGCGAGAAGGATACATAATGTTTGCTCGAGATACGAGAAGTTTACTGCTCCTGATCTTTGAAACGACAACCCGCGCGAGTGTTTGCTTTTCCGGCGCTGGCGGTTTTCTTCTGGGACGCGCTCTCGCTTTCCAGATTAATCGCGGCCTATTTTTAATGCGCCGAATGTCAGCCGATACGAAACTAATTTCATTATTTACACCCGCATTAGCGTTTCCATTACAAGAGTAGATCGAGAACTCCCCCAGGGCGCGCGTAGGTAAATCAAAGTCAAACAACGCTCCGAATTTGAGGGCATTTTGCGCTGTACAAATGTTTGCCTGTTTGATAACTCCGAAACAAAATCCGCCGGGCGCCCCTGCCCTTTAATTTGCTGATTGTGCGGCGCGTCGCCACCTAGTCAGGGCAGCTTCCTACAGGCGCGGGCGCGGTCAGGAGCCGTCCTGCAGGAGGCATTTCCGTCGCCGGCCTAAAATTGAAGGGTTATTTTGGGGACCAGGCCGCGGCCAACATATTGATGTATAAGCGGAATCTATTGCATTTCGCTCGGCGAAGGACGCAATAACGCAAAACGATTTTTGCCGCCCGCGGGGATGAATCAGATCGGTTTATAACTGCCTATAAAAAATAATATAAAATGATAACGACAGGTTATAAAGGGATGATGATAATGGGCGCACCGAGGAAAAAGCGAAAGCCGGTACGCGGAACAAGAGTAGAGTAAGCAGTTTAACCAAAAAGGTTGATGATGACCTGTCACTGACAGGAATTTATAAATAACTGATCAAAGATTGTTGGAACCCGGAGAGCGTTAGATTCTACATGACAAATAAAGTTCATAGAAATTAAAATAAATATATTTTATGAGGATATTCCTTCTGTATCGATTGTGAATTACGTTCTACATTACCTATTATTAATAGGTTCAAAAAAGTGGAGCAATTTCTAACTACATTACCATGTAAAATACAGTCTATATTTATTACCCAGTTCAACAATAATTCACAATTTTGATGAACAAAATAACCAGAATTAGAGAGTTAACTTTAATAATACCATGCACAATTCACAACCTTTGAACATGCAAATAATTCTATAATTACTACATATGTTATGTTTTATCGCAGAATTAGACTTAGAGTAGACTAAAATTATTTTCATGCACTTCGTACTAAAGAGAATAAACATAAAATATACGAAACTAAAGGAAAGGAAGCAACTCTTTGAGAGAATGTTAATAAAAACAAAATTACAAAAAATACAAATGGAAAATAAAAAGTAATGTACTTAAATAAGATTTTATTATACCCCTTGCAGTTGTGAGAAGATATCGGCATGTTTCACTTTATCGTTGAAGAAACGAGATCAATTAGACTTCACAAAAAATGGATTATTAAATGAGTTCCTCTGGAAAATTAGAAAACCTAAGACTATATATGAAGCTCATAAAAATAGAAAAAAGATAGTTTGACCAAAATCCATCAATTGCTGGAAAGACTAACAAAAAAGTGCTTAATATTGTCTTGATTCATTTCTAACAATTCTCGAATATCTTCACACTATCAACAACTTACTCAAAAAATGGGCAACAAAAGAGACCAAGCACGGTTTTAGAAACCAGTAAACGTATCATGTGTGATAATTCTTACATAGATTACAACTTACCTAAGGAACTCTTAAAGAGGTATAAAAGAATACAATGAAAAAGGTTATCTATTGCCGACAAAACATTTACGAGTACCTAAGTTAATAACCTCAAAAACCAACCAGTAAAACGATCTTTCGCGGGTGCAAAGTGTCTTCTAGTAATAGAAATGTACACCCTCTCAAAATTAAACGAAAAAAAGAAAATCAAATACTAAAAAATTCAAAGTAAAGAAAATTCATTTGCAATAACGGATTTGTCCAGTCAGATTCATATATTGGAAAACGTAAAAATAAGTCAAAACAGTTGATATGTGACGTGTATACCAGAGCTATTACCGTAGTCGTTCCAAAGTTAGTGTAGCAGTGAATGTATTAATACATTTTTAACCAGCAGTGGCAATTTTGTATACATCACCATAAACTTCTTCTACAAGATGACTCGTGTTATTTTATTTTATTATTAATTTACACAAATTAATATTAGATATTATGTATATTTAAAATATAGTTTACTTCAAAGTTTATTCTTTGGAGTTAATTTTAGTATCCTTTGTCCTAATGTCGCCACATTATAAAAACATATTTCGTTAGTTAAAACTCTGTCGTCACACCACAAAGGCGATTCAAATTGCATTTTCAAAATGGTGAAGCGCAGTTCTAAAAGACAATCGTTCACGCTATTACTGGCTTCTGCAAAACAAGCAGCGCCAACAAAGATCGACAGGAAAACTTCGCACGTTATGTGATACAGACAATAAGAAGCATGTGTTAACCAAGTGAATATTATGCGTACTAGTACACAGAGCATTTAATTGATATACGAATTTCTTCTAGCCAAATATTGTTTAGTAAATTATCTACCGAAAAATATAAAGAATGGGAATTTTCGTGCACATCAATAAACAACAAAACAAAAAGCCGTTGCACAATGCGTAATCTTGGTGTAGGGTACAATTGAAACATGTGATTGGTCCCAATTATGTGTAACTGTCACTGTAACTAACAAAAGTTACAATCACATGTTAACCATTTTCTTTATTTCCGAGCTGCGACGGCTTAGTCTTATCGACATATGAGTGCAACAAAATGGTGCCACTAACTCTTTGACAATCTATTGTCCATTTAAGTCGCCGGCCTTAACTTTAGTTTTCGATAAATATGATTATTGCGTTCTTTACATTTAAAACGTGGCTTGCGATTATGAACCATCCTGTATAATAAAAAGATGCCATTTTCCCCAAAATTAGTTCTAAATTCAATTTAGTCCTTTACTAAAGCATAGCTAAAAAAATTCCAACAAACAGAGACGATAAATGTAGATCAAACGGTATTCGATTTACTCATATAACTATGCCCATGTAATATTGGGAGTTCCAGAGAGAAATACCCATACTGAAAGACGTCTGAAAATTAGGATACTCGTCCTCTTGTTACAAGGAGAATACATAATTTCTGTCAGGAAAACGGTAGAATTTAACAGACAACTGGCCTCTCACCTGATATGAGTGTTTGAGCATCGTCAATTTTTACTAATTGATACCTTTAAGTGGAAAATATTTATTCCCTTAGGAATTTTATGCCTTAACCGTTCAGCAGATGGCACGCATTTTACGGTTCTGTACGATGCTTAATTTTTTTTTTTTTTTAATTTATTATTACACTACAATCTGTCTTTAGACATTCAGTAGTTGATATGACATATATGGTTAAAGAACATAATAAACATGAAGGAAGTGCATCCACTGATGACACTCCTCTATTACTCTTAAACTAGTTTATCCTATACACTGTTGGAACTGTTGATTAACCAACACATTACTACACGAATCTGACAATTAGATCTGCGGGTTTGAATCTTTTTAAACGTGGTTGCACTTCGTCGTCATTGTCTAGTAAGCACGCCACTAAGATGTGATCACTAAGGGTGATCACTAATACGATCGTAATAGCGCGCACTAAACTTTTGTATCTCTTGGTTAACCGTTGAAACTCCAAGATCGCGTCTAATGGTTTCGTTGGGAATGTACCACGGTGCATTAACTAATGATCTTAACACTTTGGATTGAAATCTTCGCAGTATTTCAGTATTTGAAGTTTTAACAGTGTCCCATAACTGAATTCCATAACACCATATGGGTTTAAGCATGGCTTTATAGAGAAGTATCTTGCTTTCCAAAGAAAGTTGCGATTTACGCCCGATTAGCCAATACATTTTTTGTAGCTTAAGCTCTAGTTATTTACGCTTTGCCCATATATGTAGTCTCTAGGTTAGTTTCCTGTCTAGGTGGAGGCCGAGGTATTTAGCGCTATCTGCTTGAGGGATCAGGTGGTTGTTTAGCTGCACCGGCGGAGAGTTGCCTCTTCTGAGTGTGAAGGTTACCTGGACCGATTTGCTATCATTTATTTTTATGCGCCACTTATTACACCAATTTTGTATTTTATCTAGGTGAGCTTGAACCTTTTGGGATGCTTGATTTGGATCTGTGTGAGATGTAAGGATAACCGTGTCGCCGGCAAAGGTAGCAACCATGTTTCCTGTAGATGTTGGGAGGTCTCGCGTAAATATCAAGTACAAAATGGGACCCAGAACACTTCCTTGAGGTACTCCTGATGTGATAGGATAGAGGGGTGTTATTTCGCTGCCACATTTGACGGAGAAATGACTATTAGTTAGGTATGATTTGAATATTTCGTAGTAATCCGTGGGTAGGGTTTCCTTAACTTTGTATAGCAGCCCTTGGTGCCAGACCTTGTCAAAGGCCTGCGTAATGTCGAGGAACACCGCAGCGCAGTATCTTCGCTCTCCGAAGTCCTTGGAGATTTTATTCACTACCCTGTGTACCTGCTCTATTGTAGCATGGTTTTTTCTGAAGCCGAATTGGCGATCGGGTATGACATGTTTGTCTAGGAGAATCGGATATAGCTTTTCTAGGAATATTTTCTCAAAAACCTTGGATAACACCGGTAGAAGACTGATGGGTCTGTAGGACGCAGGTTGGTCACTAGGTTTACCTGGCTTTTGTATTAAAATAACTGTAGCATTCTTCCATTGGTCAGGAAAATGCCGTAGTCTTAAGACTGAGTTGAATAGATAAGTTATGAACTGATATCCCTTATCTGGTAGTTCTTTTAGTATTTTCCAGTGATTAGATCTTGACCTGGAGCTTTATTAGAGTTCACTTTTTTAAGTATAGTAGTCTCTACCTGGTAGGCGTTGAACTTTTTAATCGGCAGGCTCATGTGGTGCGGAGTTTCTAAAGATCTGTGGACTTCTTCTTCGTTGTTTACTATCGGCGGGAATGGTTCGAAAACTTTTTCTAGATGTTTTGCGAAGATTTCTGCCTTTTCTCGGTCACTTTTTGCCCAGGTGTGGTTTTTGGCGCGAATTGGTGCTTTGTGTTGTTTCGGATGTTTTAAGTGTTTTGTACGATGCTTAATACATTTGAAAATAGATCTCGCTATGTAACAGATGTCGAAACGTTGCGTTATTATTATGTGCCCACTAAAGCCCAAAAAAGTCGAAGTATTTGAATATAAACACACACCTGTGTGTAATGTCGTCGGTATTCTTTTTCAATCTAGCATCCTCTAGATACTTCTACAAGAATACAAATTAAAAACTATCAAATCATGATTATATAAAAGTATCAAAACTTTATTAAATGTCTCATTCGCTTTAATACCTCTTTAAGGACAATATTAAAAGAAGTGTAAAGTGCAAATTACGACACTAAGTGGATTTAATTATTCGCTCTTTTTTCAGGCGCATCTTTCGAAATTTGAACGAAAAGCTCTATATTTAATGACAACATAGTAAGTTCAAGAAAATATTACAGATATAAAATTGAGTACAAGATCTCCAAGTATAAAGTACAGTACATTTCAAACTTCTCCACGATAATATGTAAAAATAAATAATTCTTTTACAATGAACTCTTGCTAAACAGCAAATTGTTCCAAGTACAAGCGAATTCAATCAAATGCTGCAGAAAATTAACCGAGAGGCTTTCTGAGAATAAATCCAGAGATAACCTTAAAGTCACCAGAAAGATCAAGCTGATTAAAAATAATAAGTTTTAATACATACGTGAGTAAATCAAATATAAACTGGACTTAGGACGATTCATTCCTTAACGTATCTCGCACCTTGTTTAATCAATATCATGATGTCTGAACGAGATATATCCTTATTCGTTAAGAAATGGATTATTTTCAAATTGCTCACGACAGAGGTAGCAAATTTTGAAAAGAATAAAGGAGCAATTCGGGGGCAACGCGTGGCATATACAATTTTTGGGAGAGCAAAAATCAGTTAAAAACAAAAATCGTCGACGTTGTCAAAAGATCAGGGTAACTGAAAATATTCGCAAGATGGCCGCGGATTAACGTTGTTAAAGTTGCTGCTGAGTATAGAATGAGATAGGATAGCCTATTCTAACTTGATTCAAAAATTAAGGATTATCGCCTTGGGACTACCATTTATTTGAACCACTAAAAGAAGCATTTGGAAGGCGGTGATTTGACGACAGGATTTTCTATTAAAGAGTTTGTGTATCAGTGGGTGTTTTTCTAAGCCAGAAGATTATGCAGAAATATAACTTTAAATTTTTTTACTTTTATAATGCTTCAATATATTAAAATAAAAATTCTAATTTATATTTAATTCGCCACGTAAATATTAAGGGCTCTTACGACAACTGAACTTTAAAAGCATATACAATTATTTTAAGATAGGACCGACTAATACGCAAAATCAAATAAAAGGTTCGGACTAAAAAAATGTGAAGAAGCAGCCAAAGCAGCAATTTCACAAAAACGAGGAAGCTTTTCCATAGAGAACTCTATTTTTTCTCTTCGTCTTAACTTGTGTTAATTGTAAGGCATTCATGCTTCTGAAGGCACTATTCGCGGCTGTAATACATTTTCAGAGATAAATAAAAGCACATCTCAAGTTCTGCTGAAAATTATAATTTATCGATTATGGACAACCATTAATTTCAGATTTCTTTGAATGGTTTATACATATTTGCATATTTAATCCTTTGAAGATTGAATTATTTGCGGTTGATAACTACGTGCATTCCATTGCTCATCAACGCTTAATTTTAGGAATGTCCAGGCTAGCTTTGTTATAACAAGAATTCACTCTGACTCTGTTCTGCTGTAATTGACAGATCATAAAAGTTTTCGTTACAAATCGTTTGATGTGACTCAAGTTTATCATTTTATAGACTCGCAACTGCAAAACAAATACTAAATCAACTTTAGATACCCCAGACTTTTATAATAAATCTGAACAAGATATTTTGCTTTGATGATTTCAACAGATATTTGATTCTTTATATAAAAATATATGACACAAATATGAAATAAAATAAAATATAAAATAAAAAAGCTAAACTGACTAGTAATCTTTAATCTATCCATTCTAAAAACAGAATTCTTTAAAAAATAAAAAATGATGTTAGTCATCAATTTCTCATGGCGATTAGAGATCATAATTCAGATGTAAATTTAAAAAAAACTACAAATACGAACAAAACATAATTTTTTAAAATAAAATTATCACGCCACAAACAGAACCTTAGATGATTTCAGACTTCTTACAGGAGAACAACTCTTCTTTTCCATTGTTCGTGGCAATCCTAGCAGACATCTAGTGTATTGCCTTTCAATTCGTCGGTTACGCTAGTCTGAAGTAGCAAAATTGCGCCCTTTAAAATTGTTTTTCAATCGGAGAAATAAAAAGTAGTCACAAAAACTAATATATGACAAATAAGGTTAAAGAACTGCAAAAATGCTTTTTTCTGTCATAAATTCGTTGGGCACACTTTTCTCACGCCAAAAACCTTGGTTAAAATCTGTTGAACGATAAAGCGATTCAAATTTAACGTGACACACCTCACTTCAGGCAGTCTCACAATCGCGTAGCAACTGAAACAAGCTCAAACTTGTATGTACTAAATCTATTCTAACTGCCGTGTGAAAGAAGATGCAGCAGTATTATCGGTTTATCCACAATGTGGTCAGTCTCATTTTTTTTCGAAACCTTGTATTCTAACTAAAGCCAATATTACACTGACTTACAATATTGCCTCATCTATCTCTGTTAAATATTTAAAGAATATCAAGAAACAATGTATCTGGATGTCAGAAAAGAGATATATTGATAATAAATACTCCAATAGTATTGTACTTAAATACTGATACAGTTGCCGGTATCTAAATACAGTCTTAGACACTTTATATCTAAACACTACACGACTATGATAATGAGCGAGTTCCAGGACCTAAAAAAACCTAGAAGAGTGGTTTTTGTAGGATATAAAAATGCATAAAGTGTGGTAAAAGGTATTTTAAAAAATTATAAAAATTAAAATCGTATTGCAAAATTTATGAGACCAGGTAACGAGTATTTTTAATTTTTTTACGCAATTTGCTTGATCAAGTTGCTTAAATTATTTATAACGCAGAACGCACATCGTGCAATTCTTGTACCAACCATTAAAATTAGTAACAAGCCAGGAAACAGTTAAAATGACAGAGAGATGACTAACCGTCTAGCATGAAACAGAAACATATGTATCGTCTGTTACTGAATGCAACTAAATATAAATAATTTGTAGCTTAATGCCAGGAGTAATACAATAAAAACCAAATATTTAAAATTAAATGCAAAAGATTTTTTTTAATAATCTTCCTAAATATTTCCTTAAAAGTATAATGCGGTTTATTTTAGTACTTTCCTATACAACGTTAATAAAGTTACCGTAATATATAATACCAAATTAGATACACAACAATTTGGTTATTATTAAATTGATGTTACTATAATAACTGTGCAGATAAGTTAGGCAACAAAATATTTAAAAAGCTTCAAGTTCAAAGTGTCTCATGGGGTATTAAGGATATGAAATGCAGTTCAAAAATTCTAACACTCCCTATAATAACATTTAGATTCGTTACTCACACCGAGTGGTAAAATTAGCAGGATGCAGGAAAGGGTTAGAACGACACATAGGTGACTAAGCGTTTCACATTGAACGGAAACGTCTGTTATATTGGTCATTGCACGTAACTAAAAATAAATTAGCGCAAATAAGAATTGCATGGAATAAACCAGACGAATCAGTCGATGTGTGTTACGCTATATCTTAAATACATGACTAAATTTGCAAACTAGCGAACCACAAAACACAGGCACTTTTTACAAAATCATTACTCATTTTTTAGCCGGCGTCTAATTTGTACCTTATTTATAGCTATTAATTATTTCTAACTTTACGTTTTAGAAAGATGAAAATTAAAACATTTTAACATTTGTCTTAGATACTTTAGACCATAATTTATTTATTCTAAACATATGTAACACTAAAAATAAGGAAAATAGCTCTATTTTAACGACATTATTGGTAGAAAACCGATTTATAGAGTGTCTGCCTTTTTTAATAATCTGTAAAAATTGTATGGCATATTACAATCCAAGATACGAGGCATTAAGATACAATAAATAATTTGTATTCCAAACATTTAAAATTGCTCATGAAGATCATTTTAGGTGGCATCGAAAATTAAGAGAAATCAGAGCGAATGTAAATGATGATAAACGTTCAGACCAATCACTTGAAACGATTACCGAAGCAAATATCAAAATAATGCGTGATTTCTTTAAAATATCAAAAATTCTTTAGTGAGATTTACGAAAACGGAACTTGTAATGTCCAAGGCAACAAATTATTGCATTTTAGTGAGAAAACTTAGACTACGGAAATAAAATTCGAAGTTTGTTTAACAATTGTACCAAATTGAACGTTGCAAAAACATAATTGAAAACGCTGGAAGTAACAAAAACCTCTCAAAAACGGTTGTAACTGGTGATAAGACATAAAGTGATCCAGAAACCAATCTCGTTTGGAGATGTCAAAAATTAGAGCTCATTGTTTTTTACGATTCCAAGGGAACTAACCACAAATAATTCTTACCAAGTGGTATAAAGGATAATGATCAATATTATCTTGGTGTAGTGAAGCTTTTGGTAGACTGTATGCGTTGCAATAGCCCTAAATATCGAGAACCAGGCAGTTGGCGATTGTTACTCGACAATGCAACTTTCTCGTCGTTCGTCAAAAATCAAATTTTCTGTTCCCTAAGCTGCACTTAACAAGAAAAATAAACAGAGTAACATTAATTGAAGACATTCAGCGGCCAACGACGAGAAACCTCAACACCAATATAAATAACAACTTAAAAAAATCATCTACAATCCTTAAAAATGTAAATGTTGTATTTCTGCCGAGGAAAAATATATCGGATAAATAAAAGTTTCCAAATCAAGAAGTACCTTCGTCCGTTCCGCATCGGATTATTAACACGTTTTGTACAATAAAGAAGGTAAAATCGTAGAAAATTTTTAGAAGCTTTAAAGTACACTCACTTAAGCCGACCTAAGTGTATGCATAGCATAAACAATATAAAGCTTACCAGCATCGCCCGAGGATCAGAAGAGTATTCCCATTATTCACCGCCTCTCCGAAGTTGAGCTCCGATTAACAGTTACTGAAATTACTTCTAAGGTCTAAATAAGCTGCGGCAGTGACCAGGCCATCCGAAATGTTAACCTACTTTACGACAGTGTCCGATCCCGTACAACTGCCTAAACCGAATAAAAAATTAGGTTGCTCTGGGCTATAGCTGGAATACCCTCCCTACAATCCGGACTTGTTGTTCTACGATTATCATTCATTTCGACTACTTGGAGGACAAAGATCAAACGACGTGGCTTCTGAAGCATTAGTCTTCGATTTGAAAGATTAAAAAACTTCTTATCCATTGGGAAATATTAGGTTGTCCCAAAAGTCCTGAAACACTCTACTGTCTTCAAATATTACAAGCGCTTCGATTCCGGCAATATGAGTCTCAATGATTAGTTTCGTTCCAACCGGCCATTAAAGTTGCACAATGAAGAGGTGCTTGAAACGTTGGAGATTTGAGAACAATTCTTGGAATTGACAAATCAACGGTTCATCGGTACCTCTTGACTTTGTGCACAAGAAGCCTCAACATAAGCCGACAAAAGTGTCGAGATTTGCCGCCGAATGCTCAACAATCCTTTGAATGGGACTTCTTGGCCAATCGTCAGAAAAAGTGGGTTCCATGAGGCCAAACTCTGCCGTCGGTTTCACACCAAAATCGTTTCGGAAAGAAGGTCATGATTTTTGTTTTGTGAAACTTTAAAGAAGTTTTGCATTTTGTAATTATACCGAATGGCCACGCCATCGATGCTAAATTCTATTGCCAGCAGTTAGACGATGCCCACGATAAGTTGATGAAGAAGTACTCAATCTTGGTCAACCGAAACCAAATGTGCAGAGTTGGACAGCGTTGAAATTCTTTTACACCTAGCCTACAGTCCAGATGCTGCCCCGTCCGATTATGGCCTCTTTCGCTCAATAGAACATTTCTTGTGTGGTTTCCGGTTCAAATCATTTAATGAAGTTTAATAAGCGTGCCGAAAGTTCTTCGATTCAAAGCCGCCTGAGTGGTACTTCGACAATCTAAAAACTTGTAGATCGGTGCCAAAAGACGGTAGAAAATGATGGCCTCTGTTTTTAGGAATAATTTTTGTTTGTAAATAAGTTCATGTTGTTCATTTTTAACTAAAATAAGAAATTTATAATTTATTTATAATTCATTTTCAGTAAAATGAGCTCAAAATATAAATTGTTAAATCTGTGGCAGAATTTGTCTGCATCTAATTAATTTATATGGAATTTACTATATTTCTGATACACCATAAATGGTCATTATTAAATTAATAAAGAAATTGATTATTTTTTTAGCTATTTTAAGAAGCTGTGATCAATCGTTTGTAGTAATATTAAATTATCTTCGAAATTACCATTATACAACGTTGTCCTATGTCAAAAATAAGGAATAACGTCAAATTTTAAAAATGGAGATTTAGAAAACTCTATCAGAATGGAATTAGAATTGGTTTTTATATCAGGCGTCATTTAAAATGAATGTCGTTAAGAAAATCAAAGTGGAGCAAAAACTAAAAGCCGTAATCTAAATACTTAAAATGTTAAACCTTAAATCGGCAATTTCCCCGAAAAAATTCCAACGCCGCGCCCGGCGTCTTCGCCAATTTCAAACAAACTTCATAAAGATTCTCCAGACGAGCGAGTAATATTTGGATAACTCGAGATCTCTCTCCCGGCAATTTTTTCCGCATAAACTTGAGCCGCCAGAAATTAGATCCCTAATTATTCCCCATGCCGCAAAGAACACAACAAGAGGCTAATTAAACGGCGCGATTTCCCCGAAGCTGTTGATGGCGTGGGAGGAAACAGGGATTTTCGTGCTCCGGGGAGCTGGCCACGGGCGCTTCCGAAATGTTTCGCGAAAATAATTACGAGCGAAGCGTAAAAAATATGCAAATCAACCAAATCGGGCGGCGACCGCCCCAAACGGCAGCAAGAAATTGAATTCATATAATTTGTCGGGGGAGTAATGTGACGGAACTGATCCGGGGGATTTATTTCGACGTGTGCGCCGTTAAAAAAATCGCGCGCATAACGGCGTGGAAAATCGCCGGAAAGCGCCGCCCGGCGGGAATAAAAGTGCGTATTATTAAACATCAAAGCGGCCGCGCGCCGCGACGCACCTTTCGCCACCTTGAATGCATTAGATCCTCCTTAACGCCCCATTTAGCGCGAGCTGCTTTGACAATTTACAATATTCACCGGAATTAGATTAGTCAAAAGTGCTTACACGAGTAATAGAATATTGCGGCAATTTGTTTAAAGTCCCGCGCTCACGCCGTTTCCGTCGGGCGACCGAAACTCTAGCGCGCGGGACTGAGACGGAGAACGGACCGTACAGCGGACTGAGAACAAGCGGGCTGTAATATGCTATGCATAGTTAATGTCCGTAAAATGTTTTACTTGTAATTTTATTAGAAGGTGGATGAAATTGAGATGCATATTTCATAAGAGGTGATTGCGAAATTAAGATTTTTCGGGGTGGCTCTGACCCCACCTTGGGCCGGCTGAAATTGCTTTTTTCAGTCCACCTCGCAGATTTGTGCCACTAAAATTGAATCTCGACAGAAATATAGAAAGACTGCTGGAGTTCCATTTTGGACACAATGTATCACTTTAAATACACCGAGAAAAACATTCGCCCAAGGAAATATATCAATTTCTGAACACTGAATTACGCCACCAAGAAAGCATTATAAATTTATTACCTCTTGACAATGGATTATAGAGTTCATTGTATTTACTATCTGTAATGCATATCCATAATTCTTCCAAATTGTAAAGAGTAATCAGAGTTGTCTAATCCCCGTGTTATTTACCTTCTATCAGTCCAATCACTTTATTAACATTTTTTTTTTTGAACCGCACCATATTCGATTGCTAGTTCAGGCAAAAGCAAGACATAAACCTCTGTTGATCCGACCCCCTACCCTCACTCCTCCATGGTCAAAATGGAGACAAAAATAAGAAAAAAATTTCGGATCTCAGAAGCGATGAGACATAATGAGATGCGGTTTTCACCATTTAATAGATAAATGACATGACCCGTTTCACCAAGAAAAATAAGCAGTGCGCTAGAAATCGATTTCAAAATATGTTAAAAATGTTTTGGTTCCGCTATCCCCGTAGATGTGCGAAATATTTTGAATTGCTATTATGAGTAAGTAATATCGAGTATTAAAGTACGCAATCTGATTAAATATGAGAAATAATGTCTAAAAAATGACCACCTCGGCTTTGAATTAAAAAAAATTCACAAAATGTTCAAGTACAATTTTGCACGTTCTGATCAACTTCATCGATGGCAATGATTTGGTTCTTGAGATTGTCAACCGTTTGTCGCATGGGCATAAATCTTGCAGACCTGTTAATTTCGGTATTTCGTAAAACTACTTGGCCAGGAGATTATTAGTACAGTAAGTCCCCTGGAATATATCTTCGAGATCGATATTGGTACCAAAAAATGGTTATTATGTAACGATAACAATTGCCATTCACAGTCGCAGCATTTGCAGCGTCATCTTCAAGGAAGTATGGGATCATCAGACCACGTACTAAACATTGATACTAAACAGAGACTCCTTGGTGGTACTTTGCTTTTTATAAGTTACGCGACGATTTTTTAAACCTCAAAATTAACAACTTTCATTACTGATGTTTTTTTGACTGAACTGAAAAGCCAATTGAGAAATTGTTGAAAATAAACAGCAAACTTAAGCTCTTGCATCAGTTGAATTTTATACGTATGAAGGTATTGGTTTTTAGTGAGTATTCACTAAAGAGAGCTTCTTAAAACTTCTAATTGTTGTTTTAGAATTTGCACCAATACTCTAACTTCCTACAGCAATTTACTTATGAGGTCTTACGCATGCTCATAGCTACGTAGTTTTGCATCTATTACCGATCTAATTTGATCAAATTTTGTAATCTATCTTTAAATAGGTGGTTCATTTATTTTGGCTACAATTTTCACCAAGTTTGTTATGAGGTTTAACTATTATAAGTGGCTATTCTTTCCTTTAGCATTCTATATTTACTACTAGAGATTCATAGATGATATCTGTCGAAGGATCAAAATTACCACTGCAAAACAAGAGAAAAAGCTCTAAGTTTAAATCTGGCGTTCAATTTGGGCCATCTTTTATTTGGTTGTAAATATTTTCGTTCACTCAAAGTTCCTAAAAATAAAACAGCAGCTGAGACATATGTGTATTTGCTATTTTCAGTCGTATATAGCTTACAAGCCAAGTGAACTTGTTTTCAAGTTAGGTAAACGTTACCTGCTTAACATCAAAAATTTTTGTGGAACTTACAACTTCCACCTATGACTATAAATTGATAAATGCAATCTTTTGCTGTTTTGTCGTACAGAATTACTAAATTAAATAAAATTATAGTTTATATCAATTAATAATTTTCAAAAAGTTTTTACAGTACCCAAATTGTGATCTTGGTTACGAGGTTCACTGCGAAACCCCTGAACGTTCAAAAACCCATAAACATTTAGTTTGGACCACGAGTAAAGTCACAAATTAAGGAACGTCATTCCCACCTATTCAAAACCCAATACAACTCAAACTCGAGTATTTCATATTTCCACGTATTTCGCTGAAAGGTGCTCCAATGCTAAAATTCAATGCATTTTACTTTTGAGATCAACTCAAAACTACAATTTTGCAAAATACATCTTCATCTACCTTACTCGTTTTCAGAATGTCAATGAATTTCGCTTCAAATCTAATACTTTTTTTTTAATTCCCATGCAATTTTCAACGAACTTAAAAGGTTCGTTACTGAATTCTATATGTCTGTCTGTCGGTCTGTCACAAAATTTGAGGTTTTTTAAAAATCTCCTTGCACATTCTATGTCTTTAGATTGCTTTAAGAGGTCTTGAAACCTGATACTAGTTAACTCCACTTCATCATAGAAAGTCCACTGAGACAAATAGTTAGTGAATTACTTATTATTATTATTATTCAT
This sequence comes from Sinelater perroti, assembly GCA_036346155.1. Taxonomy (NCBI): domain Eukaryota; kingdom Metazoa; phylum Arthropoda; class Insecta; order Coleoptera; family Elateridae; genus Sinelater; species Sinelater perroti. The sequence goes on from JARFIY010000351.1 coordinate 2,668,196, forward strand.
TTATGATCTAAAGTATTTTCAACGAACTTAAAAAGTTCGTTACTGAATTCTATATGTCTGTCTGTCGGTCTGTCGGTCCGTGACAAAATTTGAGATTTTTTAAAATTTGAAAATGGATTCTTATAGGAAATTTTACGCTGAATTCGAAAATGAAGTCGAAAAAATTCTATGTCGTATAATTTTCGAGATATTCGATTTCGAATTTTCCCGAAATTCGAAATCGAAATCGAAAGGTCTTTTTAAGTTCGTCCTGGGATTGCTTACAGAGCAATCTCTTCGCCGACCCCATGTTTTTTATTATTATGGTCACAGTTCCGAGAAAATTTGTCTGCTTCACTCTTTGACTTATCGTCCTTCACAGATCATTAAAAATAATAATAATAAATAAGCTGATGTCATTTCACGTTGAGTCAATCGTAGAAATATTAATAATCCTGAGTGATAAAATAAATAAGGATGACATTATCAAGCCATCATAATTTGGTTGTGTAAAATAGTTATCAAAGCGTATTATCAAACGACACTAAATTTTCAATCCCTGTAAAAAGCAATAAATAAACAAATTTATACTTTCATAGAGATGTAAGAAATACGAATGAGTTTACTACAAAAATCATCTATGTGCTTTGCAGCATCACTACAGCTCCGGTTGCAGCAAATCAGCAGTTAACAGTTCCTTCTAAAAACGCGTTCCAATCAAAATCAAATTCGCGCCGCCGAACAACTAAAGCAGCAATTAGTTCGGTTGATTCTGTGGCAGAAATTACATAGCGCTAATAATGCAGGGCTGCAATTGCATTCCAGGTGTTTTTGTCTGTAACTGTGAAACGTAAATTCCGTTAATTGGCTTTCAGGGTGCTGCGAATGGGCACAAAAATCGGCTTTAAGCCCTAATTCACTCAACAGCACTTAACCGATTTTACGAACCAAAGCGAAATTTAACACTCTGGCGGCTTTGCAACCACTGTATTAAGTTGTAAATGCGTGTAGATCTCTAATTTCCTACAAATTGTACAGATGTTCGCAAACTTTTACAATATTGGTTTGGTCAACACGTATTTGTGTAGTTCCCCGAAATCCAATATAAAGGAAACACCATAATAAGCAATGTATAGGTAAAAATTAACTTCATTCAGCAAAAAGCGATGGATATCAGAATTATGTAGACGTACAAAAGTTGAGTCTCGTTTGAAAAATCAAACAAACAAGTCATTAATGATCTAGTTTATCGCTTTATAGTCATATATTAATTAGCTATTTTACCAACGTTTAAATGTTTAGATTCGAATGTATGGATGATGTGTAAAATATGGTCTAAACAATTTTTTTTGAATGCATTTACTATTAGTTTGTATTTTAACAGGCCCAATAATGAAGTCCGTGGTATAAGGTGAACTTGCATCACTGCATTACTACTAATATGAAGATTTAATAAGCATCAGCGTTTCATTACAAATATGACAATTACTTCATACAATAATTAATAAGCTAGAGGAATAATTGATTAATTGTATGTTGAACATAAGTACGAGGCACATCTAAAAGGAATGGTGCGATCTAAACAGAAAAGCGCAACATAGCGTGGAGTACAGGTAACTGTAAGGGTAGACCCGCTGCAGGCAGTCGAACATAGTCATTATTAGGTAACCCTACTATAGTGAGCAAAGCTATGAGTGACATTAAGTTCCTAACGGCTAAGGATTGACATTTATCGACAAACCAGTGCGGTCTATAACAGCACCTGTATGGACATTAGTCCTATTAAACAATGAGCAAGATATGTGGAAGAAAAAATCCCGCCACAACCAATCTACATGATCAGGATCGAATGTATTCAACCCTAAAAGCTATAGATGAACAATATCAAACTCATGTAAACACACCGATACGAGAAGACTTCTGATACCTTCTCTGACGAAATAAAGAAACTTGTTCAGCTTTGACATGCGTATATGAACAGAGATGGTGATTTCATAGAAAAGAAAAAGCATCTAAAATGTGTAGAAAATATGTAATTTATTTGTATACCTTATCTGTTATAAAAGTTGTCTGCAAAAAAGACAAAACTTATTTACTTTTTAATAATTCATTTTCTCACGTCTACATTTAAAAATTGTCTGTCTATATTTACAAGTTGCATTTTCAATTTATTTGCATATATAAGTAATTACGGTAATTCCAAACCTTAGAGCAGCTAAATTAAAATTAAAATTGGCGCACTCGAAACAATCTCTAAAACCTTTTAAAATGGCCCAAAACTTTCACTCGTGCGTTGAACAAACAAAGGGGTCAAATGTCATTTAGGAAGCGTGCGAATTATTCAGAATAGTATTTAAAAAGGTGACGCGTCGGTTTGGATGATATCAAATTATTTATAAACCAGAGCGCGCGTATGCTCTCCAGTTTTGTGCAGGCAGATTTCTAGGATGAAAAATGCATGGCGCACTTTCGGTCACTCGGCCTCCCAAAATAAATTCGCACAAAACCACCTTCAAAAATACGAACTGTCACGGTATATGTATGTATATGATCTTCATTGGAGATTTGATTTTCGGATACAGGGGAAATACGAGATTTGGCTGCAAAAGATCCGAACTAAGTATCTGTCACTAAAGTAATGGTGTGTATACGAGTACTAATTACGGTTTTTGAAAATAATTTAACCTCGGTTATGTTTGGGTTTGATAATAATTTGAAAATTATTTTGCATTAATACAAATATAACAACTTTCGAAAGTTGAAGAAAATCATGCATATGACCTTGTGACCCTCGTATTTTGGGTCAACTGAGAGCTACAGGTCTGATACTGTTCAATACCAAGAAAGATACCAACCAAAGGTATCTTTTAACTAAATATGAAATTAATGGGTCAATTAGATCTGGAGATATCGCGTCAATAGACACACAGAGACAGGCTCGTGATCGCATTAACTTTCGTCTATGCATTATAAGCTTTCAAAAGTTAATAAAAATATATTTGGAAAGAACAACAGATTTCCATTTTATTTATTTATTTTGGACTACATCGATTGTCCTTTTGTATTTTTCCTAAAATTATATAATATATAAATCGAATACAATCATTTCTAAAAGTTATCGAAACCCAAACATCGGTTGAAAAAAATTAGTTGTCCAAATATTAATTACAAAATTTGATGAAACCGGATCAGTAATGTGAGAGATCAGAGAGGGAAAGATTTCGTGAAAAGTTTGCCATAGTTAGAAAAACTGTCGCTGCAAATCTGAAAGCGTATAGAGAAACTCCCTTAGCGAATACTCACTAAAGACCTGTACCTTTATGCATACAAAATTTAAGTGATTTTTAGAGTGCATTCTCAGATTAGTCAAAAAATCAACTTTATCGATGAGGTGCGTACACATAAAATTGTGGTATTTGGGCTTCAGGAAATCCTAGCGAAACTTTTTAAAAGCACCCCTAACGAATTATTAATGAGTGTCGATTTTAGATAAATGGGGTGATAAACCCATACTTCTTCGAACATGATACTGGAGATACTGTGAGTGTAAATGGCAATCGTTAACATTACATTATAACTAAGTTCTTTTGACACCAACTAGGCAACATTTCAGAATAATTTACTGGTTGCGTCGTTTCATAAAATATCAATATCAATTGGTCAACAAGATTTTGTAATTTAACGCCATAAAACTTCCCTGAAATCCAAAGTCTATGCCAGCGATCCACAAACAGTTGATGATCTCAAAAATGAAAGCCAACGTGTTATTGATAGAAATAATCAGAACATGTGGAAAATTGTATTCGAAGGTTTTGTGAGAAAAAAACAAGATTTGGCAAACATAATTTTCCATATTTAATCGTAGATTGTATGCTTTAGTAATCACTAAAAATCCAATCATAAAATCACTGCAAAAGTTATTTTACTTATAATTTAAATCCGGCTTTCAATTTGGGCCACATATTATATTCATAATTACAATTATAAAAAAGTAGAAATAATATATGACGCAATACAGAAAAGGTTCAATTCGAATTGGCAATAATTTGGAATTATTAATTCTCCTCCATAAATAACCTGCAAGATAATATTATATATTACTTATCACTCATACACGGGCATAATAAGTATAAAAAATATGTAACATTCAATAGACAGAACCGTAGTGGTAGCGATCGAAAAATAACCGTTACCAAAATAAAGATACTAATCTAATATGAAATGTGGCGTGGCTGAGCTCTGAGCGTACGTTTGGTCGCCTATCTTTAAGACCGTCTTGCATATCTTACTTTCTTAAAGTCACCGCACCGACTTATCCCACTATTATCATTTATAAATAAATTGTTCCACGTTCCCAACTTGCAAAAATTTGAAGGGCGTCGAGTGAAAAATTGTCAGTCCCTTTAAAAATAATATATTTCCAACAATACAAACTTTTATATTTAATTAACACATACTGGGCTATTATACACTTTTTATGAAGGTTGAGAGTTTAATAACTCCATAACTTTGATAGCAAAGAAAATATGTCAAATTTTGAAATTCTTACGTCTAACTTTTTTGTAACAAGCTAGATGGCAGCACGAGGTAAAAATAGTCTCTGTTGTCACGGCACAACGTCATGTTCAAAAAAATACAAAACAAGTTCCCTGTGTAAAAATAAAAGCACCAAACGACCAAGCGTTTACAACAGTTTTGCACGTAGCCTTAAAAATTCAACAAACTGCGTTAGTCGCAAGTTAAGTATTTTACAACCAACTATTTGAAAAATGTTACGACGGCTTAGGATTTAACTTACATCGTATTACAGCTGCTGCAAGAATTGTAGCCAGTTAAAGTAATATTTTATTCAAATGAACAAACTGACATAATGTCAGTATATAAGACAACGTGATTCCTGAGCACTTTCTGGGCAATTTAAACATCCCTAGTTCTTCATCGAGGCCATTGTGATAGATATCGCGTACCTAGATATATTGTCATTGTTGTTGTTTCCACAACTAAGAGATAAAGCCAATAACTTTGTAATCCGTTCATTTCATCGGCATGCGGAAATGTTTTGTAACTTACTATAGGGCGATGTGTTGAAAATGATTTAATGGTGATCAAATCCCCACCAAGATTTCTCAATCGTACACCGTGTAGTTGGCGTAGTATATTAAAGACAGTATTTATGTGTCACAATTACCAGTGACATTACATGAGAAATATATTACAACGTGTGTAGATCTAACCCCACTACCATTACTTTGTAACAAGAGACGTAGACATTGAACATTTTTAATAATTAAATAAAGCCTTCATGTAAAATATTTTTACATATATAAAATGCATTATGAAGTTGTTTGGAACCGAGTCATTTGCAATAAACCTGTATTTAAAGGCGCAACTTTTGTGCTACCTGTAAATATAACAGTAAGAAGTGTTAAAATAGAAAGAACGATGGAATCTTAACAACTATAAAGAGTAAAGCCGAATATAACATGTAATCCACAAGTGGCCAAATCTAACTACGTCAAGATATCTTGGTATTAGAAAAGAAACTATAAGTTAAAAAGAAAATTAATTAAAAAAAATTAAAACCTACATAAACTGAAATAACATAAAAATCCCATTACCATGTTAGGATGCCAAAAAGAACTAAAGTCCAACAACTTTCCTGACAGAACATAAAAAAGAACTGGAAAAATGTTATAAAACTAAAGAAAATAGAAGTAGAACGATATTACAAAGAAAAAGATATATTATAAAAATTATAATTACTGTATAAAATATATAAATAAGTTTAATTAAAAAGATAACTAATTGAAATAATCTATTAAAAAACAAAAAATAAGAAAAGAAGGTAAAATAGAATGGTAATGAAATAAACCTAACAAAGTAGAAAACAGTTTAAATCTGTAAAAAATCAGAAGTAATTCTAGGAGAAAGAGCAAAAATATGAAAAAAACAAAATACGAAACTAATGATGATACTATACAAATATGGTACGTAAACATATTTATTAATTTAAGTATTCCATGTAACATACTAAAGTTTTGTAAAGGTACATGTAAATTTCTGCTGACGTAATATTTTAAATCTATTTTTGGATGTCTCTTAAACAGTATGTTATAAGCGGATTCAGTACTTTCTACGGAGCTTAAGCAGTCTTCTCTATAAACAACTAATCGTTAAGCGAGAGTTTAGATTTCCCCGCTGAATATTTTCTTCCTACAAACTTTAATTCCATAAGGTTACTTTTTCATTTTATCTTGGATAACTCCGTTTCTATACACCTAAATATCTTCTTTCTTCTTTCTTTCTCTCTTACCTCTCTCCGTTTTTCTTCCCCCTCTTAATTCCTATCTCATTTTTACCCTTCCTGCCCTCTTGCTCACCCACTATGTCACGTGTTCCGCATTTTTCTTGATAAGGGTCAGGTTTCTTCCATCCCAACACAACATCAATAACATCCAGGAATCCATTTTGAAGCTCGTTAAATTCGCAATAAAATTGTAGCTCGTGTTTTATATATATGCATTACTATACCTCACCCCAATTCTTCCCTTTTCGGGGATACATGTAGTTTTATAAAGTAAACTAAATGTTGAAAATAAGAAGTTTATTTAATTTTCGATCAAATGGAATATAGTACAGGTTTTCTGTTTTCATATAATTCAAGCGCTTTAATAATTGATCGCTCCTTGGCAGAAGACACGTTACAATTATGTGCACATGCGTTGAGATTCTAAATTAAAATACCTTATCCTACACTCAGACTCTTATAGAATGAATCGAATTGAAACAATAAAAACAAACATATTGCTTCATTGCTTATCCACCGATAATTGGCACACCAGGTTTTACCAATTTCTCTATTTAAGGGATTTTTTACACCTCCTACCCTTTCTGCAATCACCCTAACAATCGGCAAATACAAACATGAAAAACTTGTCCTTGTTTCTGTTTTGCATCCAATGTTGTGTCACTGGCCTAGTACTTCTGGGTTCCAATATTGTACTCCCGTTTCCTCCTTTTCTTTGACAAATTTTGAGAATCCAAAAAATTTGTATCTCTCAAAATATAGAAAAAGTTCAATTTCCAAAAATAGATGCCTTGTGCGTTTTGATGTCAAATAAAAAATTAAAAGTTTAGGTCTTGCAATATACTTTTAATAAGCTTTACCCTTTTGGGGATTGAAAATCAAAAAATATCTGTACACAAAATTCATACGTTTTAAGACAGTCTATATACAAAAACTCAACGTCTTGTAATCAAGCGTCTTCAAAGCCGGCTAAAAACATTTCAAAAAAATTCTGGCTTAATGGGAGGTCTACGCAACTTACCCACAAATTTTTATGTTTATGCGTTCAGTGGTTTTTGCTGGGTCAGTCAAGACACAGCTATTTATATATTAAGCATATATAAAAAAAATTTCTATCTATCTGTCTATCTACATTTATTTGGTATTATTCATATAATGTGTTGCACATATATTTATCTCTAAAATCAATACATCAAATGTTATAGTGGCTATGAAAAATATTTGATCTCATAAGTACCTTGAACTAATAGAAACGATATAAGTGTACTAGAGCAGGAAATAACATAAATACAGAAAAAAATAGGAAACAGGGAAAATACAAATCAAAATATCTAACTCAAACAACTGTACAAATTGACGATAGAACCAAAGTAACACACAAATAAAAAAACGAAAATAAAATCCAATTTTTAGTTTTATCACAATTTCTCTTAAAAAGGCAAAGAATTTGTATTATTTCTTTGTACAATCAATGTTAGTTCAAAAAAAATTATGTGTCAACTAAACCCTCTAAATTATATGGTTGGTTCTCGGGTTGTTAGGCCGTGGTCGAAATTCGGAAACTCTTGTTTCGTCCACAACTGCGACGGATATCTTCAGAAGAAAATCTGCTAAATGCAGCATAATACCGGCCGTGAAAGCCTTCGCATCATTATTAAGTATTACCGATATTCTATTTCTATGGATACTGCTCTTTATGTGTTGGTGATGCATTCTTATAATGAATTTATAAAATAAAACATGGGGCCGGCGAAGAGATTGCTCTGTAAGCAATCCCAGAACGAACTTAAAAAAACCTTTCGATTTCGATTTCGAATTTTCACGAAATATCTGGAAAATTATTCGACATAGAATTTTTTCTTCATTTTCGAATTCAGCGTAAAATTTCCTATAAGAATCACATTTAAAATCGCAATGTCGAAAATTTTACCGAAATTCGAAGTCGAATATCTCGAAAACTATTCGAGATAGAAACTTCTTGATTTCGATTTTGAAATCAGCGTAAAATTTCCTATAAGAATCCATTTTAAAATTTTAAAAAATCCATAATTTTGTGACAGCGACAGACAGACCGACAGACCGACAGACCGACAGACCCACAGACATATAGAATTCAGTAACGAACTTTTTAAGTTCGTTGAAAAGAAGTATAACAACAATTTCACAAAAAAAACATCAAAATACATGTAACTTACAAAAAGTTTTAAATATTTTAAATTTGGGGCGTTCAAAAATGCCTCTTTTATTGCGTCAAATAAAGCGTCGCTCAACGCAAGAAACCATACGATGTCCCACTTCAACTTCGGGTACAGATACAGAGACTGTTGGCATACCTTCATACATTTCTGCTTCTGCTGAGCAATAATAGTATGGAGAATCCATTGTACGTAGAACTATGTCATCTTCAAAACATCATTGATGGTAGCATACAAGTTGCGCAGGACAGACTCCCAGTGCATCAAATGTAATTTGTCTGCTCTTCCATTGTGACTTGCGCGGATTTGCCAAACACTCGCTGCTTTTGATTTTCTTGGTACAGTACTTGCTGCCTTTAAATTCAAATATCCAACAAAACACCGTTTCTATGGCTCAGTGCACCATTCCTATGCTCGACTATTAACCTTATACAGATGTCCCAAACAATTACTTTTTCCCTCGAAAGAAACCACGTCAGCCATCGCTCCTCATAAGTGTCTGCGCTCGCTCTACTGCACAAATTATAGTATCTGTAGATCAAATATGCTAAAAAGAGACATGTAAAGTTAAAACTTAAACTAAAAGTGGCAAAATAAATTTTGCGAATGAGCCAAAAATCAACAAGTTTATTGAGCAAAAGTAATTATATAATTATTCAACAACATTATTCGAAGTATGCGTTCAACTTGTCTTTGGTCAGACGTACAGTGTGAGGGTTGACATTGTCGTGAATCAGGATGACATTGTGGCGACGTCAACGTGACAAGCTCGATTGCAACGGTCCAAGTGCTCGCAGTAGCGTTTGGTGTTGATCGTCTCTCCAGTAGGCAAAAAGTCCAGTTTGTCGCACTATAGTACAAGGTAACCAATAAAGTTTTTGCTTTGCCATTGAATGAAGGGAGAATAGGTATGCAATTAGTGTATCACATGGTTTATAACCGGTCGGTCGAGAGTAAAAATATCAATCGTTATAAAAGCAGGTCCACCGCGTACTTTCATCATTCGTAACTCGTACAGTAACGAAGACAAATTGAAGTGTCCAAGGATCTCGTTCGGTGTTGTTTGCTTTACTACTTCAAAGTGAGCTTATCAGCAGCTGTATCAAGTCGCCGAATATGTCAAGCGTTTGGGGCTAGTGCTGTGAATGAACGTACTGCAAGGCGTTGGTTTTAAAAATTCAGGTCAGAAGATTTGTACCTCTGTAATGAACCTCGCAGTGGACGACCACAGGTCTTGGGTGAGGAAACCCTGCAGGCGGCGATTAAGGAAAACAGTAGTCTAATGTGTGATGAACTTGCAAGACATTTTAACGTTTCTGATGAAATAGTTAGATTTCATCTGCACCGCTTAGGTAAGACGTACAGTTTGAGCAAGTGGGTTCCGCACACACTGTTGGAAGTCCACAAGAGACAACGAGTGGCAGCCTGTATGTCGTTGCTTTCTCGCCACCGTACCGCATCCATATTCAATCGAGTGCTTACTAGTGACGAAAAATGGGTTCTGTATGACACTCCCAAGCGTTCCAAACATTGGTTGTTACCCCAGGATACTGTCCCTCACAGTGCAAGATCACCTACGCACCCACGCAAGATTATGCTTTGTGTCTGGTGGACAGCTCGTCAAGTGGTTCACTATGAGCTGCTACCAATGGGCCAAACGGTCACTGCGGACCTGTACTCGCAGCAATTGGAACGTGTGCATCAGGCATTGCAACAGAAGGAGCCAGTACTGGTGAATCGCAAAGGTGTACTCTTCTTTCATGACAACGCCAGGGATAACATACAGCGTTTTGGTAAGAGACTTTGTGCCATCCTCCTTACTCACCTGACCTTGCGGTATCCGATTATGACCTCTTCCACTCCCTGAACAACCATCTTCGTGGGAAATACTTCACCAATGAAGCAGACTTGCGCCAAGCACCCACGGACTTCTTTGCGTCCAAAACCCCCGAGTCTTACCGCAAAAGGATTGCACAGCTGGAGACATGTTGACAGAAGGTGCTGGATGCCGATGGCGATTACTTTGAGGACTAACAATAGGCTACAATTTCTGTAAATCATTTTCTTTTTGGTCATTAAAAACGGCAAGAACTTTATTGGTTACCTTGTACTATCAAAAGAGGTCATTCGGAACTTGCCACCTAACAATAAGTTCAAATTCAGGCTCTTAGGCAACAAATATCGTGAAATTGCTCTTTGTTTTTCTTGCGTTTAGCCCTATTTTCCTTCCCAGTGTCTCTTTTCTTTATAAATTGATATATTGCAATGATAACGTCCAACTTTCACATCAACATTTAAGTGCTCTTTCTGAAAATCATTTCGTAAACCTTTTTTGTTTACTTGAACCTTCTTCTCTAGGATTTATTCTCCCATCTTTTCGACACGATTTCACCCCAGCATCTTTTCGTTCTTATTCACCTAATTATATATTCGAGAATCCTACAGATCCTGTCACTAGAAATTCTGCCACGTAAATTTAGGTCGGTAATAATTCTTAATGTTTTCACCTTTATTCTCCTCATGATTTGTTTAGTTTTTGTGGTTTCGAGTGTCTTAGCTGCGTATATTAATACTGATTTTACACTAATTTTATAAATCCAAATCTTACTTTTTATGATTGTCAGATCATTGAAAATGTCGGGACTAAGATAGTTAAACTGTATAACTTACATGTACCACTTATCTGTCGATTTTATTCTCTTTAAGTGTTGTTTTTCTCAAAAGTATGAATAAAGTCTACAAAATAGTGGGAAAAGCATTCAAACTTCTTAAATTTCTCTATTAGTTAACACAGTACAGATATTGCATGCACAATGTCCTTGTTAGGTCGGAAGCTCCGCTGTTCCTCAATTTGCGGTATTATTTTTTTTTGCTGCGGTTATTATCCATAATTTTAAAATGTTATTGAATAACCATAGTCCATTGCAGTTTTTTGGGTCTTTTTTTAAACCTTTTTAAATATAGATATCGTTATGCTTGTCGGCCACTAATCTATGTTATGCTTGCAATTAAGTCTTCTTAGGAGTGTAGTCCCCGATTTGTGTCTTACGTTATTTTAAAATTTTTTACAATTATCAGAAGCCGCGCTCCTCTGTTCACCTCACGGCATGTAGGTAGAAATATCGATTTATATTTGATTTACTCACGTAATGTACGATCAAGTAGGCAATAATATAACCCCCAATGTATTCAAACAACGGTCTAATACAACGGATGCTCGGTGTTTAGGTTAGTATAACATAGTGTTGATTTTATTTAAACTAAATAAAACTAACTACAGGACGGTATTACAGTTAATAAAAATCACTATATTTCTCGATAACGTCGGATATATTATAACCTATCCTATTTTCAACAAGAACAATATTAATAGCAATAACCTAACCACCATAGAGCCCTGATACAAATTTAATAGAGCATATGTGAGACTATTTGGACCATTAAAAAACAAAAATGTAGACAACTGTACAGGGTGGCAAAATGGATACGATAGATAAGATTTTCATTTTAAATCGTTGTCCCGAACTCCCTGACGACGAATTCACCGATAAAGAGTCTTGTAACATCAAAGACAAAAGAAGTTTGTAATTAACTATGCTCCCTAACAGTTGATTTTGTGTTTACTATTAGTGCAGTTTAGTTAGATTTCAAAAAAGTTACTCTTCTTTTCCTAGATTTTATGTACAATGGGAAAATACACCATAGAACACAAAAGCTTCATTGTTCTGGCGTACCATGTTATACAGTCCCCGGCTGAAACGATTAGTCAGTTCAAGAAGTTTGGCAACCATCATTCTTTGGAGAATACGACTATTACCGATTGGGACCGACAAAATCACAGAATCTTAAATTTCAAAATTTTGACCTTTCATGAGGAAAAAAAGTACCGCGCTAGATGAGAAAAATACTTTAATTTGTGGATATGAGGTCAGAGTGTTAAGGACAACGATTTAAAATGAAAATCTTATATAGCGTACACATTGAGCCACCCTATATTCAATTATAACCGAAAACGTGGTATAAAATTCTATTCAGTTTTATTATAATATACATCTAAATAATTTAAAAGTAAAAAATACACATACAAAGGGTTACTTATTATAATAGATTAATTGGAATTCTAGTATTGTTAGAGGTAATTAGAGGTAATATATACAATTGAGTATAGTGATCAATTGTACAATTAGGTCGAAACTTCTGACCACCTTTTTTGAACTCCTCATTAAAAAGTAGAATAGGAATGTCTCATAAACCCGACCCCTAAGGGGGGTTTTCCTGCTTTTTTTATTTTAAAGTGACATATCTCATGAACGATAATATATAGAGTGCTGAGACCTTCATAGTTGATTGGTTGGTCTAAGTTTGAGTTTCCAAGGTGTTTATGAGTTTCAGCATTTGTATATATTACCGTTTCGCCCCCGATCTTGTTCTTTAATTCCTTTTGTTTCAATATAAATTTAATTTCTAATATAAATTAAATAATTAAACATAAAAATCAAAAAATATTTATAAATATATCTCCCCTTCATCTTTTTTGCATTTTTTTTTCTATTTTAAAATTGTAGTGATTTGCACCAAATTTGACCTAAATGTAGCAAAAACTGCAAAAATTATAAAAAATTTCAAAACATTTGAAAGTCACTTCTACCTTCCCAACTCCTTTTACAAATCTTGTCCATTTATAAACTTAGCTATAAAATGAAAAGTTGCGTTAAAATTTTCTTAAACCAATTATAAGAGAATGCCTGAAATAGGTAGCATTTCTACAAAATATACCTAATAATTCTAATTTTTTTTTAATTTCTGCGTGGTGTCAAACTAATTCAAGGTAATCTAGAACTAAATATAAATAATTAGTTACTACGATGACATCTATGTGCTTCTCTTCAGGCTCGTTTTAGAAATTTTATTGCAGAACTCCGTCTTAACTCTGTTCAAATGTACCTTCAGAACTATCATTCAAACCAAACCTTGAACATTAGTCCTATCTCACCATTATCATTGCCAAGTAGTTCTGATAATCATCAGAACTACTGCATTAGGCCCTATTCAGGGAGCACCCACTTATTGAATTTCCATCGCAACTTCCAGGCCCACAACTTCCTTCAGCTCGGCTCAAGATCCGGCAGAAAATCAGAAGCAGCCGAGGCCGCTGATAAAGGGCCGCATCTCAAGTGTTCGTTCATTAACGGCCAGATTAGGCTCATACCGAATTCCCTTTGCCCCGGCATAGATCAATAGGCGCGTCACTTATTTCCGAGGCGTTCACGCGCGCACAATTCGCAGCCGACGAAATAAAATCGGCGAAATTGCGAAGGGCAGCCGAGCGGCTTATAATTTTTAGATAGTCCAATTAGACAGGCCAAGGCTCGTAAAAACTTTGATGGCCTAGGCTCCCTTGTTATTAGAAGGGCAGCCCTCGCGGCTCGTCCCGCTTCTCCCGATTTCTGCTAACGACCTGTTCTTTTGTGTAATTAACTAATATGTTATTCCGCCCCTGCTCGCCAGATGCTGCGATTGCGTTTCTTTACATATTCCGGGCTGCTAACGCGCTATGAAGGTGGATGCTCAAACCCTAATTAATTATTGATTACGCAAGCCGTCCTTGAAACCCGAGATAATTTGCATTTCATTAAGATAGCCTGAAAGTGTTTAATTTTCCAGGTAGCGTTAACAATTTGTGCTTTTATTTAACGCATTTCTGTATATACTCATATCTTCAAAATATTACCTCAGTCCAATCCATCGTAGACTCGCAAAAATTTTAATAATTTATTAACTATAAATGTAACGTCAATGATTTTTGTTGACAATCAAATATAGTTTTCAGTTTTTGGAACCACAGTTTCCTACCTCCACAGGTAGCATAATAACCCCCTTAAAGAAGTCACTTTGTGAACCCTCCAATATCACCTTACTGATTACTTCAATCACTAAACGCCCATATTCGTAGCGATTCCCAAATATTAGAGAGGAAAAGAGTACTCTTTAAAGAGCTTTGCTTTGTATGATCTGGCATTACCATAAACCATAATAGGAGACTTCTCACCCTTTCTTTCCATCCATTCCGAGATATAAGTCTCCGAGAATGATTTATAGACCTCTTTAGTGACGGTAGTCTTCTGTTCGCAGATATATGGAAAAGCTATTCCATCGAAATTCGTTACCATAATCAACATCTTATTCCTCTCCATAAGCTCTTGCCTTAGCTCTCGTTGAACAGTCCCACCTTCTCCTAGCCATTGAGTCAACTTGTTTTTAGGTAGAGGTCGATAGAGGGTTCGCTTCAATAACTAAGGTCGACGGTTGTACCAAAAGGGATTATCATGGCATATGTCGATTAAAGCTTGCCTTTAGTCTTTTGTCAAGTTGTGAGGGACAAGTCTTGCAAATTTTCTGAAAATCTACCAAAAACTACTTTTGGGAACATCAACGTATATGGCCAGCTCGACTGCGTAGAGACTGTGACAGCAGTATCAAACTGTCATATATTTAAGTACTATCCCGAGGAAGTATCCAACTATCTACAGCTGTAATACAAACCAGCTTTCCATCATATTCAGACGAATTAATCCTCTGGTAAACCTTTCCTTTAATTTTAAACATATTGTACATATATTAGTTCGATTATTTTCAGTTTTCCAATTGCTCATATTGTGCTGTTCACTTTGCTACCAAGGAAAAGTCGATCCCCGTTACTGAAAACAAGTTTATTACAGAACTTATCCTCTCCTACAAACTCTTAAAATCATGCGCGAAACTAAAAGCCAGACGTATGGTTATTGATAAGCTATGTGTGTTTCAACTATTTTTGTTTCACTTTCCAAACGCTCTGCGAGCAAACTTTTATGGACACTGCACAGAAATGGTCCCATATGTTTAAGCGTTTCTTCAGGCACGGAGGAGAGATCGATTTATTTCTCTTCACAAACCTATCCCGTAGCTTTGAGCTGTTCACAGCATTACAAATGGAGTTGGCCCTAGGCGAAATCTTTATAGGACTTTGTTTTGAAATGTCGCTAAACCACTGTGACTGACACAGCTCCAATCATTTACGAACACCTGGTATGTATTATCCCAAAGTTTATGCCTTTCCAAATATTCGTAAATAATCCTATGAATCACATAAACAATATAATGTTTATAATGCCTGGCCACTTTAAACATACACCGTTCTAAAACTACTGTCCAAAAATAGTATCAGCCTGTAAACAGTCGTGCACAATTTAAGGTATGAGGTTTGGCAAATTTAATTATAAAAATAGCAAGTCTTTATTGTTGGAAGTTTCCTATCTTTCATTTTTGTATTAAAATTGAAATAATTTAATGGAACGTGCAAAAAACAAAATTTTTAACAAAACTTTTAAAAAATCATAAACAAGCTAACACAAATTTCTCACACAGTAAAAGTGCAACAGAGTATTAGAAAATGCAATACAAAAATTACAAATACAGGGTGCCTCGCAAAATATTCTCACTCTTCAAATGACAATAAATGCAGTGTTTATCGACGTATGTCGGTATAATAAAATAAAATATCAAAGACATCATTACTCATATCAGAGATAAAAGATGGAACTGTTCATGACATTCATAACCAATATTCAGAAAAACCACGGTAATCTACCAGCTCTCCAAAAAAAGAATAATCGCTATAAACTCTTCATTTTTTATATCTTTAATGTACTTAATCCTTTTCTATAATTTTCGTGTATATTTTTAGTTCAGTTGATGTTAAACATAAGGCCCTGTAATTTTCATATTCATTGGTACTTCTTTTTTTTATGTATTGTAATATTACGTTCTATACACATTCCTTCAAATTTTATTTATGTTGCTATGTTTCATTACATATTTCTCTTGTCAATTTTCTTGTTTTTCACAAAAGTTTTACAACTCTAAAGTTATTCTATAATTTCCAGCGACTTTACATGTCTTAAGGTATTTATGGCTACCTTTACTTTTTCTATTATTCTAGTTGTCATATTTTCCCCATTATCCGTCTTGTACATTTCTTGTTTCTGTAGTTTTCTGAACTATTTCATTTATAGTAACGAATTTTTTTTCTCCAATTTATTATTCTTGTCTGTGTTTCTTCTATTCCAAAACCTTCCTATACTAGAATTTTGGCTTTTTTACAACATCCCTAGTTTGATTTCTTTTACTTAAGTAATTTTGTCTTCAAGTATTTTTTGCTTGTTTTTTCACTTTTCACCGTTTCATTCGCCATTTGTTCTTTTAAAACATGTCTATTCTTCTTATTCCGCATATTTCTGTTGCAATTTTCAATAATGTTTTTTTAACATTTCAGTTTCTCCGGTATTAGTTTTCTATATTTCGGTTGATTGTCTACGTTATTTAGTTCCTTTAAATTTATCCTTTCGATTTCTTCCAGGTTTTGTAAAAATAAATTTTTCTATCAAAAGTTTATGGTTTGTATCTAACTTTGCTCTTCTGTACGCTCGTATGTATTTTACATTCTATTTTGTTTTCTTTCTGAAAGTTTTGCAAACTTGTTAGGTTGCTTAAAGTCCATGGCTCCGGTCGGATGTCATTTTGCGATTTACAATGTATAACAAAAAGAAATAATTCCAGCTGTTTCTTTTTTGACTGTACCACTTTTCTACAACCATGTCCAAAAACTTTTTCATACATCACTGCAGCGTTCGAATCATTAAATAATTTTTCCCTACAATCTTGAAATTTTTTATGCCAGAACTAGCGTAGAAATCTACTAATCTTATCAGTTTTTTAATGAAGTCAATGCAATCTGTTAAGGATTCACGGCTATTCGTAATATGTTGTGCTTTTTGATCTCCTCTGTGAGTCTTACTCTTATGCGCTTTCTAACATGTTATCTTTATTTTCTTTCAAGCCAGTGATAGTGGATATCGCCTCCCTATAGGTATACCACTTTAAATCGCTCACAAAAAATTCTATTTTTATAGCGAGACGTTATCAATGAAATATTTAATCCGAATGTTGCATCAGAACTAATTATTATTTACCTCTAGCTTGCTTCCAATATCTAGACGTTTTTCATTCAAGTGAGTACAGCTGGGAAAATAGTATTCTAGAAAATATTCGTACCCCAGCATTAATAAGAATATGTAAAAAACAGCTCAACATCTAAGACAGCTATTTTTAGTGTACTTCATCACCAAAATAAAAAATAATAAAATACTACGTTGTTTATTCACTATATACTTTTGTTGCATACTTATATTATTGTCGATAAAATATAATCTTAAAAACCACATCATTTTTGTGTACTTTTTTTCTTTGAGTGTATACAAAATTATTTTAGAATCATATGGCAATTGGGTAAATATTTCTTTTTTTTGCAGAGGAGCTTTAGATAAATAAGATATTTTTTTATTAAATTTATTAAATATAAATTATTTAAGTCCATTACCCAGATATTTTAAATTATTTTAAATGAAACTGTAGTCATCATAATCGACAGTTAAGATTTAAATTGTTAGTTCTTTGCAACGTCAGTCTAAATGTCACTGAGTGCTAAGAAAACTGAAGGAGTTACACTGATCTCACCGTATTATCCAGACTTTGTTCTAATCTCTATAGAATAATTTGAATGGCAAAAGGTTTACGTCTCTGAAAACTATATAAAACGACAATTTTTCGAAAAATAACATACAGTTTCCATAAACAAAAATCCACAAGCTTAGTAAATGTTGGAGGATTATTGTCATTATATAATTAGATATAGATTAACAAAACTTTCCTTTAAAATGTAACCGTTCGTATTTTTTATATTTTTAAATGGAGCACGAATTGTTATCGTCATCCATTATTTAAATTCGACCTACTGTATGCATCATTACATCTTCTCCAATAATTGCCAAAAAAGATTTCCAGGACTGAATTTGTAAAAAATATATTTTCGTCTTACCAACTAATGGTCCTAGGTCTTGTCAAAATAGCAACCTTAGCTATCTATATACAACTGCCACGGTTTTTGGAGATCGTGAAAGGAAGCTTCATCTGAGATGTTTCTCAGCACATCTGTCACAACCGTTTAGATTGTGGAAATATCTTCATGGCGCTTCCTTTCCTTTTATTGGCACTTTTACACAAAAGAATCGCACGATAGGTTGAATAAATATGGGGGATGTGATGGAGCAGAGATACAATGTTTGACCAGATATTCATAAACTAATACAACAATACGGGGTATTTCACATTGTTACAATGTTTAACGCTAATATGAGAATACTTCTGACCTTTTTCAACAGTTCAGCAGCAATCGTTCGTTTGGTTTTTCTCGGTTATTCTATCAGTGTGTGAGAAACTATTTTTCTATTTTTCTAAATCGTTGCGTAAAATTACATTATTTATTATATATATATATATATATATATATATATATATATATATATATATATATATATATATAATTAATATTAACTCTTTGCTTAGAATCTAAGTCTACTCGTGTAATTTCTAACTAAATGCTCCAACAAGCCGAACAATGGGCTGCTAACCACAACCCTGACACCTAGTGAGGTTTCATGGAAACCCTTCAAATTTCATGTTTATTCAAAACACATATCAGGTGGCCGAATAACACTCGTTCCTTCTGTTTGAATAACAGGATATAATTAAAAATCAGTCTTGGAGCTTTTCTAACAAAAGTTGTACAAAAAACTGGTTTTTTGAACATGTCAATCACAAATTATGTACTAAGCCTGTTCTTAAAAACAGTTATTAATAATAAATATTTAAATATTTTAAAATGCGTGAAATTAAATTGCAGAAGCAGTCGCAGTCAAAACCTCTCTAAATTGGAAGTCTTAATGAAACGCATAACCTGTACATGAGTAAATAAAATCAAAGTTCTGGCTAAGCGCTGAACCCTTCGAAAAATTAAAACGCGAGCGACATTTATATGCCGCCGCTTTGATCTTGGAGCACTTTCGTTGTCGGTGTCCGACTTGGACCCCGTCGCCGCCACCACCGCCGCTACCGCGAACAACTTTCCTCCTCAAACGCGCTCGTTGCGCGTTAATCGGCCACGAAATTATGTAAATCATATTTTCGCGAAGAGCGTTCGTCAACTTTGCAAGTTTGCTCATTGAATGCCAGATTGTAGATGTGCGCGCCGTTTGAGAGAATGTGGCAGGCGCTGCTCCCCCTGGCGTTAATTAGCAATCAGGCCCTGTTTATTACCGCTTGAGATGTTTATTTTTGGCGTTAGCTGCCGCGGAAAAATGTTTACAATTTTGCGGCAATTTGAAGACGGTTGGCTGTCTAAACTAACTCTGTTAGTTAAACCAGTATATAGAGAGTTCTGAACAATTTTGCTTTATTTACAGTGGGAAGTTAGAAAACTAAATATTACAATGGTCCCAAAACAGAATGCAAGATTTGTAGAGCAGTACTGAATAAAAAAATAAAAAATAAGAGCATCAAAGTTTTTGAACAACAGAAACATCTACAAAACAATCTCCAGCTAATTAACAGCTAGGAGAAAATGAACAAAAAAAGCTCTGATATCTCATGCTTGCTATTTTATAAAAACAATATGTATATAAACAAGCCAAATTAAGATTATTGAGCCTATTCGCCCAGTAAAGGTCTTGGTGTAGTGTGCGATGAATACAAATGGTATTATTAGCCCTATTTTTATCTATAAAACATTCATCTCAAAGATCTTTATTAAGTTAATCAAAAATATCAATTGTTATTGTCGACATCACTTCTTGTAGAATAGAGTTTGTTGACACAAAACATGTTGATGATTTTTAAAAAACTAAGTGCATAGCACAGCCCAAAAATACCTAAATTTTTTAAAAAACCATTCGAAAGTGCCGTCCAATTAACGAGACGAATGTAAAATCCGGAACGGCAACTTATAAAGGCAAAGCAAGTCATGCATGTAACCTTGTGATCCCCGTATCTCGGGTTAAATAACAGCTACATGCCTAAAATACCGAGGAAGATACCGACCTAAAGTATCTATTGACCAAATATGAAGTGAATCGGTCAAGTAGTTCCAAAAATATCAAAAGTTGCCATTCCGAGTTTTACATCCGTTTCGTTTTTATTACGAGGGTTATTTTTTTTCAAGGTCCGATTGGTCGCTAAATGAAAATCACAGTCAAAATCAAGAAAATTTTATATGGAACAATGTGATACAACATTAAACTACTTTTCGACGCAATACCTTCATCATAGAAAGCAGCTGCCTGTGTATTAAGCCAATTCTGTACGCTGGTCTGCAGCTCGTTGTCTGTGGCGAAAGTTTGTCCTCCTAGCCAGCGTTTCATGTGGGCAAAGAGATGAAAATCTGAGGGAGCCAACTCAGGACTGTATGGTGGGTGATTAAAAACTTCCCATCCAAAACGCTGCATAACGATCGTTGTTGCAACTGCAGTGTGCGGTCGCGCATTGTCATGTAGAAGGACAATGCCTGACGACAACATTCCCCTTCTCGTGTTCTGAATTACCCTTCGAAGACGTTGAAAAGTCTTGCTGTACGAAGCTGCAGTGATGGTTGTGAGAGAACACCTTTACGGTCCCAAAGCACTGTAGCCATACACTTTTTGGTGGAGAACGTGCGCTTAAACTTCACTGGTTTACGACTCGGAGAGTGTGAATGCATCCACTGTTAGGATTGCTCTTTCGTTTCTTCAGTTTCGTAATGGACCCATGTCTCATCTCCTGTGACAATTTTGTCCAAAAACTCATCTCCATCGTAATGGTAGCGCTGGAGGAAGATTAATGCGCCCATTCGCTGAGTTTTGTGATAGTCAGACGGCATCTTGGCAACCCATCTCGCGCAGAGTTTGCGGTACTCGAGTCTTTCACTCACAGTGGTATAGAGAGCTGACCGTGAACTTTCCGGAAACAAATCACTCAACCCAGAAATTGATCGGTTGACACTGGCTTCCTTCCCTGGTCGCCTGCATCATGAACATCTGTGCGTCCAGCATCAAAGTTCCTGCACCATTTTCGCACTTTGCTGTCATTCATGAACGTTTCTCCGTACACTTTACTCATTCGTCTATGAATTTCAGCTGCATTGCTTCCTTCAGCATGCAGAAATCAAATGACTGAACGCAATTCACATTTGGCGGGAGACTCTATTTTTCGAAGCATGTTTATTTGCTCCCTACGTACTCAGAAATGACAACCGCGAATCGACGCGTTCCCCGGACCTTGAAAAAAAATAGCCCTCGTATTTTAGTTAGTTCTGTCCATTTACTTATTTTTTACTACATTTCCTAATCAATCCATTTTTTCCAAGATATTTATAATAAACTATCTTCTCAATTTCTATACCAACAATCTTTTGCGTTTTTCTTGGTCTTTGGTCTTCAAACCATACCTTTCATAAATGCTGTTTAACTGTTTTAATAAGGTTTGCAGATTTAATAGCTTTGAAAGTCATTAAAACAGCTTCATTCGAATGGTGTAATTGTCAAATATGGTTCCTTTTAGAATAGAGTCTTCTTCACACACTAAATTGATTTTTGTCTACAATATATATGGAATACATGCTGGATACCTTCTTACCGCTTTTTTGAAGGATTTGTCTTACATGTTTACAGCTTTTTATTCCAATAAATCCAATAGATATTTAGTATTTTTCTAATCTTTAAGTAATATTTGTCTCCCTAACTTTCTAAACTTATCATTCTATTTCCTCCTAAACGCTTCAACCGATTTCCTTGAAACTTGCACACCACATTCACGACTATATTTGCTAAGTCGGCGCAAAAAATCAGACTTCTAACTTTAACCGTTTTTGAATTATTTAAATATTTTGATTACAAGAAACTCCTCCCAATGTTTCTATTGTTTGTAGTGTTAAATGTACGCAAAACATGTGGAATGTTCTACACGACTGCCTGACGTCTAGATCAGGCTTCGTCGACGAAGCCTGCGGGGTTCTCTTGTATTTATATATTTTTCTCTTGTCAAGCGCCTTTTCAAAGCATTGATGTTTTTATTCGTCGGGTCCAAGCACGTCTCCATAATAGCAATAATACTAAACATACCATTTCCGTTCTAAAGTTTACTACGCCAAGTTGATATGTGTACTGTTATAAATTGCTCTCAATAAAACCTGAAGAGTGTGTCTCATTAGCGCTATTGTTCTGTAAACCGATCGTTCTAGTTCTCTGGCATTGTTCTCCTTAAATACTGGAGTGAAAGTTGCAATTAGTTTTATTGTTACTCCTAATAAATATATTGCGTTAACTGCAACATTATTTGTGCCATTCTTTAATAGTTTTTTGAAACCTACCTCCATCTCTGTCTACCAAATTATTCTCTCATATCTTCTCTTGTAACTCATCACACAAGTTTTTCTTTTTTTAGTATCACATCGGACAGGGGCTACGATATTTTACCAAAAAGAATAATGGAAATGAATTATATAACATTAATCCTCAATACGGTCAATGATCAACAGTGCATATAGTACACTTTGAGAGAGTATAACCATTCAATCAAACGTACTTAAAAATCTGGCAGCAATGATACAATTTGATAATTTTTTTCTTGTACCGTTATAATGAAAACATGCACAATATTTAGTAGGTGAAACTCTACCAATCCAATGCATTGCTCATATCCCCTAGGTGAAAAGATTTTCTTTAACGAGATTATCATTGACCATCACCAATACTTCTAATATCACCGTTCAGAAAAACTTTTCGGTAGTAGCGGATAGATAGTGGTAGAATATACGAGATATGTCCCAAAATGGCGAACCAATGTTAATATAATATAAAATGTTTGCGCAACCACGATATAATCGGCAGCCAATGAGAGCAGACCATAATGCGCATGCGTGACTGTGGAGTTTACTAGTTGAATTAGTTAAAAATTATATTATGGCAACGGAAGTCAATACAAAAATCGTAAACGATATGGGGAAACCTACAACACTTTTGCATTTGTAACCGGATGGGTTAATAAATTCAAATGATTTCGTACAAGCACTAAAGATGATCCACGCAATAGCCAAAACTACCAACGTCTCATATATAAAAGCAGCTTAAGTGAAATATAAAAAAATGTATATATCTTCTTAGACCATTGGCCATTATATGTGTTTTAGATATCATAGGGTAAATCTAAAAGCCCAGCTATTCGAACTGTTTCTCTCATTAAAAGTGAAAATACGTTAATTGAGGCTGGTTAATAAATATATAACGTAATAAATTATCACAACTAACTAAGTATCCAGTATAATTGCAAATATTATTACCACTACTATATCTCACAATAAACAAAATGTACAATTAGTCCCACAAAAGCATCACATCGACTTTAAGATATATGTTTATTTAAGAGATGGAATTAAAAGAGTGCTTACAATTTATTATTACGGCCTGACTTATTAAGGCAACTAACCACCACTGTTATTCAATATCGCTTAGCATTATGCATTCACTTCTTAGTGTGCCCTTGATATACAATCGGCTCGTATTTAATAAATTGGTGTTGATAAATAGTGATAACCAGTCTATTGATTCTGTTTTCTTCCTTCGAAGTCATACACAGTCAGCTTCAATGTTTGGAGTCGTTATATTCTTACAATAACCACGATTCGCTATAAGCTCCAAAACCAAGCCCAAAAGCACATCTTGTCAATAAGTATGTCATTGCTTCAATCTCTCTCAAAATTTTCCTCTGCACACAAACATATTTTTGCTTATGCTTTTCGGTAAGCTAAACTTTCGCGATTATACGTTATCATGCATTGGACTTCTAAACGTCGTTGGATTGTCGTAAGTCCTACTTTAATTTCCTTTGTGTTAAGTTTGATTTTTCATATATTGTATCGCTCGATCGTCCTTTGCCGACACTGCTTGTCTCTTTCTTCAAATGACCAATTCACCCTGATATCATTTTATTAGCTTTTGCACAAAATCAGGAGTATTGTGCGCTTCCGCTGCAATATTCATTTGCAGGCTCTTCAAATAGTGATACAGGAACATAATAATAAGAATAAATTGCAACTTGCAAAGAGTATTAGAGTACATTTTGAGAAATGCATTTATTTTCTATCAGTCTGATATATCAACTGGGCGGTCTTTTGGAACTAACTGTACAATAGCAGATCTTTTTCCAAATCTTATTCAGTTTTTTCGTTAGGTTTGTCAAATTTTAATCGTTTACCTTTGATTTTCAATAAGAAATAATAAAGGAGAAACAACATGGGCAAATTGATTTCTCTTTCAAATTTTTATTATCTCTCATTGATTGTTTTTCTTTCACATTTATATTGGAATTGAAAGAACAGTTTCACTTTTATTTTTGATAAATATTCTACACTGAGCATTTATTAAAGTTCTTCTTCCATATTCCACATTTTTTAAGAGGGTAAAATTCTTTCACATAATTTTCGTACTTTCAGCTTAAATGTCACCTCGAGACAAAGCATTCTCTTAGATTTTTTTAAACAAAAATACTTTTTTTATGGTAATTATTTTTTATTCCAAAGTCCGTTTCAGTAACACGATATTTGAAAAGTTACGTGAGTAGTTGGATGAGTAACTTGTTGACCATTCATAAATAGCAAGCACAATATCTGTAACATCCCGCCAAATGTGATCTGCGTACAATAATACGATTTCTGTGTGAGAAAAAACTTTCGTAATAAGTGAAAGTGTCGTGCGTCAATTGTGTCACATGTCTAAGATGGACACACTAAAGTGTACGATGAGTTTGTTTCCAAATTGTTGCATTTTCATTTTGTACTTTACGAATAACTCTCGTACATTTTCTACGTTTAAACTACAATTCAAAATTTCAAAATTAAAGTATCAATACTTTTAATATAATGAATAATCACCGTAAGTGTTAAGAAATTTCATAATTTTTATGTTTCCTGCACACCATAACTGAATAATTTTTACTATATCAAATTAAATTCAGCATCGCTGTAATGATATTGCTCTTCACACGTTCCTTTTCTTTTTGTGTCAAATTTTATATTAAAAACTCTAATCAATAGCCGTTCCCTGTGTGTATGTGTACCTACATTAGAAGTCCACATAACAGACGCTTTGGCTACAGTTCAAATAACGCGAAATGAGGTCGACCGTGTGTAGTATGAATATTTGTCGGAGCAATGATGTAAACGGTGATATTTATCGAATCCAAATAATCAAACTGAATGACAGCTTTAAATTCTGCCTTTATACTGAAGTAAATTGAAAAAATTGAAAGAAAATCTTTATTTTTCACCGACACTACCGTTCAGCTTGTTCTCAAGAAATTATTATACTACTTGGTTAAGTAAAAATGGGCAACAATAGAACTTTCGGTAATTTAACAAAGATTCATTTAACTTCTTGTCCAATTTATTTTCTTCCTTGTTCTAGCTGCTCCTCTTATGACGTCCATTTCGGTAGCTTCTATTTTTCTTTTTATATGTGCCTTTACTCTCGATCCTTACTCTTTATCAGGCTGCCATGTACTCTTATTTTCCATTGTGTTCCCATCTCTCTGTTCCATAGTATTCCTTTTAGACATTTAAATATTCTTCGTGCTTTGTTTGCTCTCAATGTTATTTTCATATTATCTATTTCTTCTTCATTGTAATTTATTCTTAAGTAGTTATAGGTTTGACATTTTTCATAGTTTCATTGTTTTCTAAAGTTAAAGCTGTTGTTTCTTCACCAATACATAAATACAGTGTTCTTTCATAAACATCCATTGCTAGACCTTACTTTGCATACTCTTCTTTCACTGTGCGTGCCACATATTCTAAATCGTCTTTATCATTTGCACATATCACTTGATCATCTACAAACTGAAGGGTGTATACACAGGTGTCAATCGTGAATTCGTTTACATTTCTTTTTTCAACAGTGCTTTTGCAACATACACTTTAAAAATCGTCGGAGAAATGTAGCATTCCTGGCGTAACCCTCTGTTTATAGTAAGAGGTACTGATATCTTACGCCCTATTTTTACGGAAGATTTCAGGTTTCTGCACAGCTCTTAAGTATAAGTGTATAATTAATATTTGTTTGTTGGGGCACTTCCCATAGTTAAATAATTGGTATATTGTCATAGTTTTTAGACATTAAGTGCGTTTCTCTGTTCCTTTCTAACTTATTTTCTATAATGTATTTTAAACAGAACACGTTGTTCGTACAACATCTGCCTGTTCAAAAACCACAAAAATCTTCTTCCTCGTAGCATTTGTATTGTTGTTCAATCAAGTCCTAAATTATTCTTCCATATACCCTACTTATCGTGCTAATATACCCTTATAATTAGCTTATTTTCTTTTTTGTATATCAATGAATTTTTTTATTCATTTTTTTTTTTACTTTAGAATACATTGTATTTCTATAAGCTAATATTTTGGTTTATAAATTGACATGATAAGAGCCCGTCCAGTGACTGGTTCTCGTCCTAGAAATAGTGTTAAGGTGTTGGGCCCATGTGGGGTCCTCTTCAGTGGAGGTTTGTAGGCCAGCGGCCCTTGAGGCGTCTGATGACTTGATGGTGTGGAAGTTCTTGAAGAAGAAGGTTGTTATGGGTGGTAAGTTTTTCAAGATATTTCCTGGTTCTGACCTGTATTACCGTATTGAGCATCTGGATGCCAAGGTCGTCGTGTATCATCTGATTGGTGATGTACCAGGGAGCATCAACAAGAGATCTTAAGATTTTAGATTGACTTCGTTGCATGATTGCGATGTTAGTCTTACTAATACAGCCCCAAAGTTCTATTCTATAGGACCAGATTGGTATAATGATGGTTTTGTAAATAAGGATTTTGTTAGAGGAATAATGGAGAGTGTCGGCCTAGTAGCCAGTAAAGGGTTTTAAATCTGAGCTTTATATGTTTTTTTTTCTTAGTAATGTGCTCCTCCCAGGTGAGCTTGCTGTCCAGGTGTAGACCCAAGTATTTCATTGATGGGGATTGTGGTATCTCGATGTAATTAAGATGTAGTGGAGGACATATCCCTTTGCGAAGAGTAAAGGTCACATGAGTAAATTTGGACTCATTTACCTTAATGTTCCAGCGCTGGAGCCAGTCTTCAAGTAAGCTGAGGTGAGTTTGGACATATTCCACAGCGAGGTTTATGTCCGTGTGTCTCGCAAGTATAATTGTATCATCGGCATCCTATAGTAGTGGTTGAGGAGGTTGGAAGGTCTGAGGTATATGACGTATAAAGAAAGGGGCCCAGAACGCTACCCTGTGGGACCCCAGATTGGATTGGATACACTGGAGAGACTTCGTCGTTAACGCGTGTTCGAAATTTTCTGTCTGTTAGATAGGAGTCCAAAAGTTTATGAAATTGAGGAGGTAAGATTTGATGTATTTTAAGTTTGAGTCCTTTGTGCCAGACTTTATCAAACGCCTGGCGAATGTCCAAAAGAACAGCTCTACAGTAGGCTGACTGTTCGAATGCTGTGTTAATTTCTTGCGTGATGCGATGGCACTGTTGTATGGTAGAATGATGTCGGCGAAAGTCAAATTGATAATCAGGGATCCAGTTAGTTGCTATGAATTCTGGGTCTAAGGTTTGTAAGACATACTTTTCAAGGAGTTTGGAGCAAACTGGTAGCAGACTTATGGGGCGCTTTGATGACGCATAGCTGGGATCTTTACCTGGTTTAGGGATGAGTATTATCTCTGCGATCTTAAATTCTTTCGGCCAATATTGAAGTCGGAGTACAGCATTAAATATGTACGTCAGCAAAACTATTCCTTTTCGTGGAAGCTCACGGAGCATTTTCGGTGTAATTTTGTCCGGTCCTGATGCTTTCTTGAGATTTAATCTCTGAATTTCAGATTTTACAATCTTCGGTGTTATTAGTGGTGTGGAAGGTATATTCGAATCAGGTGCTGGTTGCTCTAAGAGGTTAACGTTAGGTGGTTCATCATGTGGTTGGAATACTCCAGATAGGTGAATAGCGAACAAATCCGCCTTTTCTTTGTCACTCTTGGCCCATCCTAGAGCTGGAGGTAGTTTTCGTATTGGTGGAGATGTGGTTTGGGGTTTTAAAGATGATTTGACTGGTCTCCATATTGAGTTGTCATATCGGTTTATGGTTGAGAGGTAGGTATTCAAAGAGTCTTCCCTCAAGGATTTGAGTTTCGCCTTAAGCTGATTTCCATTTGGCTCTGGCTTTCCTCTATTGGACAACTAGAAGTTTAACTTCTAAAGGAACATGTGTATATGAGTTGACTTTTCTCTGCACCTTAGGCGGGGTAGGTTGCAGTGCTGTAGTTGTTAGCAGAGAATTGAATTTGGTAACTGCTGTATCGATTTCGAGAGGGGTTTTTAAACTGACTTTCAAGTCAATGCCTTCATGAAGAATTTGGCGATATAAATCCCAGTCAGTTGAAGCGTTATGGATCCGTGCGGGGGGATTTTTGATTAGGACACTTGCGCTTATAGTTCCTATGATCAGCGAATGGTCCGAGAAAAGGTCGTAGCTTGGGGAGATGCCCATGTAGTTTGGTGATATTCCATTAATGACGAAGAAATCGAGGAGATCAGGGATTTTGTTCTCATCGGATGGCCAGTATGTCGGGGTCCCTGTTGAAAGGTCGTATTTATTGTCTTGTATAGTTTTATATAGCTCTCTGCCTTTTGTAGTAACTAGGCGGGAGCCCCACGCAGTATGTTTACTATTGTAATCGCCGCCTGATACGAATTTGGGACCCAGGATATGAAAGAACTAGTCGAAGTCACATTTTTTGATATTGTGTTTTGGGGGGCAGTAGACAGCCGCAATGGTTATTTCATATGGGAAGGTGAGCACCTTGATGGAAATAGGCTGGATAGATTCCTTCTCGTAGTTGGGAGAGCGTAATGTTTTAAATTTTGTTTTATTAATATAGCGGTTTTGTCTGGATGGTTAGTGTAATATAAATGGTAGTTAGGAATTTTGATGTACGATTTTTCCGTGAAATGCGTTTCACTAATTAGCATTATGTCGATGTAGTTATGTTTTAGGAATAGTATTACCTCGTCTCTGTGATTTAATAGGCCGTTGGCGTTCCATTGTGCAATGCGGAGGAATTTATCCATTATTTATTTTGCTTATTAACATTGTCAGCATGTTAAAGACCATGCTGTTCTGCTGAATGAGTTGGGAGAACATGGATTTGAATTCTTCTATGAATTTGTTTAAGGTAAGGTTAAGAGACTGGTTAGAAGGGATTTGTTGTTGGGGTTCTTGGTGACTGGTAATACTAGCGTATGTAGGTGAATGCGGGAGGTTGGATATATAACTTTGTCTATTTATGATTGGGGTTTGGGTTGTCGGCGGTTTGGAATTGGTATTTCTACTTTTGTAGAATTTGTGGTAATGAGTACATCCTCGGTAGTTAGCCAGGTGATTTCCTCCGCATAGTGCACACGTTGCTGGCATGTCCTTGCTCTTCTTACACCTGGCTGTGCTGTGATTACCACTGCATTTGACGCATACAAATTTGACCATACATTTGGCATCGCATGCACTGGACAGCATTTCGGTTTGTTCTTGGCGGTTCAATTGTTATGCGATTGTGTAGTAAAGATTGAATGGAATATATCTCTTTATTATTGTTAGATGGTTCTAAGTCCATGAAAAATAGATTCATTATATATATATATATATATATATATTATATATATATATATATATATATATATATATATATATATATATATATATATATTATATATATATATATATATATATATTATATATGTATTATATATATATATATTTCTCTTCTGTGTGTATATTTGTATAAATCTGTCTTACGTATGCTGGTCTATGTTCTGTATGTTGTAGTATCCTATTGCTTTTCTTTACAACCTTAACTCTGTTTATAAATTTCCACAATTATCTGAATTTTATGTCACCTATTTAAACTCTCTACATTTTTTACTCCAAAGCTTCTTTCTTGCCCTCTATATTCTTTTGTCTTATTTTTCATTTCTTCTCTTTATGTCTGTAATCTTCTTCATGTTTTGTATTTAACCATTTCTGATGTAGTTCCTTTTTCTTGTTGCATATTTCTTCAGTTTATATTCCACCTAATTTATCACTTTAATATCTGTTTAGTACCTAAAACATTGACATATATCTCACTTCCTGTTAAGTTATCAGTTCTTTGTAGATAACTGTTTATCTTTTTTGAAATAAGTATTTGGTCTATCACATTCTAGATTATTTATATTATGTTTATTCTAAAATATCTTTGGTTTGATATCTTGTGACCTATATCTTGTTGGTAGTTTTATGTCAAATTGGGAATTTTTACTTTCAATAGATGGCGATCCGACACGTTGCATATTCCTCTGTGAATTCTAATGTCTTCGATTTTTAATGGAGTGTGTTGTTTAACTGTTGCGTAATCTATTATTGATTTGAGATTTCTCCTTTATTGTGTCCGCGTGTATTTATGTATCTCTATCTGTTTGAAAAATCATTAGTAATTCTGTTTTGTAACTTTCCGAGGGCAAATACGTTAGCCTTGAATCACGTTTATAATTTGGTTCTCTAGAACGTTTAGACGATCCGCATTATCGACATTGTAGCTGAAATTATTAACAAGGGCATTTCATTTGCGGTACACCTTAACGTATTCAAACTGCGCTGATTGTTTTTATAGACAAGACTATAGTAATTTTTATCGCTGTATCCAAGTAGAGTTTCACTTGAGTCTAAAAATACTGATAACAAAATAATTTATGCTTGTCGCTTTGGCTGCCTTCATTAAGTTTTCAATCTAGCTACCGTAAACACTAAATCCACCGCGGGAGCATGTGATTTTGCTTCCGTTTTCTACGTATAAGCTAAAATTTTCTACCTCCAAAAGTTGCACAGGCCGCTTGTGTTTATAACTCACCATATGTGCTCAATATTAAGTTTCGTTTTTCCTGCTTATAAATACTGTCGCTCTTATCCCCATTCACCTGCCTTCTACCTTCAGCAACGGGCCACGCAGCTCTTATCATTCGTTAAGACGATAATCATTGTTTTAGTTGCTTGTTTCAATGGATACACCTTTGTAAGATGAAAAGTAATCCTTAATTCTTATGAAAAAAATATTCAAAACAGCTAGCTGCATTAAACAGGTGGGTGTTACATTTATTTTTCATTGTTCCATTGCTATTGTTTTAAATAATTCACGTTTAGTTTGCCTCAGTACAATTAATGCGTCATTTTTTAGTAGTTTCGTCATTTCTAAGACACTTTGACTGTCGGTGTAGGCCTGCTTGCGCCCGGCTCATTTGCGCCCACCGCGATTTTCAGCTCACATGCGCCTCATAAAAAGGTCAACAAAAATAATGGTCTCATTTGCGCCCATCGTTCCAGTCCCTTAGTCATTACGACTAATTACACAAAATTTTATAATTTCCCGCTAGGTTCTCCCAGCTTCAATGTGTTTTTATAAGTACTTTGATTTTTGTATTTATTGGGGATTGATTTTTGTGTTTTATATAGGTTCATTTTATGATTCTTGTCATATTTTTTTATTATTTTTTTTACATTTTTTGTTTTTGGGATTTTAGATTAATATTCACAATACATACATGCATAGACGAGTAGTATATAGTTAATAAAGTTTTTATATATAGGATAAAGTGCGCAAACATTTCCCTAAATCGCCTGTATTTTCAAATTCCGCATGCGTCTTCTCTATTGTTTCATCCAATCTTACGTACTTCTTTTTTTTCTTTTACCTTCCTAGTTTAAGTATTGCCTATCGTACTTATAAAAATACATTGAAGCTAGGGGAACCCAGTGGAAAATTATAAAATTTTATATAATTAGTCATAATGACTACAACATTGGGCGCAAATGTGACCTTTATTTTTATTTGCATTTTTCTGAGGCGCAAGTGAGCCGAAAATAACGGTGGGCGCATCTAGGCCTATATCTGACTGTCACATTCAGTTTATCCATAGCCTTTTAATTATTTTCTATGGGATTGTTTAAAAAGGATAATTTACGGCAAACCACAAACCATAGACATCTTAAAAGCCAAAGAAATACAGCCAACAACAACAAACGTACTGATAAGAACTTTCCAAAATATAGTGAGCATCATTACAATTTCCAATTTTACATCACCTGAATGAATCAGAAAGTTTAAAATATATATATATAGTTCACTATACTAAAGTACACAAAAACTTACTGGTTTTCAACTAAAAGATGTTTAATTCCACTGTTTTTTTCTTAAAAGTGATTATGCGCACAAGCCCTTGACGATAAAAGAAAATACGAACTACTTCTACAACCCTAAAAAAATTGGTAACCGCATAATCTTTTGTTAAGCTGTTACAGTTGATTGAAGTATACTTGATATTCGCCACCCCAAAGAACTTTAAAAATCTTTTGATATGATTGTAATTACTTATTAAACGAACTTTTAATAGATACCCCTTTTTCAATTTCGATTTGATTTACCTGGCAATTTATAAACTCATATTTGCACTTTCTTCATATGAACAAATATGTGCAATCAGTTTTAAAATATGATACAATCAGTATAGTAAACTACAAAAACATTCTGCATAAGTTAGTAAAAAGTCCTATACACAAAAAAGTTAGAAGTTCGTTGGACAGTAAAAGTTCTATTATGAATCTCTGACTGAAAAAGGCATCCCCATAATACCCTACTCGCTCTCAGCACTGACCTGTTCCCTATTACTACCCCCACTCGTAATTTCTCCATTTACCTGATAACATATAGAAATCTTAAAAAAAGTCTCTTTAAAAATGATTTACAGATAACACAGACAATCATAAAAAACTGGCGTCATTCACGTTTTCTACTGATTTACATTGCATCAACTGGATAAAAAAGTCTAACTGCGAATTATTGACGTTACTCCTTGTCATTATTAAACAAACATCTTTGTACAAGAATCAATATTAATAACATTAAAAAAAGAGATAAATTCTATAATATAATTCCGTAAAAACAATAACATTAAAAAAAGTTAGCAAAAAAACCAATAGTAATAAACAAATTTATATTTAATTTTTCATAAAAAAAACTCTCAAAATTCATAAAATAATTTCTAATATTTCTTTCAAAATTTGAATAACTTTAAATAGTATTTGAATTAGTAAGTGGAAACTAAGAAAAACACCAAAAATTAATACAAAAATTCAACTGAAAATTCCAAATTGTAGATCAAAAAAATTAGCTAAAAAAAACTTGACAAGCAATAAGAAAAAATTGCACATAAAATAAAAAATAATCATTATTGTATTCTTATTTTTAGAGATTAGGCAACCAACTATATAGTAGAGTCAAAAGTATTGCTTAATAACTGTGGAACAATAATCAAGTTTTTTCTTACTTTATAAAATTTTTAGTACACCCCGTAAAATAAAATTAGCAATAAGCTGGAGTTATTTATGAAATAATTTATATTTAACTAAGACATCAATTTATGAATGCCTGTTTAAACTTTTCTTTAGTATTTTGTGCAACCAGCTAAGGTGTGACATTTCAAATTAGGATTTGTTTAAACGAACTTCCGGTTCTTCCTTAGCATATTTACGCCTTTTTACGGGCTTTCTTCCTGCTTTTAATTTTCTCGAAAGACGCCCGCCCGCCCTGCTGGTTTTTGTCCTGCCTGCGATTCGATTCCTGTGGAACCCGTTGGAGAATTGTACTAGATTTATCTCAGTGTCCCGCCGCTTTGGGACGACGTTGGCATATTCTGGAACATAGCAAGCTGATATGGCACGTAACATGCATTTAGTATTGGTAGAGGCATTTGTTGTTCAGCTAACATTGTCACAGTTGACGTGTGTTTCACGTCTTGGATGTCATTATGCCGGCATTATTTATTACAGTTCAACCTGAATGTCGCGCGACGCACATAACCTGAATAATTCGAAAATATAAGTAAGCTATAATTAGGCTAATGCTGCTGCAAAAAGGAAAAGCCAACAAAAGGCTACCTTTCAAGTTATATGTAGTCGTGTGAAATGCATTATTCATTCCTTGCATTTTATTTGTATTGTTATGTCGTAATACATCAGCAGCAGTACATCTAAAAGCCAAACAATTTAATATATAGAGTATTAAATTTAATTAATTTACGAAATAAAAATTTTAAAAAATATAGCAGCATCTACATTTTTTTATTAGTTCGTCTAAAAATTCCTCTCTCCCTTGATTTTAGAATCTGCAGTTAATTTAACTAATATTCAAGTTAATCTGATTCGCTTTGCCTTTTCTTTCGAGGAGCTGCAAAATAATTTTAAATTGTTGAACTCAACCAGACTTTTTTGACATCTTAGACAGTAATGGAGCTTGTCTCTCTTCTCTGTTAGGCAATACATTCACAGTTTGTTTTCTGCTATCGCTTTATTCACTTTCGCACGAAATCAGGAAAGCTTGCGCAGATACGTGATGTATTAATACTCATTTGTGGACCGTTGAGGTGGTGACGTAAGAACATCGCTTCAAATATCTTTGCAAAAACAGCACCCACTGTAAAACAATAGCACTTATAAAATTCTTCTAAGGATTTCAAAATCTAGCTTTCTTGAATTAAGGGTCTACAAGTACTTTGCTTAATTTCCGGATTTTTTTGCTAAATTTTATTAGCCAAGTAATGGTGACATTTAAAAATCGGTTGCTGTTGTTAACACGCAATGCTAATAGCTCATAGAGAAGTTGGAGAAGGAGATAATAAAGAATAATGTGATACAAAATTTACAAAGCCATAGAAATTATATAAACGAATTCAGATTACCATTCTTGAAAAAACTTAATTCCACAAAAAATGGTTTAATAAAAAAGAAATTGAATAATGAGTCTTGGGAGACAAATTCTATCGTGCACTGAATAAGCTCTTGTCAACCTTACAGATAATGTTAAAGTAGAATCTGAAGATAAACATCTGAATGATCAAGAAAATATTAATTCCATTTGTAACGCCTATGTTGAGAGTTTCATTTCAATAACAGGAGCAATGTAAATTTCACTGCTATAGCAAAAGCACTATCTTTGTTCACCCGATGCAAACTCAACTTAAATTCATCCAACGAGGGTTAACTGAAGGTAAAATTACCTGAAAGCAACAAAAAAATAGTTCTATCAAAGAATAACCAAGATTTGTCAATTTCCCCCGAACATAATCATACAAAAAATAACTACGAGCAACTTGAAATGTATTTGAAGAGTGCTACGAAAGCCCCAATTAATAGAACATAGATGCTGTAAAACAATTAGAAAAACCTGAATTCATTATTAATTCTCTCATTGAGAAGATCAAGAATATTAATCCTCCTATGATTGGGAATGCCAAATCGTTCTTTCAATTTATTCAATAATTTAACACTGTAGTTCAATAACAAGCATTACAAATATAAGCTTATAAAGACCTTAATTAGAAAACTTCCTATTCCAGCAGCTGACTAATGGATTGAGTGAATTAAACAAAACCCGTTCTTCCAACAATCTGTCCTCATTCCTATTATTATGATTAAACGGAAAAGTTAAAATTCTCGAACAACTCCATAATAGAACATATTGGAGAAGTCAAGAAAGGCCATCATCCATAAATTAATATGAGTTCAGCCTAAGAGCACGCTGGAGAAAAATGTATCACTTGTTCATCAAATAAACTTCGGCAATTCGTTCAAATTACACTCTGTATGAGTGCTGGGTAGTGTTCAGAATGTACGCTTTACAAAATCATTTCAATTCTACCTAAAGTTGGTTACATTTATTTCACCAGACTTTTACCTGCACCGATGTTGACTTATTTTGGCCATATGCACTGAAAAAAACTAATCAAAAGTGTTATAGAGTTTCATTTGCCTGCCTACTATACAAGCAGTTCATTTGAAATTAGCCGAACATGAGCGATACTGGAACCAACTTATCGGAGCTGCAAAAAAATCATTTAAAAAATAAACTGGATGTAGTCCCTACAAATTTATTTCCCCTCGACACTACGTAAGAGGAGCTTGACAGCAATTAAATCGAAATAGATAAGAAGATTTTTGATAAATTTATGAAACAGAGAAATCTACGAAAGAAATAAAGAGCGATTAGAACTATTTTCTCTAAAGTTATGGTCATACTAAATATCTAACCAATCACTGAAACTTCGTCCGACCCAAAGAATCTAGATTGTTGAACTTTTAATCAGTTCCTTATAATTTCGAGTCAAGATCGACCACGTTGTTTAGAAAATTTTTTAGATGATGATCATTTTAGAAATAGTTAGAGCTTTGCTCAATATCTTTGAGGTGTATTCTGGAAGCAATTTCAAAAGAAATGCATTTTTACTTTAGCCAGACGCCCAAAATAATTTCGAAAGAGAAATGCATTCAGCGCGATCTTCTTGCAGTGGATGATCAAGCACCAAAGAATATATAAAAAATATGAGTTTCGATTAAAACTGCACAAGTTTAAGCAGTAGAGGTGTCTGAAGAAAAATTATAAAGTTTTCTGTTTTGAAGAGCCCTGCAGTTAAAACTTTTTTGGTTTGGAAAAAATATTACTATTTTTAGAGAAGGAGAATATTTCTACTATAAAATTATTACTTAAATGCACTTTAGATTGCAATGCATTATGTTAGTATATTTCGTATTATTGCTTTTCTATGAAAATTAATTTAAGAGGAATTTTTGCGATTTATAGTGGATTCGGTAAATTTCGATTAGTCAGAATAGCAATCCACATGTCAATAAATGTCAATTAGTTCAAATATACACTACAGACAATTTTGTTGTTGCATGAATTATACTTAATGGTTTGCTAAATAACATCAAAAATTGTAATGGAGTTGATTATTTAGCAATTTATCGATTGGATGATGATAGTCCGGAGGTTTAATGACATTCAAACTACTGCGGTATTAAATTGCTTTTGAAGAACTTCACCACTGTAAAAAAATTAACCTAGTTTTTCATATAAAATATTAGGTCGCTGCGAGACGAAGCGAGATCTAAAATGCATGTCCATTGGGCAACATCGAGATGAATTCTGCTCAAATTTGCAAGTTTACAGAAAACAATAGACGGTCCACAATTTATCAAATATACGCTAAAGCGATTACCACTCATGGTAGTGTCCAACTTACAATTAAAATTATATTGAGTTTCCAGAGGTGTCCCCAAGATAAGTGTTTTCTTAGAAATTCTTGCTCTTTACAAAGAAAAAAAATGAATACTAAGACTTGGGTCCATCATTACACCTCTAAACCAAAAAAGAATCTAATTCTGGGAAAGCTTCTTAAATTGTAAGAATACACATCCCTACGAAAGTAGTCCTTCACAATAAATGTAATGCACACAATACAAGTATCTAAAAAAAATATATAAAAACTTAAAAAGTGATAAAAACATTTATATTAAAAATGTAATTTAAACAGTGCCGTAAATGCTTATACATCATTTATACATTTAATTACACTCAAATCCACTAAAATCACATAGTTTATTTGAGTCGATTTTTTCGGATAGGTTGTAAATTAAATTAATGATTTCTGGATTCTTAAAACAAACTTTAAATTCCTTTAATCTTAATAGGTTATTACCACAATGTTTCTCCTCCCCTTTAAGTCCTTCCTCTTCACAAGTAATAATAAAAAATATAAACAACTTTGATACTAATCGCAACATAATCATCAAATACATAGTTGATAGAACTCATACAATTTTTGTCTATTGAATCATTAGTTGAATTAAAAATCTTCTTATAAGAACATTTACCTGAAAGGCAAAACGTGTCGATTAGCTTGCTTCCGTGATTCTAGCATAAGTTGTGTCTTTTTTATAATAATCTAAGCTTTTCATCCAAAGCTGACAAAAATCACATTTTCCATTATTAAAGTTCTCAGATCTTAAATACCTAGAAAAATTGTTATCTACTTTTAACTATTTTTCCGTTACAAGCGACTACTAGCGGACAACTTTCTTGAACTATTCCCCCTCCGAATTGGAAAATGTTCGTTAAGGTTGGATAATATTATTACTATGCCCTAGATACATTAAAAAAAAGGGATAGTGCAACACTTTATACCGTAACTCTATTGTTATTTTGACAAAACGAATGGCAGTTTGATATAAGACATTTTCAGAAAAAGTTTTAAAGAGCTTAACGCAAAGTTAGATAACACCACTTATATTCAGTATTTGAAGATTGTTGAGATAATTATACACCATCTCTAAAATAGTAAGGATTGTGAGAAGAGATTCCGCCTTTCCTTTGAAGGGTTGACATCTTTTAATGTTTTTTACGACCGCATAAACTTTTTCATAAGAATAACTTGGAGGATAAAATAAATTAACTTTAAGTATGTTATTGAACATGTCGAACTTTTTTACTACACAAACGGTGATATCAATTTATGATGTAATTATTTATTATTAAATAGGAAAATTTCGAGAAAATCTTCACACCCAAAGTCAATACGACATAATAAATAAAAAATCAAATTTTTGGTGTTTCTGAACATTGTGAATAACAAAAAAGGATTTTTTATTACAATTCAATAAAGAATATTTGCTGTATTAATAAGCGACTTAGCATTCTTTGTAATTTCAACAATTAAGCAAAAAATCATAAAGTTTAGGTTGGATGTTCATGATGTGTAATCGTTTGTAACACTATTTAATGGAAAACTAAATTATTCAAAACAATGTTTTTTGTGCTTGTTACTCCTAAACTTTATTGCAAATTTTGAAACTACAGAAAGTTAGTTTCAGAATAGATATCATAGTATAAGAATACTTAACTTATGAAACCAACGAAGGCAATGAAAGAAGACTCTGTCGTGCTACCCTTCAAATTGTTTCTCAAAATATTCATACATTAAGGTACTTTAATTACAATCAACACTGTTATAGATTTTGAAAGAATATATATGTACTTTTATAAAGAGAAATTGCACCGTTTTCCGTTACTTCTGATTATCATTGTAATTTTCTGGAAACAAATACAGCCAGTAACAATATAATGAAGAGTATGTGCAGCCCCTATGTAACCGGGCAGCGTATGAGGATAAACTGTAATGAGCATGCGTGAATAAGAACAACCTTCACTAGCCGAATCAGTTGATATTTAGACACCGATGAATGAGTACATTTAGTGCGTGGTCGTCGCAATTTTATACACAATTAGAACAATCGTCTACAAAAACTATTTGGATACTTAAGGAGGGTTTCGGAAATAATGCATTGAGTACAGCATAAATATAATCTGGGAATTTATTTAAAACGATCCACTTACTGAAAGACCAACAACTAGTAGAACGGAAAATGTTAAATGAGTACAATCGACAAGAATCAGCGATAATCCAAGAGCTGGGAGATGAGCTAGATATATATATATATATATATATATATATATATATATATATATATATATAGATATAGGATGCTTACTTTGAAGAAGAGTGAGGTTACGTAGTACATGAGTTACATGAGTAAATAAGTTCGAGACAGACCCCATACATAAAAGTTTCAAAATATAATAAATTGATGATTGATTTCGTATTCTTTAAGGTAAGTCTAAATGTTTTTGAGAGATAAACAAGAATATTATAAGTTGTTTCCAAACAATGAATAGTAATGATGTATATGTATCACAAACAGCTTGTGATAATCTAAATATGAAGAAGTTCTTTATTAAATACTTTAAGGTATATTAAGAGGTTCCATAACAAAGTGCTGTTAAAATTGTAATAGAAAACGCAGTTCCCGAAATCCCTCGGATACACTGAAAGAGTGTTGCATAAAATTAGGCGCCCGCCTTCCATTCACGTCATTAGACGTCGAAGCTGTCTCTGGTCGTTAATCAGCAGGGGGAGAAAAGCCTCTTTTAATTGATCCTATATTTTGTCTGCCCCGAGAATCAATCTCTCTGGGGACAAAACCGAAACGGGAGGAGGCAAAAACCCAGCGAGGGCCGCCCGCACGCGAAAAATAAAGGCGGAAGCGGCAGGTTCAAGCAGCGAGGAGGAAAAAATCGCCGTGGCAGCCGATATTTCAGCCCCTGTGCGTACCGCCGAGCGCGACGGGCATAAAGTAACATCGCCGGAGCGGACAGCCCTCTAACCCCTTCTCCTCAAGCGTGTCTCTACGTCTCCAGGGGTCGCAGGTGCTCTCTCCAGGGCTGCGCGGCCGAGCCGCCCCTGTCGCCGGTCGCCGGCCACCGCGCGCTTCCAGTCAGGGATGACAGCTTTGTGCATTCTTCCGCTGACCTCCTGGCATTCTTTCGCAAGGTCTGCGCCGCTTTATTGGATGCCGCGCGTGCAGGCGCCCGGATGGACCGTATTAGCATTTTTGCGAGGCGGCCGCCGCGATTAATGGTCGCCGTTCGTTAGGCAAACGAAATCAATATTATTTTTAGTTTCGAGGCCGCGCCGGCCGAAATTGCCTAATAAATTACCGGATCACGCACAATAGTTGAATCAATCGGCGGAGGATAAATTATCCGGAAGGGGCCCCACTCAAAAGATAAAATATGCCCCCGATCGATCTCGGTCCGCGCAAATGACTGTTATTATATGGTTGCGAGCCGCCGGGGCCGGCCCGGTCGGAATACATAGCCGACTAGAGCGCCAACTTTCAATTACAATTAAAATTGGAGGAGTGCACGCGCCGCGGCCAGCGCAAATGCGTACAGCAACATCTAACCGCTAAAATAACATGGAAACGCTCTAGAAAATTGATTGTCAACATTGTCGTTGCACTTAGGGAAACACATGCGCGGATCCCAAGAGTTTCCGTTGACCAAAGACAACAGCATGCCATTTTAATGCATCTTCGGTCTAGATACACATATTTAACAATAACAGTACACTCGTATTTTAAAATAAGTACAAATGTAGAGAAACTCCGCCTGCAGTAGTCACTAGGTGGATTGAATAACTCCGTAACTACTGTTGCCGATCCCAAGCCTGGACAAAGGATTGGGCTTAAGGTTAACCCTATCTGTAAAAAAAGCAGTATTGTGAAAATCCACATTAAGCCTCGGAATTAAACGGAGAGATGTCAAGGAAATGAAAACGGCGAGATAAAGACATGATTATCGGAGCTACACCAAATAGGCGCCCTCAAAATAACTAAATATGAAAAAAAATAATTAAATATCAAATCGACATTGTAGCCATAAAAGAAATAAGGTAGCTTAGGTATAAAAGTTTGTTCAAATCAGGTACAAATTTATACTACACTAGGGCAAAGGACACATGATTTATAGTTGAGCCACTTGTCAAAAACAAAGTACTGCAGTTCATACCAATCAATGAAAAAATGTCACACATACGAATTAAAATAAAATTCAACAACTTATCTATGTTCTCGGTATAACCCAAGAGAATGAAGACAACATGAAGACACAGTTCTACGCGGCATTAGAAAGAGGAATGCAGAAAACACCCAGCAATAATATCCATATAGTTATTGGTGATTTGAATGCCAAGATTGGCAAGGAAGGAGTATAGTATTCCCCTATAATAGATAAGCATAACTTACTTAAAGAATCTAACAGCAATGGAGAGAGACTAACAGAATTTGAGACCACTAAGAAAATGACAATTAAAAGTACAGCCTTCCTACACAAAAAAATATATATAAAAGTACGTGGACATCACTAAATGGAAAAACAGTCAACCAAATTGACCACGTCTTAATATCAAACAGACATTAATTTTGCATTATTAACATATGAACAATGAGAGGGGCGGAATCTAATAACATGCTAGTTAAGGCAGTGTTCAGAGACAAAATAAATAATGGTCGAGCTATATTCACACAGAGAAATAAAAAAGACAATGTACATAAACTAAATAATGTAAAAATGCAAGATAAAATATAAACAAAAATGGGAGAAAATATAAAATAAAAACGAATTCAAGCAAATGTGGAACTGACAGTGTCTGTAGAAGAAAAGTGGAAAAAAATATCATCGCAACAGCGGAAAAAAATAGGATACATACATAAAAAGCCTACAAAAATATAGTGGGATAAATAACTTGAAGAGGCAATAAATAAAAGAAATGAACCAAAGTGAAAACTGATACAGACAGTCACCAGAAATAAAACCGAAGAATATGGAAAGCTAAGAAGAGAAGTTAAAATTTGTCGAGAAGAAAGAAAAGGAAATGATTAAATAGAGCAAGTAACATAATCGAAAAAGATTAAAAGAATGTACCATCCAAGACCTTCGATGTGCGAAAACAAAAAAGTAAAATATATAACACAAGAAACAGAATAGAAAAATGAAGACATTTCCAAGACTGTTAACGTAAGGGGGTCTAAACGAAAGACCACCAAAGGTAAGAAGAGATACCGTACAACTGAAAATTAAAGCGCTCACAACAGAATATATAGTGTCTGCCACACAAAAATCTTAATTGATTAATAATATACAGTGGAAACACACTAACCAAAGAAATGACTGAAATATAAAGCACAGCAATAATGTGTCCAAACTATAAAAAAGGGGGACAAACACAACTGTTGTAACTACCAAGATATATACTCACTGTGTGTTGCATATAAAATATTCAGAAACATCCTACAATAAAAAATAATGGTATACGGAAAAGAAATAATAGCATATTACGAAATAATACCTGTTTATATTTAATATTCTTTCGTACCCTAACTTTCATTTTGTTGTCGTTTTATTATATTGACTTAATTGTATCCTTTCTTACTTCTTTTACTATAAGTAGTTTTTTTGTTGTTCCTCTTCCATGCCTTTACTCTTCGTTCTATCCCCTAACGTACAATTATCATCCGCATTCGCAAACTCCAATTATTTTGACTCGTGTGTATAACTTTATTAAATTCTTTTGAATTTTTTGCGCTAACTGAAAGTATTAAGCTTCATATCTATAACAAAAGCCAATTAGGTTTCCAAAATTTAGAAATACTAATGCCGCACCCTTTATTCCCGGCGGATACTAATTTAAAACTTTTGGAAGCGTTTCATAACTACACAAATTATACTAGCTAACATCTTAATAAAAATGCAAATTGGCTAGAACATC
Organism: Sinelater perroti; assembly: GCA_036346155.1. Classification (NCBI taxonomy): domain Eukaryota; kingdom Metazoa; phylum Arthropoda; class Insecta; order Coleoptera; family Elateridae; genus Sinelater; species Sinelater perroti. The sequence goes on from JARFIY010000351.1 coordinate 2,711,668, forward strand.
CAAATTCCTTAAAACTTTTTCTAAATCTGTAATTCCTTGCCTGTAACTCTTCCCCACACTTCTCTGGAGCATTTTACGTCCTATTGTTTGAAAACTTACAAGTAAATAATTACATTTGGTTGCTTTATATTAATTTTAAATTTTATTTTTTCCTGATGACAATACATACCTTTATTCAATATTATAGAAAAAAATAATAATACCCAATGTCCAAAAAGTTACTTACACTAAAAGTAGTAATCGTAGTAACATAATGATGCGGACGCTTTGAAAGAATTTTAAGTTTATGTCCACGTGGATTTATTTTTCATTTTTTCATGCATTACATTTACAAAAAAATCTGGTGTGAACATCACACGACTTTCCTTATCCTATTATTATATATTATACCAGGTCCATCGTCTCGACCCTGCGCTGCTCTCGTCCCGGAACTTGTCATTTTAAAAAAGGACGAGGCGCGAGTCCAACACTCGAAAGCTGATTAAAATAAACAGTACACTGAAGGTAATCGTGCGAGCTGAGCCGCACAACCTTCCCCATTATCGCCTGTGTGCTCCCTCCTAGCGGCCAAACGCTCCCCCCCGTCCTCCCGCAGTCGGTCCGGTAGCTCTCCGAGCGCGCTGTGATTGGTCGGTTTAATTAATTTTTAATCGGCTATAACTTATTTATTTGACCTCAAATCAAAAAATTTCATTGTAATTTTTTGTTCGTCTCGGTCTGATCTATCCGGTAATATAAATTTCCCGAAACATTTTACGAACACCCGGCATATTACAAAACCTGAGCTTCAATTTTTTTTTCGAGTTCCTATTTTACCAACTTTTATTTTAAATTCATGTTTATCTCATAATAACAAATCATTTTTATTCTCATAATTTTTTTGTATCTTCAACCGTTTAGATTCGCGACCGCTTTGCGACCGATTTTGCGACCTTGCGACCAAACGACTCGGCCGATTTTTATCAAAAGATTCGCACTGCGGCCACCTACAAGTAACTTGCATACCAAATTTCAAGTCTCTAGCTCTTACGGTTCTCGAGATATCCTGTTTACTGACAGACCGACAGACACACACACAAACACACGAACCAATAGCCCAAACCAAATTTTGGTGTCATGAGGCTATAATTCGTCCAGAAATGTGAAAAACTGCGTAGGTCATATTTCCGCCGATTACATTACTTTCCTTATTATAGGATAAGGAAAGTAAAAAGCATATTTATATTTGGTTGGATATAATAAAAACACTCATTTTGGCATACTAAAAATCCCTATAAATTACACATTATTGAACCCATTTTCTTTAACTAAACCATAAACCCAAAATGGTTATATGGCCAAAATATTCATAGATTGAAAATTAACTTGCAGAACACAAAATTTACAAAGCAAAACAGCATTGCTTACACCATCCCCGCATAATTAGAACTTCTTCAAAATACATTATTTTCTTTATATTTTACCCTGTTCACAACAGAATTACGAATATATTTGACCAACTCTATTTTTTTCAGCCAGATTGTTTATTAAATTGATTTTTAATTTATCCTATTTTAATGGACTCTAGAGTTCCCAGACATTATTTATTATAAACAAAAAAAAATAGTCTATCAATAAGATGTTGGTTTATTAAGGAATTGTTAGCCAGAAACAACCCATTGGTTTACATTGTCCTTAAAGCAAAGATCACAAATGTAAACATGAATAGTCATTGTTTTTAGTTATTTCTTCAGTATATCAGTAGTCAACCGCAAATGTTTTCAAAAAAAATTTAATTCGTTGGCTAAATTACCAATCTGGTCAATATTTTCTTATTTAAATAAATTTTCTGACTAACTCAACATCACCAGTCCAAACCATTGAACGCAGAATAATCAAAACTTATGGATGTATGGCATATATAACATATAACCCCACTAAGGCGGATTTTTTAAATTCCATTGCTAAGCGGATAAAATGGAGTACAAAGTCAATTTTAAAAACAGCTGATTGCGGAACTTTGATTTTTGATTTGTAGATTTTCTTTAAAATTTATGAAACTCGTATTTCGCCCTAAAACTTACGAAATTTTTATCTAAGCCCCCTATAGACCTCGAGTTTTAAACAGGCTTAAATTATAAGAGAATTACATCTTCTTGATTCTTAGAATTAATTCTCTAAAAAATGAAATAAGGCTGCGACAGTGTAACTCAGGAACAGAAACCATACAATACACCATTGGATGCAAAACAGAACAAACTTTTCGTTTTTATATTAGGGAGATTACAATAAGGTTAAAAGAATACAAAAACCCTTAAATAATAAAATCTCAGAAGCCTAGCATGCAACATATCATTAGATAAGAAATGGAAGAGTATGTTTTCGTTATTTAATCTTCCCTCATTCAATCGACCCTCTAAAAGGGTGAAGTTAGGGTGAGGTATTTACAACCCAAAAACCAAAAACATGTAGCACATTATTGTATATGAAACAAAAGCTGTGTGTAGCTATCGATTGCTATCATAATAAAGATGAGTGTGAAATGTAAAAATCTCTTAATCGTATAAAAATTAAATTCTTTTGTGTTTAGTATTGAGTCTAATCTTGAAAGCTAAATACATACCGAAAGGGCGAGAAACTAGAGTGTAATGTTGTAATAAAGAAAATGACTAACCCTTACAAAGAAGAATGAAAAGAATGTATCATAGCAGTGAGAATAGGAAAGAGAAAACAGAAAGTTGGAGATGGAAGAGAAAAGAGAGATGAAGGAATTAAAGAAGTTGCATCGTGTGGTTGGTTCTCGGATTATAAGGCCGTGGTCGGAGTTCAGAAACTCTTGGCGTTTCGTCCATAACACCGACCGTGAAAGAAATCGCATCTATTTGATTAAAGAAAATATTTAGGTAAGCAAAATGGGAATTAGCTAAGATAAAATAAAAAAGAAAAAACCGTACGGAATTCGAGTTTGCAGAAACATGATCAAAACTCTTAGTTAACACTCAGTTGTAATACATAAGACTGCTTAAACTCCCCAAGACATATTGAACCTACTTATACGAGGGTGAATCAAATATAAAAGACTTATTTTTTAAAAAATATTTAATTTGAACTTGAAACAAAAGAATAGCAGATTATTTTTCTACATAATCTCCTGATTTAGAAACACATTTTTCCCAACGTGTAGCTAATTTTGAAATGCCTTCCTCTTAGAATGAAGTTGGTCGTGTTTCCAGCCAATTGCGCACATAGACATCAACCTCCTCATCGCTGTCGAATCTATGCCCTCCCATGGCTTCCTTGAGAGAACCGAATAGGTGATAGTCGCAGGGCGATAGGTCAGGGCTGTAGGGAGAGTGTTCAACTGTCTCCCAGCCTAATTTCTCCAATTTTTCTCTTGCAATTTCTGCTTAGTTGTCAGAAGGCGAGGCAGCCGCCTTGCGCACACCTTACGAAACCCTAGTTCCTCTGTGATGATCGAAAAAGTGCTGCCATAACTTATTCCAATCTCAGATACAATCTCATCGATGGTCAGACGCCTATCACCCTCAATAAATTGTTGAGCGCGGACGATGTTTTCGTTGGTGATGTTGGTGCGAGGTCCGCGATCATGGCTCTCATTTTCAACATTCTCACGACCCTCCACGAAATTTTTGTGCCATGCGAACACTCTAGCTCGTGACGGTGTCTCTTCCTTGAACTGCGTAGTCAATCTCCTCAGAATTTCAGCCGGTTTTACACCTTACGTGGCGAGAAATTTAATGATAATACGCTGCGCAATTGACGACGGCACCTCCTGCTCAGACATTGTCACGACGGGTACTGACAGGAACGAACGAAATCTCCCGCCTACTTCCCCCACTCCTGACATCCCTACCCAACACCTAACGAAGCGAGAACTCTCGCGCGTTTTTATTGCGCACCGGAGATCAAGAGTCTCGTTTATATTTGATTCACCCTTGTAATATATTTAAAACGTTAACCAAAGAAACACCTGCTTTAATGGCGTAGTAGTTCAAAAATCATTCAATATAATTCACTTTAAAGTAGCAGTTATCAGATATAGTGTAAATGTTTCATAATTGTGATGCGACAATCTAATTTTAATTTTGAATACTAATCCTTGTTGCCAAACTTTATTCATATATACCAGTCCCAAAACGTTTTGAATGAAAATTCAATTATTTCAGGGGAAAATTAAACAAAAAAGTTATTGTTAGCTAAAAGAAAGCTTCCCAGATATGGGTGGTACTGAGGAAATGAAACACTCGGGGCGGACCAAAACTAGCAAAGCAGCGTCTGACTTCAGAGAAGAGGCTGCAAACAGCATCTGTTTTCCCAGGTTAGGGACGGCTGATACCAAAATCTTCCAATCCGCCTAGTCAGCGTGCAAGATAATGACTATTACCCCCTTAAAAAGGGGAGACCTATGTCCAACTCTTATAAGGTACATTTCGTTATATATCGAGACAATTTGACAAGAGATGTCCCCTATTCGACATTTGTTGTTGTCTAGCAATGTCCACTACCACTATTTTCATCATCATGTACACTACATTGAACTTTCAATTGACACTTCAGTATAGTTAAATCAAAATCCTTTAAAGCCCCTTTTAAATAAATATCTTTCAATTTGAAATAATTCTATTGTGTCCAACAAACTCTTCTCGTTAGGCTAGTAGGCTAATTTCTTTCTATGTCGATATCTCTCCTTAATGCTTCCAGTCCAACAACTAGTTTTTGACTGCCGTAATTGATTAAAGAGTAGACTCCTATATTGTAAAAACAACATATAGTAAGGCAATCCAAGTATGAAGATATAATAATAATAATAAACGTTACTAACCAAATAATATTGCCTTTTTTATTTCATAAGTTACATCGTTTATTATGATAAGTTGTGCCTCGTGACGCTGCGCATATAATAGCTTGTAGCAGTATTTTATAAGCCAACTATTGGTCCATCGAGCCGGATGAAATCAAATTCATTAAAAAAAATTATTCGCTGAATACCTAGTCTATTCAGTTAATTTATGTACAAACTGTATTGCAATTGTGCAATGTGTGCAAATCCATGGAGCAGCGTTTTTGCAATTTCCAATTCAGGGGTAATCGGTGGTCATCATAAATTTTTTATGTTATACTTGAGTACTAATCGAATAAACTATAATTTATTTTCGAGAAACATCAACAACGCAATGAAAAAAAAATTTAATAATTTCAACAATAATCGAATCAATTTTTTTCTCCTAAATGCAATCAAAATTGGTGGGATTTTTGTGACACCGAAGTAGTTCTATTAGAATAATGCATTATTATCAGACATGTTTTAAACAAAATTTTTATTGAAAAAGTAAACATTTGCTTAGTAGACAGTCGATTCCAGGTGCAAACAGACACTAGTTCTTCTCAAAAATACATGCTTTAGTCTCAAAAATTCATTCAAATCTTCAGACTTTGCGCACCCTCTTATCAATTGATAAACTGTGAAGGCTTCGATGGGAGAATAGAACAGCACATTCCAACTCTTGTTAGTCATAGATTCGACCAAATAAAATTCGATGTGAGGGCGGGCGTTGTCATAATGAAAAATAATATAGTTCTTTTTATGCAGTTTTCAAGGAAAGGTCAGAATTTAATAATTATTGCCAGAATTAAATTACACCATGATAGGACTTTGATCATTTTATTTAACAAAAATTCGTTACAGAAATATTTGCAACAATACAAATTTAGTAAGGACAAAATGGGTTCATAAAATGAAAATAATTAAACCTCTCGTTAGATTCTTTGTCTCATATTCGATCCTTGAAAGCGACCATGGTGACATCAAAACCCAAATTAAGTTGACATATTATTTCAGTATCTTGAGCATGTTCTCGATATTTCCTGATGCATATTTCTAAATTGTGCAATTTATCAGAAATATCTAGTGGTGTTTGTTTATTTTCTACACGTTAAATGAGTTTGTAAAGAATGCAACATACTAGAATAAGCTAAAAATATAAAACACAACCAGCGTCATAATATCAGGTATTTTGACATTAAAATACCTAGAATATATAATTTGACGGTCTATATATTAATTATTACACGATTATTTTCAAAACAATTTCGTTATAATCCTCACAAGCTAAAATGTTACAAAATTAGACGAAGAAGCCTCGTAAAAGAATTTTTGGACTACCTTGTATTTTTTCTAATTATTTCTCTGATTTATAAAATCGCATTAAAGTAAACCCAAAAATATTTTTTTTAAAACCACTAGAGAATAAAATTAAGGCAAATGTTATTATTTATCTAAAATATTCCTAAACACATATAAAATGAAATTTAAGCCCAAACACCCACAATGAGGATAAATTAATTTTTAAAGATATTAACTGTAAAATTAACTTTAACACACGTCAGAAAATCATTACAAAAAAGAATACTGAAATATGAATAGACGTATTGAATCAAAAAACAATACATAAGTAAGTAGGAGGTTAAGAAGGACCGCAAGAATAATTTCAAAAAAAAAATATTTATGAGACACGTGGCAAAATTAAAATAATACTTAGAAAGTTAAGTTAAATTTAATTAACGACAAGATAATGTATTATTCTAAATGAGTTCTTATTATGAGTTACATAAATAATAAAAAATATTAATGTAGGAAGAACGTATAAGTAACAACAATTAAGTGATTTTCGGTAATTATTAAAAGTTTTCAACAAAATTGTTACTGTGATTATTAGTTTCTTTATAAAGCCAAATTTTAGTGTAACTTTGCTCGCATACTTGTAGAAGGCAATACCAGCAACTGCTTTTAAATCGCATAGTCATTATTGTAGCTAAAAAAGTATGGTCTTCTTCAACCTACGGACTAAATGTTGGTTACCTAAAAATCGAAGTGCTTCCACATTTAAATGCTTATAAAGTTTGGTTCTTTGATAAAAGAAATGGTAAGATTGCGATGAATAGCTGTATTGCATACTACCATGCCACGTAGTTCGAGACCATTTGTATGGTCTTAATATTAGACTAGCAATACACGCCCAAAGTCAAATTAAGATTTTATTATTGTACTAGTGACCTGAAGTTTCACGCCAGAGTGGTCCAAGCGGTTGAGGCGTGGACTTCGATGCGGACGGACCTAGGTTCCATTCCCGGAGCTCTCTGGTGCCTAGCGGGTGGTCTACTCAGTCACTAAAAATAATTGAGTACCTGCGTTCACTCGAACAAAGGGAAACAATGGCGATCGTCTAAGGCGCGGTACTTGCCACATCACCACACTCTAAAGAAGATGCACGACGACTGGGTAGAAGGAGAGCCTTAACCTCTCAATTCGCAGGCCGTGCTCCCACTCGGGAGTTAGACCCGTGGAAAAAACCTGAAGTTTCTGTCTATCAGTCAATAATGTTGTTTATATTTAAGGTGAAGTTCAAAACTTTTCACCTTAACGTGTTCTTTCAATCTCTACATTCAAATGCATATCTAAGTATTTCACAGCGTTTTTAAATGAAGCAATAGTACCAATGATATTGAATCAGACACTCCTTTGTTGGTAAAAATGACATGACTGGTTTTCAATTAATTCAATTTAATTGTTCTTTTCTTTTTTCAGTCAACATCTCTATCACAAGCTCTTTGTACTTTTTTTGTGAAATCCATTGTATTCTGATCTACTATAAGTAAAGTTGTGTCATCAGCGAATATTGTGATTTGTTACATCCCTGAAATGTCACTGGTGTAGAGCAGATAGAGGACTTGTTTCAATATACTGCCCTGTAGTATAATAATAGTTCCCCGTAATAGGCCTTGAAGGACCTTTGGGGTCGTAACAGGATAGGTCTGCGACAATCTAGAGCCTACGGTACACTGCCCTGTAGTATACCTGCATAAATTTCTTTGAGGTCTGAATATTCGTCTTCCTATTTAGCACAAAATAATTTACCAGACAATATTACAATTGAAAGTGTTTGAGGACATTTTAGTTCAAGCCCTCATGATAAACTAGTCAAACGCTTGAAGTACATCGAGAAAGACACCAGAGTACAACTGATTTTTTTTTCTAAAGCCTTTTCTATCGAATCCCTGATTAATAGTAATCTGAAATTAGTTTCGTATTCTATATTACAAAATATTAACCTTATAAAAAACAACTTTAGGATTTTACCCGATAAAATTTTTTTACAGATTTTAATATGATTCAATCATTGTCCAGATGTAAATGCTTTAATTCAAATGTCACATTAATGGGGTAATTAAGCATGACTATACATTTCCTGGAGAGTTTATTCAGTTCGGATATTGGAGCTTTCGGTAGATTCAAATTATCAAATGTAGTCTAGTCTTGCATCTGACTAAGTAGAAAAGGTCTCTTCTAGATGATCATTGTCCCTAGCCCAGAGAGTATTATTTTTCCTAATTAGAAGTAATTAGTGGTTACCAACCGTTCAATTCTTTTAATAGTTTTCCAACGTAAATAATTCTCTGTTGAGTTTTTGTCTTATTATTCAGAATAGTTTTGTCAATTGGCCCTCTTGACTGTTGCCGTCTTCTTTTAGCTTTTCATTTTTCCTTTGTTAATTCCCTAATTTCCACCGGATATTTAACTACCTTGTTTATATAGGAAATTTATCCGGTATTATTAAATGTTACGACTTGAACTAAGCTGGTAAACCTCTCAGTTTTTATTTCTAATTGCTCAGTTGTTATTAAACGTTAGACGTTTAGATTGATGCTTTCTTGAAGGTAAATTCTAAAGGTCAATTAGTAGTTTTATTAATTGTTGCAGACCGGCTTCTTCTTAATTATCCTTTCACTGAATGTCAGAATAGTAGCAGATTCATCAAAATGTAAGTCAAAATATTCTACGCCAAAAAAATAGGCGTCAAACTTTCATGACTAAGAATAAATAATTTTTGATGGATAAGTAGCTTCTAAAGACAAGTATCTAAATTAATTAATTAGTAAAATTAAAGAAAAACTACAATTACATGATTTTTATCCCAATCTGCTACACACACATAAAAATTATTAGAATATCGCTCTGAATCTAAATGCCTGCTAATTATGTGTAAGTATTAAAACAAACCAAATTTAGTGCCAAATATCAAATTATTTAATTTAAAATATTAGTAATATGTGTGTCTCTTCTTTAATATTGAGTACGCTGAAATATTCATAACGTGCCGTTGCAATTCCGATGATAATAGTTTTATAGACTAAAAACTCAAAAAGCTTCAAAAATCGCTCGGGAAGCCCCCGCGACGTATTCAAAGCCGCTCATTACGTATAATACCCAACCTCAATTACATTTCTCAACGGCGAGCTAAAAAAGGCATTGTTGAATGCAACAGTGCTAAATCCGTCCACGGCGAATGGGAGGAAATTAATTCCCACGCCGTCTCCTGCTTCCTTGAGTAGATACAACATAAATATGCATAGTAGACTCTATTACCTTTGTTATTAAATTCTTAGAAAAGTTCCGCCTTGTGAAGCTGTGAGACGTCGACGAGCAGCTATCGCAAAATGCAAAGTGCAGTCGATATACCTCAAAGGCTAATTAAGGAGAGGCGTGTCGTTGCCCTTATTGCATGCGGTACATGCAATGTCTGTGTTGTGGCTCTAGGATTCAGAGGTTTTTGGCTCGTCTAAATGCAATGATGTTGCGAACCGCGCCAAGGTCTTTTTAGTATTTTTAAGCAGACGAATGCTTATCAAAACATTTCAGTATACTACGGATTTCTTGGCAGCCGATTGAATTCGGGAATTTTGTAAAGTGAAACTTAAAAATATAACGGGAGACTAAATATTTTAGTTTTATGAATTGTAATAAAGTCTATCTGCATTTACATTTATTAGATGTTTTTACGTTTCCTTTGCGTTTTGTAGTTTACCTAGATTTTAAATAAATAAGAGCTAAGCAAATAATTCTATCTATTTTTCACGTGAATAACCTTCTAGCGATACTTTAAGGCCGTCTAATTTTCTTTGAATAATATAATTCATTTTTATTGTTTAAGCTCATACGTTAATCAGCAAAGTATTGTTCGTTATCAAAGATATGGATTTTGCTGTATTTAAACTAAGTATGCTATCTTTATGAATAGAGTGAATAACGTAAATGGAGATAAGTACGAGGATAAATCAAAAGGTAAGTTACTCTCAAACCACATTAAAGATATAATAATTCCTCTCACCAAAACAGATTATTTTCTCCTTTCTCTCCAAGCAACAACGCTGTAGCTGGTTTAATGTGCGAATAGTATGCGAGTACACTCCTCGTCCTATTTTTAGAAATCAAAATGTATGGTAAGAATACGATGCTAATATATTTTAAAGTAAAGGTGTGTAAGATTATTAGATTTTTGCAAACTGTTGACTGAGAAAAACATGATAGACAAGAAGTTAAAGATCTAACTGTTACTGAACGACATCAAGCATGACAGCGCTAGCTTCCTAAAGTTTTCTTTGCAAAATGAACTTCTGCCAAAATCCTTTTGAAGTGCCTACCATATGCATGCAGTTTCCCGCCTATGTGATGATGCTGGAATTTGTGAGCAGCAAAAAGGGTGCCGTGTGTCCCATTTATTTGAAGAAAACCTGAAGATGACAGTCGACAGCTATCTATATCAACGTGATGGAGACAGTTACGAAGCCCTAGGAAAGGTGGGTACTAGACAGGAGCACGTGTTCCAGCAGGACTGCGCTCCAGACCACAAAAATAAGGAGGACCCAGGCATAGTTATAATAGTAGCTAGTAGGTGCTAGTAGTTATAGTATTACCACTCTTTCACCGACTTGTGGGCACCTTCCTGTCCTGATTGCTATCTCCTTGGATACTACAGTGAAAGGCATTATAATACCAAAGACAGTTTAAGGACCTTCAATATGCAATTAATGGAATATATAGACAAAGATAAGGTTGTGTTCACCTGCACCAGGTTTAGGTCCCGACTTAAGAAGGTTGTGGCCACTGGTGGGGACTACATTGAATAGTATGATTCTTAATACTATTTGCTTTCATTTTTCTTGTATTCTAATGTAATTTTCATTGTTTATTCATTTTCCAGATTTATCTCCATGACTCTGTAGAATAAATGTACTGATATATGTAATTTAAAACAGTATCTTATTTATCACGTCGCTTTTATTTAGAAACAATTCTACAAACTTCCATAAAATCTCAAAGAACATTAATAAAACTCCGTAACCATTTTTTCCTTCAAAAACATATTCGTAACTTAAAAATACTAATAATATGTATTGTATTCTTACCTCATATTTATTGTAAAAGCAAAAAACCTCTCAAATAGAAAACCTCTCAATATCATCTGCAAATTAGAAAACAACCATAAGTAATCTAACATTTTCGTTATCTTCTAACTTTAGCTATATCAAATGCGTGGTATATAATTTTTTTAATGCAGATAATGTTCTATTCTTTAACAATAAGTACTCTAACTTTGCTTTTACTTTACTTGCTATCTTTATTTTTGTAAAGCCTTGCCATCTAGATCATAACTCCCTGTATTTGAGATTCGATACCATAGCATCTAGATCAACATTAATAGCCAGTAAAATTTTGCGGATAACAAAAAGTCATTTTTAGCTTCGTAGAGGACAGGTCTACTTAAGGCACATGGCCCTGCATACATAAGGCTTCTTCAATCTCGAAAAGAAACCACGTTACCCAACCTTAACATAACCTTTCCATACGTTATCTTCCCCTATATATCATCTAACTCACCAACTTTCTCTCAGTGTGCCATTTATACTCAATAAAAGACCCCAAAACTTTGGTGGTCTACTTTTCCCTGGCCAAAGCAGCTGTCACAAAAAGAGCCAAACCAGGATTGTTAAATTTTTTGCGGTAGCTCTGACTATCAAACTAATACGAACCTAAAAATTAAAACAGTTAATGTAAGAACACTCGTGGACGACAGACAACTTTATAAATTAGAGTAAAAACTTAATAACAAAATATAATTGATGTATCCGATTAAAGACGTAGGAGAGAATAATCTATTCGCGTTTTATTATAAAGAATTGGAATTGATTTTATAATACACAAAAGCTACCAAACACCATTAAGCTTAAAAATAAAGCAGACAGAGTAATCTCAGTAACGATAAAATTTTCTTCAAAACAATTAAAATAGTACAATATTATGCATCAAGAGACACCATAATCAAAAAATTGTTTTTAGGTAAAAATAATTGCAAATTTATCCAAATAAAACACTGGTTACCGGTGATTTCAATTCGAAATTAGACGAATTGCAAAAAGAAAATGAGGATTATTCAGATCATCATAGTTACAACTGAAGAAATCAGAATGAAACCATGTTGTTTAAATTTCTAAGCCAACATAAATTATACGCCATAAATTCGCTTTTTAAAAACAAAGATAATAAACATAGATATTTTAGTAAGTGACAAACACATATTAGACGAGGTAACAGCCTTAAACTTATTTCTAAAGGTCAAAAATAAAATAATAGAAACAGTTTGAAAATTCTAAGAAAAAACAAGATCGACACTGAGCTGCAAAAACAAAATCTAGTTAATACCAAGAAGAACTAATACATATAGTTCAAGACAATAAAGATCAATAATAATTTAAATAAAATGCCTGTCATTTTCTCAACACTAGCAAAACTAGCAAACAAAGTAAAGAAAAAACAAAAACCCAGATAAACTGGATCAAGACATGGGAAACAAAACCAAGCAAGAAAAACCAGTTCTTCAAAAAAGAAAAACAAGCAGGAATGATAATAGAGACGAGAAAACTAATAAGACGTGGAAAGTAAAAAAATTAATTCAGCAAATTAAGGGTTTTAAAAGCTTAAAATATAATGGCAAATAACAGATAATATACAAGAAATAAAACAAAATTAAAGGAGCAACAGAAGGGTTTTAGAAAAATCTTTAAAGAACAAGAAAATAAAAATCACCTGAGTACAAAACCAACAAAAAAATATTGATATTAAATTTAAAAAATTCCAGAAATGATTCAAAGAAGTGTACCACGCACTAAAAATCATAAAAAACAACAAAACACCTAGTGAAAATACGATTTTAGCAGAAATTCTGAAAGAAGGGAGAAAATGGAATTATTGGAAAAGCTTTGAGACAACTTTAACTTATGTCTTGGAAAAAGAAAATTCCTATATATAAAATCCAACACTAGTCGGAGTGGTCCAAGCAATTGTGCTCTCTGATGCCTGGCAGGCGGCCTACTCAGTCACTAAAAATAATTGAATACCTGCATTAACTCGAATAAGGGGTAATAATGGCGGTCGTGTAAGGCACGGTGCTTGCCACATCGCCCGCGACGACCGGGCAGTAAAGTCAAACCTTAACCTCTCAGTTCGCAGGGCGTGCCACCACGCGGGACGTTAGAGCCTTACCATTATTAATCCAACATTCACTATACAAATTTATAAAGGCACCAAAGACATTTCTACAGAAATAGAGCCTAATATAAGGCAACACTTTGTTTCTTAAACTATTTATAGCAGCTCTGAAAGATATGTTTAAACAGATACGCTAAAATAATAAGAGTTTCTTTATAAGCGGTGAAAAACTAAATTATATCCGACATGTCGAAGGCCATTGTCCTTATTTTATATAAACTCATAAAATTGCAAGAAATACTATTTGGTTATAGAAAGGAGTATAAGGAAAGTCTAAACATGAATCTCAAATAACTAAGGTGATGTGCAAAAATATATTAATGTAATAGTATCTAATGGGCAACACAAAATTGGAGTACGTAAGAGTTATATATGTTATAAAATAAGAAAATCAAACGTCGAAAATCAACAACATTTTTTCATTACCTAGATAGTGTTTAGAAAATTAAGTGAAACATTTAAAAAACGGTTCTACGTATTTGAGAACCAATGCATCCCGCCTGTATAGTTTTATCGTATTCAAACGTAGACTCTTACAAAGAATTCAAGGGACCAACTGAATGCTATTGAGCAGCACAAACTTGGCGTATATTTGAAAGATAGAAAAACAAATATTCACAAGAAAAATTATCACGAATGTTGAAAAACTTGGCTAAATATTCTGATGCAAGATTAACCAACACTGAAAATGAAGGCCAAATTTTGATAACAAATCTCGAGAACTGCCAATCATGCGTTGAATCGACGAACTGCAGATATAGTATGTATAGGAGAGATGCAAAAACCACGATAACTAGAGAAGAATAAAAGAAGAGGTAGGGAAAGAAGAGGAAAGAGGAAGAGAAGGGAAAAAGATTTAAAAAAAGAGAGAGGAAAAGAAATAGGAGAGAAAGAGAGAAAGTAAGAATGTAAAGGAGAGGGAGAGCAAAAATAAGATTTTATAGAACACATTCTGCTTCTTTACCTAACCATACCTTTTTAAATTCCTGTAACATCCCTTTCCTCCCTTTGAAAACCCTCTCGGAAAAATATATGATATTAAGATCATTTTTTTGTGGGGATTAGACTCAATTACATGGCAAGTTAAAAATATTTCAATTCAGTCTCCACCTCATACTTTGCAACCTTCACTAATACTAACAATATAATCGCGCATGTACAGTAAGATTTTCTTTTTCTTCATGTAGTCCTACTCTTGCTTTTAAGCTCAGGTTTAGTACAGTTTGTACAGAATAGTTTGCATTTTAAGTACATTAACAATGCTCCAACATTGCGCTGGTTTTAAATACAAACCGAAATCTCTTTCCACCATAAAGTAAACAAATAGAAGCACATATTCTGAGCATTGTAGATAGAGATGCCTAAAAGGGAGTTTTCTACTGACGCTTACGACATCAAAACAAAAACATGTAAAACTAATATAACTATTGAGAAAACTTAAAGCACAGTTTGGTAACAACACCTTTAAGAAGACAAGTGCGTCCATCATCATAGATCGAAAGTTACTGTAGAGAAAATTCGCATTGTTCGCCGCCTTCTCGAAAAAGCCTCTTATTAACGGTTGTTTAAATTGCTTCTGAGGTCGGAATAAGCTACATTTATTCTAAACTAAATTGGAACACTCTCAACTTATCACCCTAAGATTATCATTTATTTTGATAATTAAAAGAAGCACTTGAATATCACTTGACTAGGTCTTCAAACTTTCGTGTGTGTTAAGTTGCTGTTTTAAAAATAAAAATTAAAACACTTGTAAAACTAAAATATAAATAAGTAAATAGTTGTAACTCTTAGTAATAATAATAATATACATATTCAAAAGTAAAGGAACTAGATATAATACAGTCTCGTTACAAAAATATAAAAAAATAGTGGAATTATCTAACAGACTGTAACCACTCCCCAATGTGCCCCTAAGAACTAAGGTTGAATAACACTACATAAACAGCACATAAAACTCTGACTTTATAAGAAGTAAATTTATTACAGAGCATCTACATTTTCCCCAGAGAAGACGATATCAACATACAAAAGTCTAAAAACATTTAAAAAAAAATTGTACGTGCCTATGTCAAAAAATGGAAAAACAGGCATGCAAAAAACAAATTTAATGTAAAATCTGTTGCATATTATATGTAGTTGATGTCTACACATATTCTTAATTTGAATGATTCAAATCTTACTATTAAACTTTTCGGAAGCAAAAATCTTTACGAAGCAGATATAATAAAGCAAGTAACAACTCTTAGCTTTCCTCATTATTTTTTTTTCATCGTCTATACGTCGAAACCGCCCTCAGACCCTCTCTCATGTCGGAAGGGGCGCTAAAAGGGTCTAATTTTAATCGCAAATATAAAAGCGAATATTTGCGCGCGTAATCATTGTAAATGAGGCTGAAATTATTAAAAAATCTAAAATAATCAGCATGCACCCTCGCGCGAATGCGGCACGGCGAGGCCCTCGCGGACTTAATAAAAGCGCGCCCGAATTTTTTCGAAATTAAAACTGTCGTGAGATAGCCGGACCCTTAAGTCGGAAAAATTGCCCGCCATTAGCAGAAACTCGGGACGGTCGATTTGTTAACAATGACGTCCGCTCCGGAGCGCGGTCGATGCACCTGCGGGATGATTACTCCGAGTTTTGTCTCCTGAATTATTTATTTGCCGTTGCAAAGGCAGGTCGAGTATTCTTCAGGCGGGAGGACCCGGAAAAGTCGTTGTCATGAGCTCGCTCGCCAGAATTAATTGGAGTGGGCCGCCGTTCAGCAGTCTGCTTGCATATGCCTGGTTGAGACGTAACAATAGTAGTTATGCTCAAATATCTGCAAACCTCATCCTTTAAAGGCTTCCTCCGCATTGCCATAATAAAAGATAAAATAATTGCGGTTTGATACTTTTGATCGAATTACCATTCAAATACATCGCAACAGCGAGATGATATCTGAAATTACAAATTTATAGATTATGCTTACCTCCCACCCTCCATGTTAAGAAAAAAATATTTATTAAAAATAACAATTTGTTTGAAGATATAATTATGTTGTTTAATTATTACTTAAATTGTAGTAAAAATAAATGCATTTGCTTGGTATTCGTTCACACGAAATCTGGCAATTATTTCAAATTACAATTTATATTATTTTCTTTAATGAAACCATCTCACTATAAACTTCATTTTAAAAAAAAGTTAACATCTTGTCTCACTATATAACCTAAATCGTAAAAAACATTTCTCAGATAACAAGACATGAACGAAATGTTACATCAATTTTCTTTAAAACAACCCCCAAACACGATCCGAACAGCCGCGTACCTGCAAGGACTCGAATAATGGAAAATTTCCATATGCTTACTAGATACTTCGCATGGATCCTAAAACTGGTCCTGAACTCCTTAAATATTACGCAACGAAGCAGACAAAGTAATTCTAGTACCGGAAGCAAAATGTTATGTGCTAGTGCAAGATAATATTGTTATATATAAATACAATTATAATGTAATTTTACGTTAGTAATTCTTTGTGTTGTGTAAGTAAAATAAATAAATAGTTAAGTAAATTTACGCGTAGTATTCACCGCTGTTTTTGAGAGCAAAAACATTGCAGTACTTTATTGAAGCAAAAATGTCAATCCAATACACAAAACTACTATCTACATCCCTCCTCTCACTTACAATATATGTGATCGAACAGATCAATTTATAATGCCACTTCAATAAGAAATCGAGGGTTAATATTAAAGCTGCCCTTCTTGAAAACAAATAATAGTCGCAAGGCATCAAGTTGAAGCTGTAAGGATGGTCCACTATCGTCCAATGCATTATTTTCACTTCAATATGGCTTGAATAAGAAGAAACTAATAGAAACTACGCCTTGTGACCCCAATACACGATTATAAGGACTTTGATTTTGGTGGATACACGTTTGTCTTTAATTCACTATCTGCTTCAGAATAGAAAGTATAATAATGGACCCAATTCTCAACGCACATCAGTATAGGATACAAAACGAGCAAGGAGAGCTGAGAGAGCTTAGGTCATCTAGTCTTTTATTCAATATCAATAATTGCAAAGGACAATCCTACGTTTTTGATTATTAATTGGACACTTCAACACATAATTCCTTAATAAACTTGCGAATCTAAGCAGCGTTCAATCTTGATGTTACTAATGTAAGCAGACGCACGCGCGTTACACTTTCGACTTCACTTCATCTCGTAATGAATATTTTCTTATTTGAATATTTACTTGGCTTCTAGATAAGACGTTTTTACCGAATGTCTGTTGCTTTAACATTTTCTGTTAAAATTTTATTACATAAACGTCCTGTATGTTCCAGACATCGCAATTTCTACCGATGAAACAATGTGGAATCTAACTCATACACCAACTAACAATCGGTAGTAGAACAAAAATATACATTGGAATTTGACTCAACTACGTATAATATTAACATAGGCGTTATTAAATGTTTTCTTTAAAAAGATACACAATAACAACCTATCAAATAACAATTTAATGTATTAATACAAAAACCCATTAGTATTCAAATAATCTAATAGGAACGAAAATTTAATTCCAATTATTTCAACTCACCCTTTATAACTAAAATTATTTAAATACTCCTTTCAAACTTACTACTTCAAAGTTTATTAATGAGAATAAGAAGCAAATTGTGGCACACAAAGTAAGTTACTAAAGTTTGTAAAAAGTCACCTAAAACGTAATTAAAACAAACTCAAATATCGTTTCTAACAATAACAACGTTAAATCCATTGTATATAACACTAATATAAATAAGAGAAAAATATTAATAAAATCCATTTCTTCCAAATTCGCTCTTAAAATAAATAAAAATTGGATACAAAGTTTTTTATAGATTGAGCCTCATTTTCACAATGAAGCTATGAGTTACTACGCGGTATGCGTTTGAAGGATTATGTTAAACTTTGCTTCAAAATTTTTAACAATTTATTTCCAGGACCACTGAAGTTATGATAAACACACAATAGATCAAAGGTGTCCGGGCACATACTTCCAAATAGTAAATTGACATCTAGATATCACAGAACTATACAGCATTCAGTGTTTGGGAATAAGATCAGATAAATTAAGAGTTTATTGAGGCTATGGAGAACTGAAAACGTGCAGTTTTGTGTAATAAATTTCACTTTACCATAAGGCAATATGGAGAACGTTACCTGCTAAAATATATAGTGCTATTAGTAAAATTTGAAAGTGACCTTACAGTCCATAAGTATTTTATATAGAATGAAATGAGCTCCCCGCACAATCAAATAAAAATATAAATGCCAAAAAGGTAGTTACGTCTTTCTTGCGATATAAAAACAATTAAATAATAACGATTACCCGTATCAACATGACAACCCTTCTTATTAATAAATAGTGCCTGTGATAAAATAGTTTGCAGACAATAATATTACAGAAAAGGATTGGCCGACCCTAAACCCGTAACTTAATAACAAGACTTGAAATTGCTATATTGACAATTTATTACCTTATTTAAACAAATGTGTCTCTTTTTAAACTTGGGATACTATTTAAAAGTTTCAAATTGTAGTCTATAAGAAAATGTCTTTCGACAAATTCTTAACAGAAGAATAAAAAATGGAAAGATGAGAGGGGACGAAAAGAAATAACAAGATAAGTAAATGAGAGAAGTAAAGAGAGAGGAAAAGGAAAGAGTGGAATAGACAGGGTGAAGGAGGGGAAGGAAGAAAGGAATAAAGAGGGAGGTAGGTAAGGAGAGAATTAAAATATAGCACAATTTTCCTTGTTTTAATTTGATTTTTAATTAACGCACAGATATGTGTACCTAGAAATAAAATTTGAAACTCCATGAATAATTTATTTTTATATTATGTCTCTATAATTTATTGTTTAAATATTTTTGTTAGATTTCCAGTTCCTTTCTTCTTTTATAGCTGTAATATTTCTAAAAGATTGTTAACGATTTTTTATATTGATCTTGCCGCCTTTTGCTTAAAATTTGCATAATTGCAAGCTGATATACCTATTTGTTTCAGTTTTCTACTATACTAAACATTTCAAATAACATTTGATTTATTAAATGTGTCATATTATTAAGATACCATAACTATTTGTATATTTTAATAGAAAGTAAATATTCATCAAAATTTGTTTTGTATATATAAAGTACAACTAATTGGATACATATATTACATAAGATGATGTATTAGATTATGTCATATGCCTAATAATAAAATTAAAGTATTTGCCACTGATAGTCTGTTGGGTAAAGTTCGAAAAAACAGACGATTAACAATTTCCTACCTTTTCCTAAATTTCCTTTAAAAATTTATACCAAATGACTTGGCTTTTTAGGAAATTAATCTCGCTCATGAAAAACGGGAAAAAACTACCTGTAGACTAATTTTTCTTAACGATTCAACATGGGGATGAGTTCTTGAACAACACCGTTACAATTAATAAGACAGAGATGTCACTCATGACTCCTAATTCTAAACAGCAAGGTAAAAGTATTCACACGTTCAAGGTCAGGCGCAGAGTTATTTGTTTTTTCTGCACAAATTAGTCTGTCGACCAAACGTAGCATTTTCCGAAAGATAATTTTTTCCTTATTTTTATGTGTGTTTTTCTTCTCATATTAGTTAAATTTATAGGCAATGAGAAGAGACTTTAAATGAAATATTTTTGCTTGTTACTCATAAACATAGAAACAAGAAACATTCTGTTAAATTAAAAGCTTATCTTTGGCACTCGAGCTCTTGTATTCTTGCGTGTTTGGTGCAGATGGTGATAGGAGACTGTTGCTAACTTTGTCAAACAAACTATTATCGTTATTCGACCAATTAATTAAAAGTTAATGTACCGTAGACATTAGTCGTCTTGGCTTTTTTATTCCTTTTTTGGTTCTTGAAAGCAACAAACCAAAAGTTGAGCAAATAGAGGCCACCATTTTTGTTAAAATAATTTTTTATTCAATAATTTCTCATATAAACTCAAAAATATCTGTTGTACTTATTTAATTACCCCATCCAAAACATTCCAAATATGCGTTTGACGTCTTATACAACACGATTTTATGAAGAGAAAACTCAAATCCTAGTTTTCCGTTATAGCAATTACTTTATTAAAGTTGAAAGTTATATAAAAAAGGCAATTTAAGATAATAGTAAATTAAAACTTTCTTTTCAGGCACGTCTTGTATATTGACAATGTATATGTTGTTAAAGTTTAATCCAAAAACAAATTTTGATTCTTCTGGGATTCTTTTAGGTTAATCCGGCAATTTTCCTAATCACGAGAACATCCCAGGAGATGCGCGCATAATTTGTTTGACAAACAGCACGCACTCAATTGCTGCTCTAGCGTGCTCTACGTTTTACATAATTAATTTTCGGTGTATGTATACGGCCCAGGCAACTGCAACGTTGATTATTAACAAACATTTGCTTTTAAAACCCCGGCTCGATTTCCAGAACCCTTACGGATATCCTAATATTTCTAACAGAACAATTTTGCTTTATTCCTCGTGTGGGTGTCTTAATCGAACGATGAGCAGCGAATAAGTAAGTATATTCGGATACTTTCCGAATAAGAATCGAGGCAAATCCTGCCAGTAATGGCCAGTACTATCAGAGACTAATCAATAGAATTGCTTTAAATAATTTAATCTTTCAGTCCCAAAAATTGGTAACGAAATCGCTAATTAATTATGCTGAGCAAGTAATTATTATGTTCAGTTACCAGGTAATATATAAATTATTTAATAAAATTTGAATCTATGGCTCTTCGGTAAGTTTCCGTTCTCCATTAGCCTGTCTGCATTATTCAAGAGGTTGCATATTTTCTCCGTAAAGTTTAATCACAAAAAACATGCCAAAATTGAACATTAACTTCCCTTGATAAAATGGCAGCTAAATAAATAGAAAAAATTTGAAGTGCAGGCAACAATATATTCAAAAATACAAAACGGAGATTTGTATATCTGCTCCTACACAAGGTAGTAACAAATTATGCGCATATTTTGGCCGCGCAGCATAAAAATTGTATGCTTGGGCACCTTTTCTATCTCCAGAACATGGATGGAGGAAAACGACTTTCCGTTACTTCTGACAAATACACAAACTTGTCTAATAAATATTATGAGTGCGCTATATTCAAGTATTTTAAAAGTTTTCACCAAAATCGGCATGGTTTATATACTAAAAAATATTGATATGCTAAATGCATTTCAACCAACCATTTATTTACTCAATCAATAGTAAAATACAAAAATTATATTTAGTTGTAGAATAAAAAATTTGATTTATTCAAAACCGGACAAAATCAATGCAAAATCTTTTTTGTTAAACAATAGAACTACACCTATGGTCACGCTATATAATGGGTGATCGGATTTAATTTTAAAATAAAACATAGTAAATTATTATTTAATTGGGCAATTCTGATTGTTTTATAAAGTAGACTTGTTGAGAGCGGTGCTGGCGTACCCCGAGTCCATTTGATCAAATTTTCAGTTGACTCAATATCAGCAATAACGCGTTGGACTTCTGTTTTCAATACAGAAATTATTTATGGTTTGTTAGCATAGACCTTGGACTTTACAAAACCCTGGAAGAAAAAATCGCATGGTGTCAAGTCGCAAGATCTGAACGGCCAATTAACGTCAGCATTTCTGGAAGTCAAACATCCAGGAAAACGTTGTCTTAATAAATTCATGGTTTCTGTTAATGTATGGCATGTGGTACTATCCTTTTGAAACCACATTTTTGAATAATATTCGAACTCATTAAGTCAATTATGGATACCAAGAAAAAGTTTTGCCAAATTTGTAATGTGTTTTAACAATAACAATACGTTATTCTTTTGTATAGCAATCCATTTTTATAACTTCAATAATTGCAAATAATAAATGTCAAACATTGGAGTTGCCAACTTAAATATAAAAAAATTCTGGGAAATTTTAAATCCGGCGCACCCGATGAACCACTCATCATTAAAAGATACAAAATAATTAGTAGTAATCTTTTAAATAATACGCTTACATAGGTGAATCAAATATAATCCGAAATTTTAAACTCAGTAATCCATCATCAAAATACAAGCATACAACGTTATTATTATACTACATACTCTTGTGACTTAAAACCACATTTTGTGAGTTAGATAGTTTTTTTACCCCTCTGTCGTAAAATGGAGGTGGTTGTGACAACATTCAATTAAACCATTCAACAACAAAATCTCCATTAAATCTTTATCCTCCAAATGTTTCTTTTAGTGATCTTAAGAAATGATAATAAGTGCGTTCTATAGAATGGATGCTCTAGTGTAATCTCAGAACAATTCTTAATTATGTGCTAAGTTTGGGCGGCTATTTCAAACCGGGCATTGTTACGGAGCAGAATTACATCTCGAATTAGATATTCTAACCTCAGAAGCAACCTCAGCAACCGTTAATTGGTGATCATTCACAACAATGTAAATATTCTCTTCAATCACGCTGATTCTTGAATAATGTCGATGGCCTTAAGAGTGTTGTCCATGAGCCTTAATTTTTCTCAAACTTACAGATAATTTTACGCCCTCTGTCGTAAGAAACTTGATAATAACCTGTTGCTCTAACATCATGATATTTACTAAAGAAGCGGTATTGCGA
This sequence comes from Sinelater perroti, assembly GCA_036346155.1. Taxonomy (NCBI): domain Eukaryota; kingdom Metazoa; phylum Arthropoda; class Insecta; order Coleoptera; family Elateridae; genus Sinelater; species Sinelater perroti. The sequence continues at coordinate 2,734,712 of JARFIY010000351.1, forward strand.
CATATTCTAGAAAGAGAATTTCCTTCAAACATCAGGTATCAAAAAACTGCATTTGTTTTTCAATTTCTTTATTCAAATTAAAATAATGACGCTTACATGTTTATTCAAATTAAAGAGAAATTTCAACTCAAATATAGGTAAAACCAGAGAATACAACAGATGGGTGACAACTTCAATACTGTTTTTTCTCAAACAGCCTACTGTTAGTTTCACAGTATGACGAACTGTGTTGTAATAAGCTTTCTATTGCAAAGACCCAAGATAAACAAATCGTAGTGTATCTGTACACATTTTTCCAACAAATAGGTAGTTCATCGTCCAATCCTATTTTCCAAGTACTTTTTTTAGTAGTCCAAACAAATGATGATCACAAGATGGTAAGAACCATGTAAAAAATGTTACAGGGTACTTAAGAATAAATCCTCAATTTTTGTCGAGTTTACCGCTCTATAGGATCAAAAGTTGTTGTTACACTAGTCCTCAGGTACCCTAGGTGACCTTTGTTTTCAATTGTGTCTATAATTTGCTTTGATACTATACTAATTCATTATCTGACAGTTGCTTAAACATGACCACTTCAGGAGATTTAAATTCTTAGTATAAATTAAATTCTGGTTTTTGAACAACAAAAAACTTATACACTTTTTATAAAAACTTCGACCTACTAAAAGAATTCAAGCGCGGCAGAACAAGTATGGAAGACACACCGGGTTCCTGAAAATAGCTATTATGCTAAAAATCATCAACAAAGTCCATTATATGGCCTTGACCGACAAAAGCAACCCAAACAGTAGATTTCTTGAAATGAACTAGTTCCAAAAAGTTGTAAAAGGAGTATCGTTCGCTGGAAAGGTTCCAGTTTTTAAGGTGCGAAAGAAACTCTTCTGATTGATCACCTTAATAAGAAAAAAACATTACTGGCAAATACTACACAACAGCTTTGGAACCATTGAAAACGGCAATCGCAGTGTTGTTCTACTGCAAAAGCGCCTCGACACACACATGCCGTATCGCTAACAAAAATTGACTGAACTAAAGGTTAAAGATCCTTTGGCAATTATCAATAATTTCCAAAACCCACAACATCTAAATCAAATAATAAGGTGATACAGAAAATAAACGGTCAGTTTGAAAAAATTAAAAACTCAAATTTTTGTTTTCAATCTTCGACTTACTTTAAAAAATTTCAGACCATGTCTTTATAACATTTGTCGACGGTTTCCTTTACTGTTACTTTAAAAGGTACATTGAATATATCTATATTGATGTGTTTCTCATCAACAGACTTTTTGTGTTTAACATGAATTTGCTTGAACACCAGAACAAAACTATTTTCCAATTAAAACCGTCCAATGTTTGGTTTCTAGTTCAAAATGGGCCTTTTCTTCATAAATTTCTCTGGTTTGCAATTTTACGCCCTAAAAAAGTGAATAATTTAAATCTTCTGACCTACGTTATATTTTGACTGCTTGTAAAAAGTTATTTTCGGTAGAAGATTCTACATAATTGAAATCTTGATAAAACAGAAGCATCCCAGAGTGGCTAGTTTTTTAACATTCCGCAACAGATAGAATAACCCCAGCGAATATTATTTTTAAGCCGAATGGACAATAAACATTTAGCGGAGGGAAGGAACAACATTATAAACAAAGCGGAAAAATTATTGCTACAGCCAAAAATAGAACTTCTAACCAGACAAAAAAATCTTTCAATTGTCCTACAAAAATTACATTTTCAAGAATAATAACAAAACATATTGTTTATTGAATAATTAATTAACAAATGCTCACTACGAACTTTAAGCGACTACAACCGAAAACCGTGAGTACCCGATTGATTAAACTCAAAATTGGGGTTCTTTGGAAGTACACCAACATTACTTTGAGAAATGTAAACAACGTTTTTGTTAATTAAACTACGTAAATTTAGAAACAACATAATTTGATGCCGAAATAGCTGCGGGTCCTCCAGTAATTGTGCTATTATGGAAGTTAACAAAAACAATTTTAATTAGCATTAGCCATTTGCCCTGAAAGTACATTATTCCTTGCACATTAATTACATAAAAGTACCGTAAATATTTAAGTTATTAATATTGTTGATAACGTCCTGTTCCGAAAATTAATCACTCAAAAGGCCTAAAGCAGAAATAATAATGATTAGTGTTAAATTAAATACTAAAGCTGTGCTGATTTAATAATTAAAAATTTAAATTAATATATTTAAAAATTAATAAAACAAGAGTTTGTGCATCTATTTTACCATATTTATTATGAAAAATTCCTTAAAAAAAAATAAAAACCCCCACAATAGGATGAAAAAATAAATCTCTAGCTAGAAACTTCAACAGGCCAGCCACCCAAAAACGTCTCCATAATCTCCATAAATTAGCAGATTTTCCAAAAGCTAGTCGCAGATTGATTCGCGCCGCCAGGCCTTCGAATCGCAATAGATACATCAATGGGCAAAATTAATCGAAGAAATCTCTTCTGCCGGAAAGATGGTATCTGATCAGATCCGGGTGTCCCCAGCGCCCTTTTCGGCCGGGCGACCGAGAACTCCATGAAAGTCGCTCTCGCGGAGAGATTAAAGGGAAAGGGCCGCGGCGCGACTTCTTAAGCGGTAATTTATTATGCATCACGTAAACGCCAAATCACCACCTCGGTGTGTCCTCGAGCCGAAGCTGGCGGAGTGTTATTTTCACCTTCTGGACTGCGTCTAATTGGGAAGGATCGACTCACCGGTATTTTGAGCGAAGAGCGCCACCAGGCCGACGATGAGGCAGACGGCGACGGGAAGCGGCGTCGACGGGGCACCTGGGGCTGCTGCTTTCATCTCGCGTCTGGGCACTGTGCGTGTTACGGGGAAGCGCGAAAAGTTTTATGGTCGCTCGATCGGTTTTAAAGAGAAAAATCACTCGTCACGTGTCCGTCGATGGGCTGCCAGAGCCGGCGTCCATTCTCACACCAGGGCGTCTATTTCTGATTTAATCGACTTTTATTTGCAAAGTTTCCGGACGCCTCCTGTCGCGGCTATTCAGGGCGGTATTTCGGCACGCACTCGGTATAAATAGCGCATTTGCAGCGTCCGCTATATACCTCGATGATCTAACCTTCGGAAATATGCAGAAATTAATTATAACTCCGAAGGGCGCGGGTCGGCATCGGACGACGCGCGGGTCCGGGGAAGCACCTCGCGGAGCCCTGCCGGGGGCGGAAGCGCACTGACTCGGGGATGCGAACCTCGTGGCGGAAGTCGTGGCCTGCGGGAGCGGCGTGCGCCACTGCGTACTCAACCAGCGCTCGTAGCGGACTGCCGCCAACGGCTGCTATCAATAGCGGCATGGGGCAAAGCGCCGGTACACCTGCCGGCCGCGGCGCTCCGCACGGTGCATGCGCCCCCGAAAGCATAACAGGTGCCCGGGAAGCGGGACGCGTTGCGACAGCGGGAATTCGCTCGGCTGGACGTGCTCGCGACTTCCTGGGGCTGGGATCGGGGACGTTTATTGCCTGCTCGTACATCATCTGCACGCCTCGAAATTGTTTAAGTGCGTGCGGCGCTCTGATTCGCATGCCAAAAAAGTTGCAAAATTATGCAGCAATGATCAGTTGACATAACAACCCGTTTTATCTTAGATCGGTTGCCAGCATCTCAGAACAGAGCGTCTAACCTCAGCTAGGATTATTTAGGTCAAATCATCTTTCACGAAATTTTTAGAAAAAAGTATCATCATTATCAATTTTCTTTTGAAATATCGTAAAGAAGAGAAAAAATCGCCATTTAAAAATGAATAATTCAGAAATCCAGTCGGGATTAAAATATTTAGAATTAAATGGAATGACATAAAAAACATACCCAGAACTTTTAAATAGTTCTGAGATTCAATTATTCCTGTAATAGTCGGATTATAACAGCCCGGCAACACCACTTTTGTTCATGTTTTGTTACGTTAATATAGAGTTAAGAGTCATTATTATATTTTGTTATAAATTAAGGCGTTCAAATCATACATACATAATGTTGCAGTGTGTGATAGGAAATCTATTGCATTTCAAGTTGACGAACCAACTGCCCCAACGAATGATGTCGTAAAAAAGAACAAACATTAGGGAAAGGTAGTGGAATTCTGCACGGAAAGGTAATTCTGGGCACTTCTATTTCTCTACTCCCATGTTAAATTTCTTGGGCTATCAAGTAGTACCAATTAGGGAGCAACTCGAAAACCTATCGCATGAAAAAAAAACTATTATTTGTCGTGAACGAGCGGTTATATTTTACTTTCCTTTACAGCGCCATAATTATTTTACATTAAGTTATAAGTGTTTTATTTCAATATCTTAGAGGATATATCTTAACTGTTGTCCCTCGATTTCTATGCATTTTTAAAGGCGTATTCTGATTTTCTCGTTAGTTTTTTCCCCATGTGTTAAGGAATACTCCTGATTACTTGACATATTGCGTTTTGTAGTATTTGGAGAGTCCTATTGAAAAATTCGGAAACCTCGGCCTTAAAATATCCCCCAAAAAGAAGCGACGCTACCGCGTTAAGAGCTTAGGCACCCAGGAAGCACATCAGGCAGCACTTAGAGCAAAGCTCTCGTTGTTCAGTTGAAGTGCATCAAGATTCGGTGCGAAAAATTATCGAATCTTTTCTATATTCTATTGTAAGTCACAATAATACATTGACTTCCCTCCTCAAAAAAGTATGGGCCAATAACTCCAACTTTGCTCATGGTACATCAAATTGACACATTTTCTATAGAAACGTCTTTCATGAATATCTCTCCAATAACTACAACGGTTTTATTATTTGAAATAGTATAATTCATATGCAATTTCTTCAACTCCGTTAACTGTGAGGGGTAGTTACACTCAAAACATTTAAAAGATACAGTTCATACGGTACGTTTGACATAAGAGCTGCAGGTCGCAAGTTCAGCATTGTTGAATCCACAATTCAATTACGAATTAAAACTAGAAACTAGACAGTGTTATTCTCGGTCTTAAGCCGACATTCACGAGAGAACAAGAAGAAAAACTAGCCCGCTACATGTTAAAGATCATCTGACTCCCTTGAAACTTCGTAACTTGCTTAGGAAACTGTGGAAAATATTAAAGTTTCTCTTAATTTCAATAAAATAACTAAAAAATTAATTAACGCTATTTAGAAGATAGAATACTTAAGCATAAAGTCATTTAAATTGCAAGATGAAAAAAATACAGTTTATAAATCAGGAGAAAATAACAGAAGAAATTGGACTTTAAAAAAATAATTGAGAGACAAATATCCGAAAATTATAGGAAACATTTAAAAGTATAATTAAAACTGCAATAGCTGAAATACGTAGATAAAGTAAAAATACTAATAAAAGAAAACAGACTCCAATAAGAGACAGCAAAATAAAGAAAGAATAAACAACTGTAAAGAAAATACTTAGAAAACAACAAAAAATAAAAAGAAAAATACGAAGAATGTCAGACTCAAAAAGAAAAACCAAAAATACTGATAAAAAAGGCAAAGAGAAAAGCGTAAGGAGATTTTGGATCACAATTGGTAAACGCAGAAGTAAAATCAAAACTACTATACCGTATCATAAGAAACCTTATAAAAGATAAAAAAACCATCAAAAATAAAGAAAGATAGATACTAACAGAATATGACAAGGTGATAGATGCAAAGATGCAACGGAAAAACTGAAAATTGGAAAGCCCCCAGCGGTAGACAAGATAAGACCAAAGATGTTAAAATAGAGAGAAAAAAGCCTACACACGTTAATAAACCAAGTCTATTTAATTAACAAAATTCCTTTTAGAATGGATAAAGGCAATAATCTCCCCAAATCCACAAAAAAAGGAAGTTACGCAAATTGCAATATTTACAGAATATACCCGTTATGTTCTACTTTTAAAATCTATGAAAGAATAATTGAAGCAAAACTTGGAAGAACGCAATAATTGAGAAGGTTCAAACGCCTAGTAAGAATAGACGATAATAAAGTGGTAAAAAGTGTATGAAAGAGATATTAGAAAACCAGAAAAAAACAATATCAATCGAATAAATGCATTCAATAAAGAATATGCTAAGGACTTTTTCAATATTTTGGATAAATATAACTAAATTTCTTCAGCAAATAATATACAATGTAGATAAAACTGACCTCTTTAATGTGCATAAACCTATTAGAATCTTTGGATCAAAAAAACAGAAACATTGTTTCTGCTAGTTAGTGCCGCTAAAACAAAAATAAGAAATTTTAACGAAAACTTCAACAAAATAAAAACTTTAAAATGTTGGGGAGAGGGAGCGACAAAAAAAAACGAAGAACAAGAATGTAGACGACACTTTTATCCTAAATAAATAAAAATTGGTCTGATTTGTGATGAGTTTGGAAGAGATAATAAAATGTGATATAAGTGCGTTGATCATGGAAAAGAGTCTCATACAGAGAATAGCTGTTGGGACTCCTGATTTGTCCATGAGTAAATTAAAAATAAGACTAACATTTTAATAGAACGATATTTCTGCAAATTATCTGTCTATAAAAACTAAAATAATCAATCATATGGTACTATACTATTTATTAGTTAATAAAGTTGGTTATATTCCTAACTTTATATTTTCTTTTCATTTATATAATGTGCCCAGAATTATATGACTAAAGTGGAAAATTCTGCGCTTTGTACCTTTCCAGTTACCGTTTGTGAAAATATATATTCTAAATCTAATTTAATATAAAAATTAGTATCAAAATTAATTCACAGTATTTTCAGGCAATAAAATTAAGAAATAAAAAATCTGTTTACTTCAGCCGACAGTTCTGTATTTGACTACCCCTCATGTTCACATTTCTTAGGCTCTGCTTGACGATAATTTCTTCAAAAAATTAAATTAGATGAATATTCCAAGCGTCATACTATTTGCAACAAACGGAGAACAACTATATTATGACAAACTCCGAAAAGGAAATAAATATAGGAATAGAACAAAACCAAACTGGAATAGGTCACCTTTGACAGATAAGTTATATATTAAATAAGCGAAAGTTACCCTTAGGTCAAAGTATTCGATACCTGTTATGACTTATGGACCTCAGACAAAAAGAAATATAGACAAGCTCATAAAAACTCGAAGAGCCATGGAGCACCATATTACAAATAATTCTAAAAGACAAAAACGGAACACATGGATAAGAGAAAAGACAAAATTACGGATGAGAGAGAGAGAGAGAGAGAGAGCGAGAGAGAGGCCGCCAAACAGATACGCAGGTAGAACGCTTCTAATCTTAGATTGTAGACTATGCTAAAGCAAAAAAGCCAGAGAAGACCACACATAAGAAGGTTAGACGACGTAAAGTGTCACGCCGGTCTCACATAGAAAAGAATCTCCCAAAATGGGACAAGATGAAAAAAGAAGAAGAAGTATTCCAAAAATTCAAATGGAGATACTCAGAATTCTGCTGGTAGTTCCAGAAGTATACTTCCAACAATCAACATATATTACTTAAACGTACCTAAAGGTGTATCAATATCAAAGAGACATATTTAAATTTAAAAAAAAAATGTTGCATGCTAGAAATGACAATGTATAGCTGTATAGAAAAATCAAATATAGAAACAATATTTTAAATTTCATTAACTGAAAAGAGATAAAGAAAAATTAACATTTAGAGGTCAAAGTAATAAATAAAAAAATGCTCAAAAATAGAACAAAAACTGTACAGATGAATATAGAAATTAACCTCCTATTTAATTCAAAAAGAAAAAAAATTGAAAGTCAAACTCAATTATTACAATTGATGAAAAAAAGAATAACTGTAGATAAAACAAGAAACATCAAAATATTACCAAAAAAATAATTAAATAAACAACATAACCGACGAATATAATGATCACAACTTAGTACATAAAATACAAAACCATACCTTGCCAATAAATGTCTGAATGTTGGGTTTAAAAATCATAGAAAAAATGTCTTAATGCAAACCTAATCAGAAATTAAATATAATATTCAAATATATTTAGTCATGTCTCTCCACTACGTCATCCGATTCCCTTAATTTTTGAACTATGCCTAGATACATACCTAAAATACATGTGCCAAATTTTATCTAATTGTGACCAGAACTCTGAAAATAAAATTCAAAATTTGATTGATTTTTTCCTTAACAAATTTAAGCGAGATATTGACCCGGTAAATGTGTGTGCAAAACCTTATTCAAATCCATTAAGAATCGCAGCAGTTATTATGTCAAAAAAGATATTTCTACGAAATTTACCTAATAACAGCTTTTAAACGAAATTATTGTTTAACTCCCAAAAAAATAGTAAAACTAGTGTAGACTTCTTTCTAAATAATATTTGTTCCAATTACAAATATTCTACATATTTTGAAATTTCCGCTCATAAACATCATTTTAAAAATCAAAATAAAGCATTTTTATTTCCTCGTGCCATATAATTCTATCTAATTAGCATCTTGTTGAACTCGACGCATTTATGTAGCAAGTTATAAATTTAAACTAGGCTCTTGTTATAATACTTTATTAGAGCGAAACTGCGATGCACAAAGCTACCCTTGTTTATACTTTTCCTCCGTCTCGATACACTTGATGCACAGAATAGATAGATGTTTGTCACCATTTTATTAAAATGACATGGGTTGATCCTTGTGACATTTCCTCAAGAATTCATCCGCTTAAATATTTCATTCAAACAACTGAACATCTAAGTCAACTTTGAAAGGCCAGAGCAAACTATAGTTACAAGAGTGGTTCGCTATTGTGCAATGCATTCACTCCAAATATAGAAATGGCAATAACAGACATCCGGCTATTGCCCTGACTACATCAAAACTAAAATAGTTGAGTAAAAATCCTGAAAAAGCACTGCCAATCAACGAGAGTACCAGAAGATAAGAAAACCTATCCTTACCAGGAGCTACGGACTATTTATTATGAAGATCATCAAAAGAGCAAAAAACGCCCATAGTAACGATTCACCAGCAAAGTAAAGTAATGGCGACTATATTAGAAACAACCACGAAAAAGTCAAATCGTCCTCTGAGCACCTAAGCCAAGTTTTCAATCCTTTTCCAACAAAAATACCACAAGTAAATAAAAAAAGTCTCTTACTCCAATAACGAAATTCAAAACGCGTAAAATTATCAACTAAATTTCCAACCTAATCTTTAAGAGATCGCCTGGTTTCAATCTAGTACCGAAGAAAATATTAAAGAAGTTACCTCTCTTATCTTACAAAATCATCTAAAAAATCTTTAATACTATACTAAGAATTGTATAGTATCTAAGATAGTGGAAATTACCAACAATTATACTTATCCTAAACCTGTAAAAGATCCTTCCAACTCTACGTCACATCGTTCCATTAGCTTTTCTCTACACTATCAAAAGTGTTTGAGAAGCTCTATTTACATCATCTAAATCCAGTATTTAAATTAGAAACCCAACTACCAATTTGAGTTCGGACACCATTATGCTATTATTGAAAAAAACCACCGCATAGTCAAAATAATAGGACAGACACTGCACAGCTGTTTTTATTGACATTACACGAGCGTTCAATAAAGTTTGACACGATAGTCTGACATAAAATCAAATTAATCTACCCCATCCATATTATGAAGGAAATTTCTGGTGGAGCATAGAGAAGTCAACCCTTCCTTAGAAATTCGATCTAGCGTACCGCAAGACAGGGTTCTCGATCTGGTGCTGTATACTATATGTGCAGCAGACATGTGAATAACATAAAATACACAAATGGCGGCATTTGCAAATGACACTTCGAATATAGTGTCCCAACGAAGCCACCAACTTCCTTCAACACCACCTTAAAATTGAAATGTAGTTCAAACAATAACATATAAAAAAAATACGTCGTCTCTGTACATAATATGTGTACATTCCGAAAAGGGGCAAATCTAGCAATGCAATACTACAGTTCCCCAAAAGAGACCAAATAAAATACCTGGAATTCCATCTGAGCAAAAACTAACTTGGAACAAAAAACACCTGAGACGACACTATTCCAAGATATATTGGATAATGGAGCAAACTTCCCATTTACCTATGGAAAACAAATCTTAAACCACTTTGGAGCTACGCAATCTAACTGTGGGAAACCACCACGTTCCAATTTAAAACGTTGAAGTCATTATGCAGAGAGTCATGATACATACCTGACCAAAGCCTACATCGACATCTATAAATTCCTTAGGTGAAGAAAGAAGTAGGACAAACATGAAGGACTTCATATACTGGATTGTTTTCAAAGAAACTAAACTTTATTATTATATTCTATTATACATTAATGGTAATTCATTGTTATAATCTTTCTTAAAGAGTGTCATTGAGCAAGTCTGTACTATATCCTATTTCACATCAGTATGGATCATGCTTTCATTACTTACATAACCGCTACTTATTATATTGAGACAGAATTGTAATATTTCATAAATGTTCATAAAAATTACTTCAATTAGGCTCGAGTTACAGTAGCGGTGTGGGGTAAGGCTTGTCCTAAAGAAGAAACACACTTCTAAATAACACAGCACTTAGACCTTCACCAACACTAATATTAAACATCTATTATGTTTCAAATGGTTAAAAAATCAGTAATTCTAAAACACAATTCCAAGCAAGTTCTCGGATAAAGCTTTATTTCATTCTCAGTGAATGAACTTTTGTTTGATAGATCCAAATCTCATCCGATATAAAAATCTAGCTCACTTCTTTGGGATATTTAAGAAAACGAGGGCTCATCTTGTGGACCCCTTTTAAATTTCAACACGTTTGGGATTATTAACTGAGCGCTACCGTGACTACCAACCGCTTCGGCGCATATTTTATTAGTTCTCAGGCGCTATTTTATCTGAATAAGTTTGCAAGCTCGGCTTTTTTAGTGTTGCTGGTGTAAACATGACACGTGCGTTACATTTTTCTTCCGTAATAGATATTTTGTGTAATTAAGCACTTGACTTTTCATTAACGTATGTCTACCGAATTACCAACATAGTCTGGACTAGCTGTTCAGTTATCGTCCTTGTATTTCCATATCGGTCTCATATAAATTGATTCAGGGAATAATATAAATAATTAAATCATATTGGGATTTTGTGCAGTATTTCCATTACACATGTGACACTTACACTTACCTCTTTATATCTACAATATTAAGAAAGAGGGAGAATAGTAAACGTAATTTAATTTTTATTAGTTTATTAACTCATCAATACGCCAAGACCAACTTATAATCAATTAAAGACGACTCAGTTACTTAAGTGAGGGTTTGATTAGTTGTTTTTTTTAAATATGGCTCCTTTCCCATATTATATCAACAGTAGGGTAAGAAGTAAATGTATCTGACTTCCATTAAATCATAGTATGCAAAGGTGACATATCAGCAGTGAAACAAAAAGTCTCGCTTCTCTCACAAGGTAGTATATTGAAGCTTACACAGTAATCAGGTGAACTACTATGTACTCTTATCGATACATTGATTAAAACAGCAAATGGCTTTTACTACAAGCAAGTAAAAATAAAATAAAAAACTCTAAAGAAAAACATAGTAAATTTGGAGTACAACGTACCATTGAGGCATTTTGAAATTAGACAGCTTATTTTGATACCTTTGTGATTGGATAAAACAAAAAAACCAAGTTGACTCAAAATGTTTTCGTCTTTTAGTACGTTAGTATCTTTTGATATTGCCATATAAACAACTATTTTCTAGCATATTAGTGTATTTTTAGTTATAACATTTTATTCGAAAAGTATATAACCAATATTTAATATGCGTACGAAATAGAATCTATTGAACAACTTATATGTCTTCCAGTTGAAATGGCGACCCTAGGGAAAATACAGGGTTATACCAAGCGAATTTAGGAAAATGAGACTTGGATCCTCTATGAAAACATTAACCATAAACACACCGAGTCTTTTTTAAAAAAAATATTTCTATTTGGTTAAAATAGGGTAATTTATTATCGATTGCTTCTACAAAGTGGAACCATTAATTCAACAAAATATGGTTCTCAACTAAACAAATTGGAGGGAAACAACAACGCAACCAAAGCACTACAAAAGAACATGATTATCGCCTGTTGCTAGAGGCACACTTGATTTATCTAATTTGCTAACATCATTCGTGTCTTCAGACAAACTAGGAAAAGAAAGAGAAAGTATGCAGGTGGAGACAAGCATCAATAACAAAAGCACTGAGAGAGAGATCACCTGACGGTGGGTTGAAGGAGCAGTTAAAGAAAATAACACAAGCACAACAAAAAACGTCAATAAAGACGACCTTGCCAAACAGGCAAACCAAAACAATATGGCAAACTAAAGTAAACATAAAAAGACCAAGAGGCAGACCGAGGAGATAGCGGAGATCCTAAGGAAGAGAAGCCGAAGCTGACACTAAGCACTAGCACAATTTAAAATGGATTAGGCAAGTTTGCACATAACTACAATGATTAGAACTTATTATCGACAACAGTGATTATGGATTATGTATGTGGAAGTATTAGCAAAATTAGTAAACATAGGATTAGTGTAAATGATTAAACGGTTATGTATAGATTGTATAGTAAAATACATAAAAACTATGTTAATTAGTGTTAATTTAGGTTGAAATATTGAAATAGAGTGTATATTGATTTGCTACAGCATCTTAGTTATAACTGAATATTATTAAGTACGGGGCTAACTGTTGTAGTAGATATGTAAAACACCCTACATCGAAAGGTAACTGGGTACAGATTATATTATTATATTATTCATGTCTTCAAACAAAGAAATATAAAAATAATATGTTACAAAGTATGTCATAAAGTGACTAAGAAGAAATTTTCTACCATAGGCCAAAGAGCACAAAATCTGGTCATTCGAAAAGAAGATCAACAAGTGATCATATATTAAGAAAATTAAATAAACCTCAACAAAATGCAACATTTCCATATAAGTAAGAAAAATAAATAGAAATATTAGTTTAATTGCAACTAAATGTAATATCAAATGTAATACCAAAATAAGTATACTTACAGGAGGAAAAGAACAAAACCAAAAATTTAAACCTTCAATTTTATATATATATATAAATAAAAAATGTAGAGACTGCAATCTATATGTCACATTTTGGGCATATACAGATACTTCTATGACGACTGCCAAGAACACGTATAAAAACTGTTAACTGCCCTTTTCCCTAGAATAGCTTTAGTTTCCTTTTTGTCTTTTGAAGACCCTGTAATAGTTACAAACTTTACATTTTACCCAGATATTCCCTTGATTATAAACAAATAATACAAAATATTACTTTATATATTTCACCCGTGATTTTCAATATTTCTGCAAATACTATGCTTATTATCCAAACTTGTGAAGCAAAAAATTCTCTCGAACTTGAATTTAGCGGCCATCAAATATGAAACAAGATTGATTTAAGCCAACCATGAGTATTTTGGACTTTTAACTTTTTCCAAAAGTTTTCTAAAAAGAACCACAACTTATTTCTTGGTAAAGAAGACGGTGAAGAATTCTTCAAATCTTAGCCTTATACATCTAACTAGGTACATTGTCTTCTGGTTGATACTTTAGGATTTTTCACAACTATGTACTTTACGTTTTGGTTGAATTACTAATTTGAGACTTCTATTTAAATTATTCACTGTAAAATGAATAGTGTTTGCAGTTATGACGGTTTCTATTCTATAAAATATTTAAATGAGCGTAGAGTTCTAATAATTTTCCGATTCTATGTAAGAAATAAAGTTCAGTAGTTGAGTGCTCAAAAAATTATGCCATTTTGAAATTGTTTTTACTATATCTACTATAGTTTTTATATTCAACGATTTAATCTTAAATACACGCCATGATTAAAATAGTCTAAAAATCAATAAGTAGCTCTGATATTATTAATGAATTAAGGGGTCCCTGGTCGTCGGGGTTATTTAATATTTAATGCTGGTTACCCCTAAATGTTTGGGAGAATTAAAAAAACAGGACGGAAAATCCCATCATTATACATTTAGTTGTTCAATTTTCTGTAGGTAGAGAGTTTTAAATAATTTATGGTTTCTGGAAACGCAAATGCATTTGTTTAGAGATAGATATTTTTGGTATAACTATGGCTTTGCGATGTTTTTCACTAATTGAGATGCACATTTGGAAGAAATGTGTAATGCGAATAATTTAAACTTTCTGCTTTATAATTTCGAAACTGTTGTCAAATAATAAAAGTGGCCATGTTTTGGTGTGCCAACTACAGAACATGCCTCGTCGCCGAATAATTGGAAAAGAAGAAATTATGTTATTAAAGCTAAAAAAACTACCTTCCTAATCAAAGACATTTGACTCTAACGAAATTAAAGTAATGATTTCTTATGCACAAACGATTGAGAAAAAGCAGGTTCTTCAGTAGCTACTACTGCTCAAGCAGAAAAGACTTGAATGTTAAAATTATGCAAAGTACAGTGCAGATGCTAGACCGCGTTAATGTAAAACTGGAAACCAGAGCTTTTCCTACTATAAAATAAGTTATGAATCGACAAGATCTACATAAAAGGCAATAATTGAAAATGTTCCTAAATTCTTTACGCATTGACGTATATCTTGTCTCAGAAACACATTTAGCTACATAATTCTTTTCCAAACTTGGAGGTTTAAAAGTGTATTACACTATCCATCCCAACAATCGCGCCAGGGATGGGAGTATAATGATTATTAATCACCACAAATAAATCAATTTGCAAAGTGAAGAGATACAACTAAACCATGCTTAGCATTAAATCTAGTAATCAAAATTTAATAATTATGGCACTATACCGCCCACCTAAACATATCTTGAAAAAGAGTATTACAAGATATTTCCTCCGGTTGAAAGAGAAGAAAAAAGAGGCTGGCAAAGATATCCCAGTATCTGTCACTAGGACAGACTATCAGTTCATAAGCAGTCCATTTCAGAAGGAAGGGAAATTTTGCCTAATTTTATTAACGTGAACAAAAATTTTGAGTTACATTCCGTCATTATTCTAACATGTAGTGAAAGAATATTTAAAAAAGATATGCAGGCTGAATCAGTTAATAAAGCTGCTGACTGAGAGAACTTTGAAATTGACCTAAACGCCTATTTAAAAACCACTGAAAATTAAAAGTAGAAACTAAGAAGTTTACTAGCCTAGTTCATGTCGCACCATTTAATAATATTATATAAAAATTCATACAAACAGGTGAATTAAGGAAAAAAATACAAAAAAATGACAACAATCAAAAGATCCGACGAATAAATCTATTTCCAATATTAAGATATAAAAACCCAAAAGCAGAATGTTATAGAAAAATCTAAGGCGTCGTATTTACAAAATCTATCAAAAGATAAAGAAACGAATTACTCACTTTAGCAAATCACAAAAAAATTAGAAAAGTAGTAATCACCTTTCCCCAATTAGAAAAAGTTATCCCTGGTCTAGAAACGCCAAAGAGAAAATTGGAAGTTTCGCTGATCATCTAGCAGATGCCGTTAAGCAACTGCCCTTCAAAAGACTAATAATTATAAAAATAAAAAATTAATTTCAGATTGCCAGATTACATGAGAACTTTGCTTTAGACCAATGATATCTGAAAAACGTAAAAAAAATGCAATAACTATCTTCGCTGATGACAGAGCCTCGTTTACAGTACGTTAAAATACAACAAATTCCATAGAAAAATGACAGATTTATTAACTGAAATAATAAATGGAAAATTAAATTGAATAAACTTAAATCCAGCCATAACAATTGAACAAAAGAGTGTCTGATTCATCTATTAAAGGCGCTATTGCACCAATATAAAACCTATATATGACCTTAGATCCAAAGTTAAAATGAAAGAATATTTTAAGAAGAAAAGAATTAAATTTTATATATTAAATACAAACAACACTATTAGCTTATGGGGGAAAACTTTAGACTGTCAGTGCAATACAATATTCTTAATAAGATTATATAGTATATAATTCCGAGGCTGTACAACCGCGTCTAATATTAAGATTATGCAAACATTCTTGAACAAAGTACTACATGACATGGTATATACATAATACTGACATGTATTGTGACTTTACCGTTCCTTTTATCAAGGAACCAAATATTTTAACAGCATGTAAATGTGAAAATTGACCGATTCTTAGACAACCAGCATCTCGTTCAAGACTGAAAGGAACCAAGTCATTTGAGCTAGTGTAGAGATTATATTAATGAAAATCAAATCAAGAGTAATTTAAAAGTGTTGCACAACGGCAACTAGAATAAACAGAGACCAGACAACAACGTGCCAACTCTACCACCTGTACTGAACAAAGTTAAAAAGGATACAAAAACAAGCTACTAAACGTAATAATCTCAACACAATCGAGTCAAAATTCCAAATAATACTGAAAATTAACACGTCAAGGAGAAATAAACAAATTTATCAAATAAGGCTAAAACTCTGAAGAAAGTAATTACCTGGAAGACTATTTCAAAAACTTAAAACGGCTAATCTATGTATAATAAAAGTATCCTACCCACACAGAAAATTTGTATGTCTTATATTCAAACTACAGACTTAGGTACCAGTATAACCATCACTAAAGAGAGTAAACTACATCAAACCATATATGACTGTGGATGTTTAATTTTATAGAAAACCCAACGTACTGGTCTACTGCTATCAACAAGAAACCAGATTTATTAGATATCTTTATCTCCAAGAACATGCCGTTAAATTACATCAAACCTAGTTATGAATTTTAAGTTTAGAGCATTCCCCATGGTCTTGACACTCGACGAAACAATCATTAGCAAAGAAGAAAATCTAACTTTAACCAACATACATGCTAATTGAGAAAAATTCTAGTTGTATTTGAAAAAAAATATGTAATCAGTTTGGAGATATAATTTTAATTGCAATAAGTAGCTACATCATACCTGCAAAGAGATTTAAAATTTCCCAAAAATTCGGAAATTATTAGAAAATAAAAGCCAGAAAGAAATGAGAAAACACTAAAAATCCGAGCTTAAAGAGTTAAAACAGACCTTTATAAAAAAACTTATCGGAAGAACTTACTAACGATTTGACAACAGACTGCTTCCTTTGGAAGACCACCAAAAGGATAAAAAGGTCAATCACTCAGATGCCATCAATTCGTAAAGGAAAAATTTGGATAAGGGACAACCAGGAGAAAGTTGATGTTTTCGCAGAATATTTAGAAAATATGTTATAGCCATATAAAAATTGACATGCAAATTGAGGTCAACCAACGATAGAATATAGAAAACCTATTCTCCTAATAAACCCAACGGAAGTAAACAGATGAAGAAATAAAGTTCCTGGTTTTGGCCTAGTTAATTGCAAAATGTTAAAAAACAACTACCTCGAAAAGCAATAAAGATATCTCCATAAAACCTGAAAGAACGCGGAACTAATCGTAATTCCAAAACAAAAATAAAATATCTAATTGGTTGTAATACGAGGTGCTATGTACCTTAGATTCTGATCTATATAAAATTAGAAGAAAACCTTCATGGAAAAAATTGAGATTTTGATACTTTTACAGCCTTTACTGGAAACAACACTCTAAAGCAACTGAAACGCCAAGTAAAAGGTGAGAGTGCCATCTTAACTAGTGCAACGTAAACATTGTTCAAGAAATTCAATGAAAGCGAGACCAATCTTTGAGATCCATCACATTCGAATCGACCTACAACGGAAACACTGCTCTAACCGTTGAAGCCAATCAACCAGCACTCGTAGAACTCTACAACATCCTAGTGCTCTTGGTAAAATCATATGTACTGTCGAGAAGTGCTCAATGGTTAACATAATTTCAAATTGAACGTCTTATGGCCAAGTGCCACCTCTAAAATCTATGTGAAGATCATTTACAATTTGCAATAAAAAATGGATTAATTTCAGCAAAGAAGACAAGCAACGCCAATGATTTAACTCTGGACAAGCGACTAAACCCATGTTCGTTTGGTGGAATTTCATGAACATAATCTACTTTGAGCTAGTTCCAAATAATCGTGAGGTCGGTAATTTCTACTGTACCCATATCTCGACCAACTGGATAAGGACTTGAGTTGGAAATAGCTCATCAACTGACAACGGGTATTCCTACAACAAGATAAAGCTAATCCAAAGGAGATATCCAATAACTTAGCGCAATTAAACTTTCGCTGTATACGGCATATGGTCCAAATTTGCATCTTCCGACTAACATCTTTTTCGTTTAATGACACATTTTATACGCAGACGTTACTTTAATAATCTAGATGTCACGAGTTTTTTACCTCCAAAGACACGAAATAATACCAGCACAAGATTAAATAGTTTTTCCATATATGAACCAAATATTACCTCATTCCAATCTGTCATAGACTCACAAAAATTTTAATAATTCATTAACTGTAAATGGTACATCCATGATTTTTGTTAACAAATCAGATAATGTCCCTCTTTTACAACAACAGTTTCCAACCGCTCAGGTAGAATGCCTTATTGATTGCTTCAACGACCAAATGCCAATTTTTGTAGCAAATCCCAGAAGTTACAAGGATGCACATCGGGTATGTGTCCCACATTTTTTCCATCAAACACTATGTAACAAGCCTTGCTTTGTGTAGCCTGGCATTATCATGAACAATAAGAGACTTTGTACCCTTGCTTTCCATCTAATTCGAAATATGTCTTGAGGAATGGCCTATAGACGTCTTACTGACGGTAGTCTTCTCTTCACAAAGATACCAAAAAGCGATTCTATCAAAATCCGTTACAAAAAGCAACACATCCTTTTGCTCTCCCTAAATTATTGGCTTGGTTTTCGTTTGGCAGCCTTATCCTCCCCTAACCATTAAGCCAACTTTTTTATATAGGGGCCGGTAGGGGGGTTTTCTTTCATCTATGGCGAGGATCCGCTTCAATAGCTGAAGTCGACGGTTATACAAAAAGAGATTATCATGGCATATGTCCATTTAAGCTTGCCTTTATTCTTCTGTAAAATTGTGAAAGACTGGTTTTCCAAATTTTCTGAGCAGAGACACATTCTTAGTCAACATGCTTTTTGAATTCGTTTTGAAAACATGTACACATATAGCTAACTCGACAAGTGACCATAATCTTGTTTCGGCCGAACACGCTTTATCGGGAGTCCTGTGGCTCTTCAATTGCAGTACCCCCTTTATTCATCCCGATCACCCATTTCTCCACAGTGTGGATAGAAAATGCCCTTGACTTTTGCAACAAATCATGAAATGTAGATATCCTGATGACCATCCGATTATGCGTCTGATTTTGACGAGAGATCGCTGATCTTGGCCACTCACCGAAGATATCAATAAATTTTTGTCAAAACCATCAGACATTTTAAACACTTCGATTGTGTTTACGCGATCACATATCTCAAATTTTACATTATTAAGTCAAGTAATTCATGAGGAAGGATATAATTTGTGAATCTATCTTAAATTGCATGCTATTGTCACATTTAAGTTCAAAATTTAAATGAAAAGAAGCTCAAACTTTTTGACCACCATAAAAGCTAAAAGAAACATTTATGTTATAAAAATGCCACACATATACTGCACATATTCAAACCATTGGCGGCGGTGCCATACCAGTTTTTAGTGCCACATTTCATTTACTACATTACATTTTACTACATAAAATCACTAAATAATTTTTTGTATGCTCATTATAATCCCTTTCCGTCACGCAAGGCGCATTGTAGCAAAGATTATGGCCGTGATCTGATCACAAGCTGCCTATTTTTCTGACTTTAAATTTGTTATTACATTTATATATATGAAAAAGCACTGCTGTATATTGGTTAGTGTCTAGTCCCATTAAGGAGCAAATTTTAACAGTTACATAAGATTTCCATATAACACTAGTTTAAATTTTACAAATATTTGCAATACAATATAAATTGTTATTTTTCACTGTTTATTTGTTATGGACGAGATCCATCATTTGTGGAAAGAATGCGTGCCCCAAATAAATTCTTTTTAAAAATATATGACTATTTCATACAGAAAAATATACATGTTTATGAAACACTTTTATTCGGAAAAAGAAAACTTGTAATAATTTGTAAAAATACAATTAAAGATAATGGTTTAATGCTTCGACGCACATGAAGCAGTTATTTTATAGAAATAACTGTAATATGCAGATATTCGTTATTACTCAGGGAGCACATTCCACTTTCCGCAACTCATCTGTAACCCTTGTAGGGTGTTTATATGTTCGCGAGTTATTTTATAGCGATAATTTTACTATAAATTGGTACAATGTGTCGTAATTTGTTTTTAATACCTTATTGCTCTTTTAGCTCCTTTTACAGCTCTTTAATTTTGCATGTTATTTTCTGTCAAAATAAGCTGCAAATGCGCAAAATGCAAAGATACTGGATAAAATTTTCAACGCCCAATTTAAACTTCAAAAAGTTGTAACAAGGGGTGCACGGAAGCTTCGCTGATGTGCATTACAGTCCCTAAGTGATAACGAATATTTTCGTATTACAATTTCTATCAAATAACTACTTCAAGTGCGTCAAGGTACTAAATAATTGCCAAACAAAAAATTCCCCCATACATTTTGAAAGTATTTAGATGGCATTGAAATTAAAATTAATAGACTGCAAGCAAAACCATGAGTTTATTAATTATATTTATATTGCAAGAAAGTTTAGCAAACAAGCTGAATGTCTACGTTAACAAGTAAAACTGTCGAATTATCCTATATTTTAAACAGAATTATTGTAATCAGGTTCACCGCCCTATTATAATAAAGTTTTGGTAACAACCATACCAACTATTAAATATTGCAATTTTCTTGTTCGCCCACCTCTGCTACAGCTTCAAAAATTAAATACGCAACCTACTACTGTTTTATACCCTTCCTAAAGCGATCCCTGGCAATTCGAATTCCGTAAGGTAACACGCGGTTAATCGTCTTTTTACGGTTACCACCTGTTCTTTTTGCGGAAGCGGGCACTTTCTTGAAACAGCTGCTTCGTGGTGTGCTTCTCCCGAAGTTCCTTGCTTTCGTAATTCTTCCTTTATTTACATTAATTAATACACAGCATTTCTTGCTTTATGTTAGGTAAAACAAATGATATTGGCACAAGAAATTCTATTAATTATTATTTTTTATTCACACAAATACAAGATTATTTACTGCAGGTTGGCTAATTAGTCATTGCAAATACCAGAAACCATTGTAAAAAGTTTTCACACAAAGCTAATTGATTTAATTAGTTGCATAACACTTTTTAAGGACTTCTTTAATAAATTATAATATACGAGAGATTGTCCGTAAAAAGATATTTTTGGCGTCCCAGACTTACAATTTTTCACCCGCCTCCTCTCAAATTTTTGCAAGGTGGAACGTGGAACAATTTATTTATAAATGATAACAGTGAGATAAGTCCTTACGAAACTAAGATATGCAAAACGATCCTGCAGAGAGCCAACCAAACGTACGCTCAGAGCTCAACCACGCCATATTTCATATTAGCTATCTTTGTTTACTTTATGTTGAAATGTATAGTAGACAAGAGTTAGTCCCAATGTTTCAAATTATATTTATCTTATCATTTAAAAACAAGACAATAGAATAAATTAAAAGATACTACACACAACTCAACATACGAAGCACAAAACAAACAAAAGAAATATAATAATAATAAGATAAAAAATTAATTTAAAATAAAATAAAAACAGCAAATAGGTTATTATCCATATATGTAATAAACAATTATCATTGTTGAGACTCGGCATCTTAAGATATTCGGAATGAACAAAACAAGCAGTAACAGAGTAATTGTTAAGTAATTCCGAAGATAGTGGCAGAACTAACGCAAATGTTAGAAAAAAAAGTAGAAATACAATTCAATGGTATATGCGTAGTGTAAAATAAAAAAAAAGAACTCCTTCCAAAAAACGTCGATGGGTAATAGAGATGCATTCTCGACCGGATGACCTTTGGCCGTCCCTCATTTCTTCTGGCAAAAGGCGATACCATCAATTTAGTGGCAGCAGTTAAACTTTAGTATGAAGACATTCATACACTCAACTAAATAATAAATTCCTTTGCCTCACTATAAAATATGAGGGCGTTAGCATAATGGTGTAGAGTGCCATTTGGTATGTTAGTAAATCTCTTTTAATTTTGTGATGATTCCATAAATGCCGCAAAATGCACTACAATTTTGAGTGATTGGCTTTCATCCATTTTCAATAGCAACATTCTTGTTATTCAACAGAACATAGCCAAATATACACAAAAGCCTAGCTGGATTAATGGCCGCGATGACAAAATAACAGAAGAAAATACCCAAAAAAACAAAATAGATTTCGTAATGCAGCGACTTGATGTAAACCTGATCTTAATTTAGTGTGAGTTAAGGGTTCAATACCATTCCTAGACAATGTCTAGGTATAAAATTAAAAAACATATCGGCCAAATTTGTGTTAATTCTGAAGGAAACTGTAGAAGTTCAAAAACATTTGAAAGTTATTTCCCTCCGCTCTTTTGCTACCCATTTACAAACTTAACCGAGAAATTGAATCAAAATATGTACAAAATTTCATTCAAAATTAAGAATATCCTCCAAATTTCAACCTTTAGATTTGAGAAGCCAGGCGAGAAAAATAGAGAGAGAAAATAGACAGATAGATAAAGAAGGAAGAGAGAGATGGGGAGAAAGAGATAAATGGGGAGGGTAGAGAGAGGGAGGAAAAGAGGGAGGGAGGGAGGTAGAGAAGGAGGCAACGACGCTATTGACATCCTCAAGCATGTCTACTGTGAAAACCTACAACTAAAATGCTAAGCGTGTCCAAAAAAACGCTTCATAGTAGCTTTTAAATGTGAGCCAAACAGAATAACAAAGAGGCGTCATTTTACATTCGTGGATGTCCAAAATGATTAACTTACTTATGTTAGACTCTGTAAAATTTGAATGTGAGACTCAAATGGACTATAGATTATTTTAATTTTTTGTCAGCTAAAGAACGAAATTCTGGCGTCAACTAACCGGAAAAAAAATAAAAAATAAAATGCCGATCTACTAAAGTGTTACCAGAAGTATTGTATTCTATTATAGAAAAAGTAAAAGGGAATAAAGAAGATGATTAATACTTAATCTGAAAAAAAACTGTCCGATATCTACAATCAGGTCAAGAAAAGACAAAACGAAGTTCTTGGAAAAAAATTAATTAAAAATCAAAAAGATCCTAAATAATATTTTAGAAAATATAAGAAGAGAAGAATACGACTTACCAAAATAGTCTCAACGACAAAAATAATATCATTTAGATCAAAGTAGCAAAAATAAGATAAAGTGACAAATAATAATTCTAGGAAACTCTAGTAACATTTTTTTCTAATCAGGCACACGCTATTCCTCTTCCAGGTCTATCTATGACGTTCCATTAATTTAAATCAGAAGTAACGCCGCCCAAAAACTTTGCATCCTAAGATGATAGCCTTCCTTAGGGAGAGATTTACTTGTGAATTACAGTTTCTGATCCAAAGAATCACAAAATTAACAATTATTTCTGTCAGACAACTAGATGGATAAACAAGTGGAAAATGGACCATCGAAAAGTTTTCATAAATAAACCTTTATCTGTAACAGAAAAAAAATAACCAAATAGAAAAATACAAAGCGAACTTGTTATCTGCGTTATCGCTGGGACCAAAAGCTCAACTTTCTGTCTCATTACATTTTATATTCTTCTTCTTTCTCCCCTTCCATATGACCCACTCGGAGCCATTTTATATTCATTAATCTAAATTTTTGTACAATATCTGCAAGCGTAGCTCTGATCACCACCTGTAAATGATACAGCAAAAAGATACATGTGGAATTCGGACTTTCGAACATTATGCCATTCAATTGTCTAATAGGCATAGGTGTCAAAGTATTACACTTCTAAACCAAAAAATGTAAAACAGATAAATCTTGTATTGCGTTAATTGTTCTAGAACGCATCCCGATGTCTTCACCACCAATGTTCTGTAACTATAAATTTAAAAAAAAACTCCTAGACAATCAGTTTTGCTATCAAAATAGTATATTTTACAAACAAACTAAATACCAAAAAAGAAAAAATATCAACTCAAAGTTTTTCCGATCCTTCCTTCTGGGCCCTATATTAAAATGTATCTAATGAATCATTCCACATGTATCTCAAATTAAATTCTTCATATGAATCCATATTTTGCTTCATGCTTAAAAAACTCTATTATTCTTAAATAGAATGCCAATCAAATTAAGTTCCAGATGTATAACGTTGACATAGCACGTATTACAAACACCCTTCAAAATTAGCGGTTATCTTGTCTACTATAACTATAGGCCAGCGTTATAATCATTAATATCAGCTGAGACATAATTCACTAATTAACTTAAATATAATAAAAACTAACTTTGAAGGCATCTCAATACTTATTCTGGCAACAATTAAATTTGGATTACCACCTCATATAGACCACCTAATAAAGCACTCATAGAAAATTACTTTATCGACCTATTGGATACATTATTGTCATCGTTGGTCATCGAAAGCAAGTCGAAGCAAAAGCATATTTTAGGGATGTAGTATAAAACAACCCATGTGGAACTAAATTAAATGGAATTGCTGCAACATCAATTTAAAGTAATTACACCCAACGCATTCACCTACCACCCATACCAAATTGACCATCAGCCAGACATACTAAACGTCGTTCTTGCCAAAAACTTAAATAAACCGATACAACCTTTACTTCCTCTCCAGTTTATATTCCGACAATACCAAGACTAATAAATGGCTATAGAAACTGAGAAAAAGTCAAGAAAAACTTATAGTCGACTGGTTAATCCACACAATCTTGCCAATTCTCAATATATCAAATCACATGCGATAAGACAAGGGATTGACATAGATAGAACTTATAATTATCACGTATAGACCATAATTATTGAACCAAGTAGTCAAGATCCATGGAAGACCGCTAAGACTGTAACAACAACTTAAATAGATTCAACTATGATCCCATCCATCTGATAAGGACAACAGCAACTAATTTGTAAAAAATCTTCATTCCTACAATATTTAAAACAAACAGAGCATTCTTTTGAATGATAATAATTAAATTGAGATAAGTGCAACTCCAACTAAAAATTTCGATGACTCAACCCCTAAATCAGCCTCCTAGATATGATAGAATCTCTAACTAAACTACCTTGCTCAGAAATATTTAGCATACATAGCTTCAGTTCCTATTTACAAATGGACACTTTTCTGAAAATGAAAGTTTGTCCACATCCTTATGTTTCATAATAAAAAAAACAGTTATAACAATTAGCGCCCAATAAACCTTTTATATATATTACCTAAATTTGCTAGAAAAATTGTGAGTAATAAACTCAATACAATATTAGAAGAATCACGGATTATGCTTTTGATACACTTTGGATTTAGAGAAAGCAATTCGACCATACAAATAAAACATATCAAGAAAATAGTGGAACAAGAATAACAAATAGCAACCTTCGTAGACATTCGGCAAGATATGGATAGATCAAAGGAAATTAAATACAACATATTAATAATGGCGATACCACAATACCTGATGGTAATCATTTCCTCGTTTTTGGAAAATATGTAATTTTTTGACCGCATTATCTCCGTTAAGAAGATACATGCAGGGGTACTACAAGGCGGCGTGTTCGGGCCAATATTGTTCAATATTAACAAAACCGTCCTATATGCAGGTGAGACTGCAATAACAGAATACAAAAATCTTCATATTGCAATTAGCCGACTCCAATCGGCCATCAACATATAAACAGGTGGCTTAGCAAATGGAGCTCTGAATCTAATCTTACAAAGTGTTCGATCAAAATTTTTACACTCAAACAAATTGTTCCGCATTCGAACCTACAAATTTTTATAGCTGATATTCCATTGAGCGACAAAAAAAACACGTTAACAAGTTTAACATAGCATGTGCGTATTTAAAAGAATTGTATCCACTTATCGGATACAGACTGTCTGGTTTGTTTTAGAAAGCACTGTTTAAGCCTATATTAACTTACGCCAGTCTAATATGGAGAACTTTATATGCTAATATCAAAAAATCCAAATATTCTAGAACAAAGTACTTCAAATTGCTATAAATGCTCCATGGTTTGTGTGGGACAATCAAATCTACCAGAAACTCGGATTATATATCATAAAAGAATTCATCCGAGTAATGACTAAGAAATTTGTCACTTCAACTTGGTCGTAGGAATATTCACATCCACCTTAAACAACAATTACCCCAAGATTAATGTCAGATTAAGACAACAATGACTAATAAGTTAGAGGATTTTCTCCGCGCCACTTTAATGTTATATAATATTTAATATCATAACCATGAATAACACGGTATTCCTAATAAAAAAAGACATTTTTTTGGTAGAACCTAGTAGATTCGTTCCTAGATGCCAACTCACTCCTAACAAGTATTTCTTATGTAGAATAATAATAATGTTATTCCACTGATTCAACAATTCCAATACCAACAAAAGATACAACGGGGCCCTTCCAGTGCTCAGTCTTCCTTGTGACAATGCCAAGTCCGGCCCTAAAGCGGACAGTAACGAATTTTTTGGCGTCGCACCTGCCTTGCTGCGGTGTCTAATTACGTGATCCGTAGGTATTTCTGAAACCCCAGAAGGCCGCGCATGGAGGAGTTTTTAAACCGGGGTAAGGCGATACTGTTTCCAGTGTTCGACCTTAACGAGCCCCCCGTTTATCGGATTGTAAATTTAGCGCGAAGTGGACGCTCACCTTAAACTGGCCGTAGATTGTTTGAGCACTACTTCCGGTGACGACACGCCACGGAAAACAAGTCGTTTGCCTTGAAAATTCGGAAACATTGGCGTCATTACGAACTTTATGAGACACGTTCAAAAATTTTGTTTATAAGAGTTTAGGATATGAAAGACAATAAAATGTTAACAAAATAACACATTAATGTTTAACATTTGCAAATGTTACCATAATTATTAAATGTAAGGGGGGAGTGGTAAAAACAATAATAACAAGGGTTTCAAAAGAAACAAAAGAGTATATATAGAAGGTAAATGGAGAAAAACAAATATGTGGTGTAACAGAACGAAGTTCTTAAGGGTAGCTTTCTAGTGGTAAAATATGTAATTTTTGCTGCCTGGAAATAAGATTGCGTAAAGTCATAGGAACAATAGTACAATTATGACTAAAAGATGCTGATTCATAAAAAACAAACAAATGTAAGCCAGCCTAAATATCTGAATATATTGTACCGTTTTTGTCTCAACTGTAATAAATAACACGCTAAAATTTACTCAACTGCTAATTTACCTACTTTACTTACAGGTAATTGAACTATTTACTAACACAAAGGATTACTAATTGTAAGGTATAATTATACTCTATTACTGAATTTATGTCGCACTAACACTATTCGTTTCGCCTCCGTTACTTGACATCCCCTGGCTACTTCGCTACGTAATAGACCAGTTCTGGGGCCTACGGGAACGATCTGATATACATCTGGAAATGTCTGTGTTGTTCTAGTCTTCGCACGCGCATAAGCAGCGCGGCTACATGCCTGGAAGGCAAGAAAAGCGGCATAAGCTAAGAGCGTCTAATACGACGATGCGCCTATGAAGAGACATTTGGAAATTCCTTACAATAATAAAGCAACCACGCAAATATTACAAATTAAGAAATGG
>JARFIY010000351.1:4190000-4381576 GCA_036346155.1 Sinelater perroti
TTGGAAATTTAATTTAAAAAATGATAATAATTCATGCCTAAATATTTACCTCCCTTTTGTTAAACAATGGGGAAGTTTGATGTTCAAACATTTTGGATTTTGGTTTTCTGTGATATCACTTACTCATAGTAACTAACAAATAATGATAATGAAGTTACTAACTAATATTGGAGCAATTAAATTATAAGGAAATGCATAAGTTATACCAGCAATAAATATTTGTACATCTTACAGATACTTATACGCGCATTTTAAATGTTTAAAATTCCAGAAGGAACAACACAAAATACAATAAAATTTTAAATATTAAATTTGCATCGTGCATTTTTTATAAAGTAAATTTTTAATTTATACTCATTTTCATTTAGCGAAACTATAATGCTATAAAATCAAATATCAGAACGAGGAAATACGAAAACTAATCACTGCAGATGTCTGTTTAATAACAGCTCAAATTTACATCCGAGCTTACTTTTTTTTTAAATTTGATTTTATATCTTATACGCGTAGCTTACTCACGTAATTTTGTTTATAATTATGATTATTATAAACCCTCCTACAACGCGGTTTCTATATAAGGCGGCACAGAAAATGCGACATCCCTCCCATAACGCGGTAAGAATGAATTGCGTTATAGGAGGATTGACTGTATGTATTACACTATTACAATTAAAATTAACGAGGAAATCCCCTAATATTTTCATGCACATCAATTGCAATTGTCAGGGAATGTTTCTGTAAGTTCAGCTGTTTTTTATATTAAAACTTTTAGTACACAATTTATTTAAAATGAATGTAGACGTAAGATTAGTGGTTAATTAAGTGCATTTTGCTCGCTTGATTTATGTTATCACGATTGGACATTGTTGCACAATACGTTTATTGTCTTTCGTATCTGCAAAATTATATTTCATAACCGTATTTATCGTAATATAATGCTCTAAAAAATGCAGTTTTCATATAACGCTATACGTTTTAATCTCATCTGTACTAATTCTAGGTTTCTTATAACGCAACTTCCATATAACAAGGTACGAATTAATCGCGTCATAAGAGGGTTCACTGTATTTTTTTTAATAAAGATGTCATTAAGGAGATGGGCAGCTTTACCCGGCGGAAGCGCTAAAAATCAAATTAAATTTATAGATCTTTTGGGTTAAAAATAAAAATTATTAAAGAATATAAAGCTCGTAAAAAGTCAATTCGAAAGTAATTTTCGGCTGGTGCATTCAACAGTTTCAACAATCTTGAAAAATAAAGTTAAAATGAAAGAGGCAATAAAAGCATAACAGGATACAATGCTATAATAACTAAGCAACAAAAAGGACGAGTTCCTAAAATGGAGAAATTATTAGCAATTTTGACAACTAGATACAAAAAAGAATGTCTTATTGACATACTTACTAATTGGCTTTTTCCTAATTCAAGTAATTTTAAGCCTTTTCAAGGAAACGTAAAGGCGGTCATTCTACGAAAATATTTGCAGTTAGTCAAGGATGGTTTCAACCAATTCGTCAAAAATTTAATTTGCGTAATTGTAGGATTAGCAGCGAGTCGGTGTAGATAAAACGAACAATTTATAGTTGAATTCGATGAAATTATTGAGAAAGGTGACTATTTTCAAGAACAATTATTTTACGTAAACGAAACCTGTTTTTTTTTTCGGAAAATGTGCCTTCAGTCTATAAGCATACCTAGCTTTAAGGCTAACGTTATTGTTGGTAAGAAATACTGCTGGATTAAGACACTTGCAGTTTACTATCGTAAATACCAGAGGGTGGATAACACAAATATTATTCGAAGATTAGGGACAACAATTGTTTGGTATAACGTGTAAACCGGTGACGTATCATCTGTGTTCTAAATTATGAATAAAACTGCCCAAATATGAAAATCTGTTGATTCTGCAAGTAATTCGATGGGTTTTTATGTTTTTGTTAGCAACTTGCAGTTAACATCGTCAGATGGCTTTAATAAATTGTATCTCGCGCTCTAAAAGTCCGATCGGTTTACACAAGATGGCGTTAGAAAACTGACATTTCGTACTAACAAAACATATTTGACAATTTTGTGAATGGTTGACTCAGTTTTGTTTGAGCTCACGTCAGAGATACACCAGCAGAGAGAAAATACGCTATATTTTACAGTTTTTCTTCGATAAAGGTGAAACGCAAGCCAGGCGGCTGAAAATGTGAATAGTGTTTATGTTTCTGATACTGTAACAGCCAATCAAGCGCAGTTTTGGTTTTGTCGATTCCATTCCGGTAATTTGGATGTCAAAGATGCACCACGCTCTGGAAGGCCAATTGTCGAAAATGTGGATAAAATCATTGAAATAGCCGAGTCCCACCTTCATATAAGCACTGTTTCTATTGCACAAGAGCTAAACATTGCACAAAAAAACCGTTTGGAACCATTTGGAAAAGGCTGGATACAAAAAGAAGCTGGATGTATGGGTGCTACACGAATTAACGCAAAAAAACCTCATGGACCGAATCTCCATCTGTGAATCGCTGCTGAATCGCAACGAAGTTGACCCATTTCTGAAGCGGATGGTGACTAGCGATAAAAAGTGGATAACTTTGACGATAACGTCGAGCGAAAACGGTCGTAGTCGAAGCGCGGCGTGCCGGCTCAAACGGTGGCCAAGCCAGGACTGACGACCAGGAAGATTTTGCTGTGCGTTTGGTGGGATTGGCAAGGAATCATATACTATGAACTGCTCCCTACGGCCAAACTCTTAATTTAAACCTGTACTGTAAACAATTAGACAGTCTGAAGGAAGCAATCGCCCAGAAACGGCCAACTTTGTCCACTAGGACAGGAATTATGTTTCATCAAGACAACGCCAGGCCACACACAACGATAGCGACTCGCCAGAAGCTCCGGGAGCTTGGTTGAGAGATTCTTATGCATTCACTTTATAGTCCGGAACTGGCACCAAGTGATTACCACCTGTTCCTGTCCATGGCTATTTTGCTGGTGAAAAATTCGCCTCAAGAAAGGCTTGTGAAAATCGACTATCCCAGTTTTTTGCCACAAGGGCTTCTATGAGAGAGGCATAATGGAATTACCTTCAAAATGGCAACAAGTTATCGAACAAAACGGCACATATTTGACCTAAATCGGTTCATTCTAAGTATGTTAAACAAAACCTTCAATTTCATGCAAAAATAATGGATTTCCTTTTACTAGACCTACTATTATCTGATTTTGAGGCTAGAAATTAACTTTAGCGAAAAGCACATTATTGACTTACAGGGAAAAAATACAAAAAATATATTCAACGTTGTCTTTAATAAGACCGATTTTTGCACTGGTCGGTTTCTTTTGAGACATTGAAAACTGAAATAAACAATCCGAAAACGCGACTCTCCTATTTCAGGCAAATACTCATCCAAAATAATTACCGTGTATTTTAAACAATGACAGGGCCTTCTCGAATTACGAGGACTCTACAACAAAATAACACTGTGATTTTTAAGAATCATATGTTTTAAACTGCATAACGAATATTGAATTAACTTGAAAAGAAGTGCCAGTAAAGTGTATGCAAGAAAAAAACGTTTAAAACTTTTTAGTAATGAGTGCATAGTATAATGTCACTCAAATTTGATAAAATTTGTGAACAATCTTCGTTTAGATATTGAAGTAAGTAAACGATGCTCAAGAATAAAATTTAAAAAAAATTAATAAAACGTAACAGAGGAAAACTAACAAAAGAAAATTTGATAGAGTTGAACTAGAAAAATAAAAAAGAAATTTAGCATGTATTTTCAAATGTAAATCTGGATTTATTAAAGCCAAGACTATAAATACAGAGCCCAATAACAAATAAAGGAAATTGTACAGTACTAGTGAAAAAATTTACAAAAAAAAAAAAAGAAAAATGTACAAAGCAGAGGTTAGACGTGCTTTCGTCGAAAACGTCAGGTTTGCCAACGATTTCTCAAAACATTAATGATGATTGTAATTAATTTAATCTAAATGATTATCAAACTAATTAATATATGTATTATTACATTTATCTTTATGTAATTATTTTGCTATACTATTTTTGCTGAGAATTTTTTTATAATGCAATTGTTACTTATAATGATAAATAAAGATTAAAACCGCATACCGACCCAGTCATGGGAACGGAACTCGGTTCTTAAGTAAGCAATACTCGTAGACACTTCTTACGTCTAAGCTTCCGTAAAATGGTGTACTTGTTTCAATTACTCCCGACGCATCTAGTTACCAAATTTGGTTATGCCTAACTGTTTTAAGTCGATGGTAGCTGAAGAATTCTTCAAGATACTAAACTGTTTAGCCTTGAAAATAAATTACAAATCAAGTCATAGCTTTCAAATAGGCTTTCAGATAGGTCACCTATTTGCAGCCCTTGTTTCTTATTCATACAAGATTTTTGATCTAAAATACTCAGAACCGTTGTCAAAGACGAATTGAAACGCTGACATGTTCTTGTGGTCGATTAGCCCAGAAAACAAAGTGCCCTTTTTTGTTATCAAGTTTTGAAAACAATGCTAAACACAACCTACATCCTACATTTCAATTAGTGCATGTGCAACACTATATAGGTTATATAAATATAAATCTTTCACAGTATTACCATCAGTATAATTTATAAAAATGTTACATTACTAATTAAAAAGGCCACTGATGGCAGAGCCAATTATGTAGGCGAATCAAATATAAATAGGAATTTTTAGAAAACAGTTCAGTGATGACATCTTTCAGAATATTCAAATGCATGTATACAACTTTTGGAAGAACGAGCAGTTGAAAATGAAGGTGAACAACTTCGGCGGACTAGTCTACTCGGTATTCACATTGTTCGCCGTCTTCTTGAAGATGACTGCCGATAAACGATTACTAAAAATTACTGCGGTGCTCAGCAACCCGAGGATTGGACTACACTGAAACACCTGTAATTATTGCACTCTAATTGTCATTTGTTTACAGAAATCACTTGAAGGATATATTTGACAATATTGCTATCTGAAATTTTCGTGATTTATTATAGAAAAAAAAAAACATTAAAAACGTGTTTGTAAGACAGGAGATTATGTAGTCAAATAAACATTGTATGGTGGCGGTGGTCGGAATTCAGAAACTCTTGACGTTTCGTCCACAACTGCGGCGGACATCTTCAGAAGAAAATCTTCTAAAAATTGATTCTAGAGTATGCAACCTTTACCTGCCTGGCAAATGTATACAGAAAACAAAAAATATTAAGAACCGCTAAAATATATTGATGCTATGAAATATATGATAACAAATAACATAAAAATAAATGTAATATTCATTGCATTAACTGAATTATGACAATTTCTTTCTATGCAAAATATTTTATTTAACAATTTTTTATAAACACGGGTAACTTAAATATAAACTAGTTTTTTGTTTTAATACTTTATTGAAACGAGATATAAAAATGCCACACTTTTTATTCGTTAGTGCGCACCTACTGGCACTACAACCTTAAAGGCTTGTTGTGGCTACTAACATGCACTAACTTAATACTAGGGCGTCACATACATCTATCTATGGGTTAAGCGAGACTCGAACTCCCCTGCGCCGGCTCGCGGGCAGAGGAACAATAATCTTGACTATTGAGCTACGACGACAGCCTAACATGCAACATGCAACACGCAAATCTTTTGTAAAAAGAGATAGATTTGTACTACGGCCCTTTGGGTATAAATTGATAGCTATTATAGATCAGGCGAATGAAGTAGATGTGGAAAAATTTAAATCTTATTGCAGGTCATTTTTTTCCGCCTAAATGCGCCGTTGCGTTGTCACAGTGAAACAACAGTTTTTTTTTACTTCCACTATTTAAATAAATAAAGAATATTATGGTACATTACACTTTCATTTTTGACATCTCAAATATTAACGAATCTTAAATTATAACATGCGTAATTTGGACACGGTGGCTCAGATGGTTCAGCCAGTTGGCTCTGTCCCATAAGTGTGAATGTCCTAGTATTCAAGTGGCATGTTAGTGGGCATAATAAGCCCCTGAGGCTGCAGCGCCTGTAATTTTTTGAAGATTGCTTAAAAATTAAACCAATTTTAAGGCCCTCTCAAATTATAATATGTATTAGTCAAAAGTAATTACTAATCAAAGATATGAAAACGATGAGACATTCATTAAAATTCAACGCAAAACTACAAATTTTCTCGATATAAAATGGAAAATCCCGATTATCTCAAAATCTACTGACACCTAGATAAAAATTAAAAACAATAAATCTTTTTCCTGTCTGTGCATTTGAAAAATTAAAATTACGATTATAGACCTTCCAGCTTTCAGCTTTACATATCACTACCCGACTCGATATATACATTATAAATATATACATATATATATATATATATATATATATATATATATATATATATATATATATATATATATATATTTCTTTAACTGACTGACGACAAGGTTTCTAATAATCATAGTTTTACAACTTATTGTAAAGATAACTGCAATAACACCTGCAAAATGGAACATACATTAAGTCGATTGGAAAATGATTATGATGCGTTTATTAGTGATGTACGTGCTCATCTTAGAAAATTTAAACATGTGCACTTTGCAGTTCCAACCTTTCTATAATTAAATAAAATCATATATGAATTATAGGAATTTTACATAAAAACATATTTTTGAACTTCTTATACTAATAATTCATTTTTAACGAATATTAAGTTTTATATATATATATATATATGGATATATATATATTATATATATCCAAATAAAATGCAAAATTGTACTTAAGATTTGAATAAGGTTTTTACAGTTTCAATAACACCATTTTATTTATTTAAACCAAAATCAAATTTATATACAAGAGAGACGCAAGTTAAATAACATGTTTCAGAATTTTATTAAATAATAAATCAAAATAGTGTCAAAAAATCATTTTTTGATCAAATACTTCAAGATATGTAAATGTACACAGTAAGTTGAGCATGTCAGAACGTCTACTGAGTAATGCTTGAAAATATTTTAGATTTGCAAATTGCTTTTCGGAAGGATTAACGACTTTATCCGAACAATAAGGATAAGTAAGTAATAGAACATAAATAAAAAGAAGTATAAAGGTATATGTGTATACATCTCCATAAAACTAATATTCAAAAATTCAAAATTACAGTAGCCACCTCAAAAAATTGAATATAGATTATAGTTGCTAAGTAGTCCTTTATTATACGATTATTCTTGTCTACAAGAAATGGATTTAAGCTGTTATAAACCACTTACCAAAGATAGTTGTAAACATGCTATATCTTTTTGAAAAGTATACACAAGTGGACAAGATTGGACTGCAACTTGTAAAGTCTTCCGTAACAAAATAGAGCGGCACTAGATCAACCAGCAACTGTAAAATGACAAGTTCTTAAAATTTGAATTATTTTTATTTATTATATAATACAAAAAATTTGAATTTTTAAATCTGCCTCAGAAATGGTTACGAAAAGTGAAAGTATGTTTGACGATTATGATAGCTGATCTTGTTCATCAACAAGACTTAGTTCACTAGTTAAAAACTAACTTAAATCTCTATTAACATTAAAATGGTTAATCGACGCAGTTGAAACCGTAAATCTAATTTTTCAAATTATGTATGTATGTATAATTTACACACGCACGCGCGCGCACGCACTCACGCACGCACGTACGTACGCACGCACAACTTAGTTCACAGGTTGAACCGCGTCATATTTGAGAAAATTTGAAAATTGAAAAATCCTACTATTTATTTTAGCGTTAACATTATCCCTAGCACGCCACTGATCCAATTAGGTAAACAGCTTCTTTGAAAATATTGCACAAAAAGTATTGTTTTACAGACCTAATAAGAAAAGTTTTTACTATGATATCTACAAACGTAACACGTTAGTGACTGGTTTTATTTAATTATCATAAAAATAGAAGTGAAGTATCTACTGAAACCTCTTAGTCATAATGAAGAATTTATATCGAAGGACACGATGACTGCGCCATTTAAATTAATTATCATTCATGGATTGACAGACAATACACGTAAGTAAAACTGTGTACGCATTTATATGACTATTTGCTTTATCTTTCAATTCATTTATAGATTGCGCGAAATCAAACTTTGAGCAACGAATAAGAAATATAAAGAGATTTTGTAAAAAAGATGTATTTCAATCCTTATTAAGAATTAAAACTAAACCCGCTTTTAAAACAATCGAACATAAATATGCAATCAAAAATTGTACTTATTAATCTGGGGAGACTGTTAATTTTAAATGTAACACGCTATTTTGAAAAGATAACTAATAAATAAGAAATAAAATAATATTAAAAAGACAAAAAGAAAGATAAGGTACGTAAGATCATACAGAGAAATAAGCATATTACTTCTTAGTTATATATATATATATATATATATATATATATATATATATATATATACTACGTGTACAATAGCTCCGCCATCAGTGCAACACAGCTGATTTTAAAGCTATTTCATAGCCTGCATTGAGAGTAAATTATTATATTATCTAACTTTATAAAATATCGTTATACCAACCAATGATTGCAAAATGGATCAACAAGCGCGAAATAAGCGCAAAAGCGACCAATTAACACCACCATTAAATGAGGTACAAAAACGATATATGTGGACCACCGAAGAACTAATCACGCAAAATCAATATTACTTGCCTTCACAAAATGACAGCGACACTAACACTAAATAAGCAAATAAACGAACCATCGAACCTGTTACTAATATTAATAAACCTAAAATTCCACCAATATATTTGCACAATGCAATAAACCACAAAAATATAATATAAATGATATCATGTCGAACAAAAGGCAACCGGCACTAACAGAATATTACACCAAAAATAGAATTCAGTTTCACACATTCCAAAACCCAAATCAAAAACCACTGTCAGTGGTAATTAAAAATGTACCGCTATCAATCACTACTGCTGAAATAAAAGAAGAATTAAAAATTTTGCTTGTCTCAATGTAACTAGACTACTACTCACCAAATATTAAAAAAACACTTCCAGTGTGCGCCGTTGATTTAAAGAAAAATGATGAGGGAAAAAGAATATTTACTTTAAAATCAATCATTCGATAGTGACCGTAGAGATGAGAAAAAATCAACTAACATACCGCAATGCCCTCGATGCCAGCGCCAGCGATATGGCCACACTAAAAATTACTGCAACCTTTCCCCAACATGAGTGAAATGCGCAGGAAATCATAAATATAATGGGTGTACTAAGTTGGCCAATACTAAGCCGACGTGTGCAAATTGCGGCGGTGGCCACCCGGCAAGTTATCGCGGTTGTATCCACCACATTGAACTCCAACAGAAACTTGTTAAAAATAGACCAATCACCAATAGCTCACGTGCTAACCCAATATAGTCATATGCTGACAAGGTTAACATCAGTTCAATCAACTGAACCTACAAACATTATCAAAATTATCTTAGAACACCATATCTTCCACAAATCAAATCAGTCTTTACAACCACCATATTACCTCTACTGTTCAATGGACCCTCGGACCCAGCGAGCAATATAAAATTTAACCATGTTCAACTGAAATTCAAACGGAATCGCTAACAAAAAATCAGTATTCGTAGCTTTCTTAGCTAACTACAACATCGACATAGAATGCGTCACCGAAACTCACTTATCCGAAAATGACAAATTTAAAATACCAGAATACATGGTATATCGTAAAGATAGAAATTCCAGCTATCATTATCAAGAAAAAAAATTGAACACCCATGCATTCCTGAAATCCCAAACATTACCCTTGAATCTGTTGGAGCTAAAATTAAACTAAGTGATCAAAGTATCCTAACTATCGACAGCGCATAAAGGCAGCCAAATAAAAAACTAAATGAAAATGACAAATATTCTATTCAATACAACTGATCAGATCCTAGTAGTCGGAGATATTAATTGTAAACATATCACTTGGGGTTGTCGAGCTACCAACCCTGAAGGCACCAAACTCGATCATTATTCAACTGTTTATGCCTTTCAAATCCTGCTTGCACATGAGTATACTTACTTCCCTTACCACACAGACCACCTATCAGACATACTAGATATCGTCCTGCAGAAAAACTTTTCGAAGCAGATCAATCAAAGAGTTATAATTGAACTTAATTCCGATCATTTACTGTTACTAGCATCCTCCCTCAGCACGCCACAATTAAGGCCACCACCCCAAAGCCTCACTAATGGACCAATTGCCTGGAATACTTTATAAGAAAACTTAGATCACAACCTTCGAAAACCGAATACCTGCGAGACTCAAAAAGACATATCGCTGTAACCAATATCACATCAATTGTGACTGCCGTAAAGTCATTAGTTTTAACCTCTACTAAACCTATATTCACGAATAATAACCCTCCTCCCAATCATATACTGCAGCTCATTAAAAAAAGAAGCCAAACCAGACGCCAGAAACCCAGAAATGAAAAGGCTATTAAAAAGTTTAACTCATCGTCTCAAAAAGGAACTCGATGAATATAAACTGGAATCATATCAAAGACATATAGCAAGCATCGGCCCTGGCGACGCAGGTATGTGGAAAACCACAAAAAAAAATATTAAAGCAACAAGAAGAATTAATTATCCACTATAACTAATGGCAATGACGCTTACTCCACAGACAATGAAAATCAGAAGCATTTGCAACACACCTAGAACATGTCTACGTCGTTATCTATCTGTAATCCTACACACGGTCTCCACATAATTAATAATATTGAACGAAATATTCCAATCATAACCGAAAACGTTCGTCCCATATCTCCGAGGGAAATAGCACAAATCGTAACTGCCCTGCCCAGGCGAAAATCACCTGGCCATGATCTTATATCCAACACGATCTTAAAACACCTGACCAAAAATGCCTGGCACATCTAACCTTAATGTTAAATGCATGCCTCCGCACTGGGTACTTTCCCCGCGACTGGAAACACGGACACATCCTTATGTTCGCCAAGCCCGGGAAAAACAAAGGAAACTATCGACCAATAAGCCTACTTACTACACTGTCCAAGATCTTAGAAAAAATTATTTACATTAGATTACTAGAATTCGTCAAAACCCAAAACATAGTACCACCATTTCAATTTGACTTCAAGAGAGGACACTCAACTTATCATCAGCTCCAGCGAATTACTGGCATATTTGGCATATTTCGAGATATTAGCGTTTTTTTTTTTACTAATTTCACTCGACTATTGTTGATCTGACAATAACTTGTAAATAAAAAAAAACATGTTATGCAATAGCAACTATATAATGTTACGATTTCGAGAATTAACTCCTCCCAAAACGATCGAAGCTAAAAAGCTGCAAAAAATAACCAAAATATAATGTGCAAAAGGACTCAATTCAAGGCCGAAATTAACAATTTTCAGTTACCTTCTTATTTTTGGCACCCACGACGAATGGCAACCCATCAACAATAGCAACGACCACGCCATTTCGGGCCACCTGCACCTTATGCGACTCGCTATGGCGGCTACGGTGACTGAGGGGATGCTGTCTGTCTGCGGAAGATGACCGCACCATAGATTTGGACCTTCGTAGAAAGCGCATCATCTGATGGCGAATGGACGCGGGTGGTTTCGACACTGGGCCGTTCTTGATCGCGACCGCTGCGTCTACTTTGCTACCGCCCACACAAGATACTTCATACATGGTTCTTCGAATGCACAACACCATTAAGTCCCATTTCACTCACAAGTACGATGATTTTGTATATCACTAACGCATACAAAGTTTTGGTTTGAGCGTACAGCAGAACATACCATAGCTTCGATATCAAAAATCTCAATTAGAAAATTTATTTCAGAATTATTTTCTTTCTTCCGACATTATTTCGACCCCGATTAATGTGAAATCCTATAAGCATTTTTATTCCAATATTATAATTGTCTTTAGTTGACTAAAAGCTACTGTTTATTCTATTGGCTTTGAATCAACATCCCAATAAGTCAGGGATACCATTTGATAGTTACGCAAGTATGTTTAATTTTATCAGATTTTTATGGTTCGTAAAGTTGAAAGTTTAAAATGATAAGACATATGCAAGGATACACACTAAATTGAGTATGCTGATTATGCGCATATCATGTCTATTTTCAGTAACATTCTAAAAATAAGAAAGTTATATGTGAACATGAAACATTCAACAACACCACATAACCTTCTTTTTATCAAAAACAGCTTTTGCGTCTCAACCATTGGACTCGAGATCTTGATGATAAGGATATTCGCATAATTTCTAATTTTTATTGGCAACAAAAAGCGCTTGTAAGAGTGGAAAACAAGACATCGGAGCAGTTCGGGGTTCAACTGGGAGTTCGACAAGGGTGTGTATTATCTCCACTACTTTTTAACGCATACTTGAGGGACTGTTTGCTGAAGCACTAGAAAAGACTGACGATGGCATTCTCATTAATAACTTAAGATATGCAGGCGATAGTCTTGCTTGCTAATACAGCAGAGGGACTGCAACGACTTCTAAAGAGAGTAGCAGGGACAAGTGCGCAATATAACATGCGTTTAAATACAAGCAAAACTAAAATCATGGTGGTAAACAAAAATAACAATAACACTATGTTTCATGTAGATGGCTACCAGATCCAAATACCACCATATATTACATCCATATATTACATATTTGGGAACGCAACTGAACCAAAATTAGGATCAAGCTAAGGAACTAAGAATAAGAATTGAAAAAGCACAAACCTTTTTTAATAACATGAGAACTTTGCTACGCAACATAAAGCTAAATATTCAACTATGAACTCGTATTCTATTATGCTATGTGTTCTCGATATTGATGTATGGTATTGAAGTCTGGACGTTGACGGATTCTGGGTGCAAACGCCTAGAAGCGTTTGAAATATGATGTTATCGACGCATGTTACGAATATCTTAGACACATCAAGTAACAAACAAAGCTGTCCTGCAACGCATGAATAAAGATAAAGAAGTGATAAAAACCGTTAAGGAGAGAAAAACAGGCCACAAAATTAATTTTTTG
Source organism: Sinelater perroti (assembly GCA_036346155.1). Taxonomy (NCBI): domain Eukaryota; kingdom Metazoa; phylum Arthropoda; class Insecta; order Coleoptera; family Elateridae; genus Sinelater; species Sinelater perroti. Next base: position 4,203,100 of record JARFIY010000351.1, read on the forward strand.
GAGGCTAAAACCATTGCTCCTATTTCCCATTTTACTAGCAGGATAGTACGTAAAGTAATTGAAATCGAAAAACGCCCACAATGCCCGAACACGAGATGATAGCCAACGTTTGCCCGTCATATGGAAATTCCTTATTACCCCGCACTGTCAATTACGCAATTTCCCTAAAGCAACAATCCTTTCCCAATCCAATGCATCTCCTGCCAAAGTTTCACTTCTACCCTTATAAATGACAAAGCAAGACACACGAAAGGCCAGTCTTACTCAAAGATTCGTAGCTCTCCTTGGGAATTCGCCAGATTGAGACCCCAAGTGAAAAACTAAACTCTTGAAAATGGCATCATATATACATACATACACACACATACGCCAATGTTTTGAATAATAACATTTAACGATATTATATATAAAAAAAACAACGTTATATTCAATACATTTTACTATTTTAATGTCATCATGAATTTCAAATAACTTCCGAGGATATAGAAACTAAATTCGATATATTTTAATAGTTCAAATCAAATTCAACTGCATACCATTAGTTCTGCAATTATAAAACCATCCTTATTTAAACTTAAAAAATCATATATCGTGCTTCCTTTAAGAAAAATCTGAATTCGATTTCAAAAAGAGAAATAACTATAAGCAAATGAGCTCTCTCCATTACTTAACACACTGCGAAATCGCGTTTCACCGCAGAAATAACTTTCAAATTGGACTAATTAAAACTATTTCCGTAATTTAAAGTAAATCTGACAATTAAAAAATGATTGCAAAAAGTGTAGTTAGACTTGAAATAGGCAACAAACTAAATTCACGAGTCACACGTTCAGGGGTGCGCCACTGACGCAGGCGAGCACACCACCAAGGAAGGCATTTACTTTGATTTATGGCCCATTATGCTCGCGATCATCACTATTATCATCAGGCGTTGCAGTCGTGTACGTACCAACCAAAATCAAACAACCTAATCAGGCTGGTTAATCCGAATCACGTTGGCTTCGTCGAACCTAAAAATAAAGCCGGAGAAAATCGCACTTTTCGAAAAAAAAGGGGAAAATCGCGCACAATAACTGCACCGTCAACTCGTAAGCGATCACTATACAGTCACTTACGATTAATGATGTCACTCACTGTCCCCTCCGCCAGGATAAACAGCGACACGTTCGCCTCCAAAGCAGACTTCGTACTGCGTTAGCAATTTAACCAATGATGTAAACGTAAACATAAAACAAGACACCAAAACGCTAAGCACATCAAAGAGAAGTGGAATCAGCGCCTAGCATACGAATATCTCACTCGCACCCAAAGCGGGTTACCGCAACATACCTTTCCCTCTCGCTGAGCGCACTTGTCTGCAAATTCCTGAAAACAATGAGCAATAACAAGGACAGAGATAGCCGTGTTGTAAATAATTTCGTACTGAAGGCACAGCACGTGTATGCTTAATGATATCGCTAATCCGGCAATGCGCTACTTGATATTTCAGCCGGTGGTTACAAAGAGTTAATGTATATTAACTGGGAAAGAGACATCACTTATGGTTTTCCAGACATCTAAATCTGTGTATACCTGAGTAATATAGTATCATAGCCATTAACACGATTGTAATAGTTTCCAGAACAATTCAAATATTTATAATGCAGGGTATGTTGTTTTTCGGAAATATATTATCTTCCTTTTTAAAAAGGCAAGAATCGATCTTCATTTTCAGGGGTATTTATCCGAGAAAATACAAGGAATATAAATTGTTATTTAATATCTATCTCTTACCAATTTAGAAATTTAAAGTAAAAATAGAAAAGTTTGCTTTATTTATTCGTGTAGTCACGAATTATTGTATTCGAATGCATTTGAATTCAACAAAAAATAAAGACATTTTTCAAGGAATGTACCTGTTGTTTTATTAAAAGGTATTCAAAAAAAGTAGACGAACTTAAGACGCTTTGAGAGAGGTAAATGCACTTTAAACTGTATAACAAGTACATTGTCAGGCGCTTGAAATAGTATCACATTTTGACGACAATCGTTTTTATGACGATTGAATTTAAACAAGTAACTAATAAAAAATTAAAAATCAAATATAATTTTATATAAGAATAACTAATTTTTAATTGTAAGAAATAAATTTTAATTACATATACTAACGATTTCTTAATTTTATTGAATACGATGTAAAATAATGTTAATATTGTTAATGTTAACGAATTGTTTTTTAATAATAAACAAATTACATATTTTTATCGTCTAGAAACTGAAAATTATTTAAATACAAATACAAATTTGACCCCTATATTTCGACTATTCTATGTATTCTTAGTCAATTGCATCCAATAGTGAAATAATCTTCATTGATTATAAATTTGATATTAAAATTTTGTATTTGTCTCTTTTATTCTGATACTTTAGCGTAGTTTTTAAGTACAACCAAAAGGCTCTTTGAGAGTATGCTAATATAGAAAAATCAACCGATACCGATACCCATATTCATACTGTAGAAGGACCATGACCATATGGTTTACAATTCTGAAATATGTATTGTCGTAATGAAATTTGCAGTAACCCAGACTAAAAGTGTGATGATGAATCTAAAAGATAAGGCTACGAAAGCAATGAACACTTTGGAGTCGTTGATCGTAAGTGCTAGCCGTAGACTTTCAGATTCGTTTAAAGCTGCGCTGCTTCTTTCCGCCTCATTGTCGGTGTTAAAAAGAATTATTTAGAAAATGAAACAACACGTTAACGGATTCCTGCCCTTTATTCAAATTTTTTTAATTCAACTTTCTAGCATCTTTTACATTGTATAATGAAAAAAACATTCTGCTACATGATAGTGTGGATCACTTAACGACTCAACATTGATCTTTAAAACAAACAAAAGCTTGAACAAGATAGCACAATGAAATCATTGTATGCTGATGGACAGTTCAAAACTATACATTCTCTCTTCAACAGACATATCATGATCCACATTGTCCATAACATGATTCCTACCGTTTTTTTACCCGCTACCAGACAAACGACAAAAAACATATTTCTTATTTTCTATTTTATCTAAGTTTCACAAACGACATGTGTGATGTTCTTAAGTAGCCAACTGTTTGCGGCTTATTATTATAAACCAGTAAATTATAAAAAAGTAATTTATAGAACACAATTCGCGATACGTGTACTTTGCATTACGGATCACAACTGCCTTCACAAGTGTTGTTTAATATTATCGACTGTCGATCGATGATTCTCAACAAGCAGTACGCAATTTATAGACGACATTCAGCTACGTATTAGACGGATTCTGTTACGATCGTTCATTCTGTTTAATTTGACAAAGTTTATAGGTATTTCTTACATATAGTAAAAGGTAATGCATTTTTGATAAATAATTAAATTCAATATTAATAGTGTCAATTTTTTGGTTACAATAATTTTTCAAAAATAAAATTTGTATCGTAGTAACATACGATGTGTTCTATTAAACGATTTGTTAACTTACAAATACAAAAATTTTTAATGTCATTCCTACTTTAAAAAACAATGCCATCAATATTTAAAACTGTGTTAGACCAAGTTATAAATTGGTAAATTACATCAAATTGAGATCTTCAAAAATTACACTTTTTTTAAATCAATTGAACCTTGTAAAAGTCTTAAAAATGATATTTCATGTAATGCATCAAATCGACATATTTGGCAAACATTTTTAATTACTTAAATATAGCCAACACAAATATCCAACCAAAATTTAAATATATTGTCATGCACTAACAAACTGACAGCGTTTCAGAGAATATTTATTTAATAATACTGAAATAAAAAATTGTCACTTTTCTTTCCTAATTAAAAAAATATGGCTCTACTTACCACAGTTAGTACATGTATCATGAATTTTTGTTACAAGAACAGTTGACTAACTTGATTAGTCGCACTCTAAAACTGAAATTCTCTAAATTGACTCTTTAGGAATTTTGGATTTTTGTCCAAGCGGGGTACGCAATACTTTCCACAAAAGCAATAAAGATGTAGTCTAGTATTCGACGTTTAATTTGTGTGAATTAGGGTTTCAACATTGACGAACATAAAAACTTAAAGAAGTGAGAATAGCTTCATCACATATCAAGACTTGACATTATTCAAATTCACAAAAGCCAACAATCGCAGGAATCACATTAAACGTGATTTAAAAATATTCACTTCTTATGAAATAATTACTTTTTAACAATTATATTAATTAGGTTTTTACCAATACGTTTTTGGTTAACTCTTTTTATGATTATTTGAGGTGCAATCTTTAATTTTTGGTAAAAAAACATATTCATAAATATTTTTATTGTTTGATTAGTGATATAGTGAGAGAGTACTCCGCATCATCAAAAATCACCGTCATAAACCCAAAATTTAACACATTGAAATAAAATTTAATGGTGTTAAATAACGTAACCTTGACGACCGATTAACATCACCATCGCTAGTTCGCAAGATGACGAAGCGTACGAAAATTTTATTAAATCATCAATTGTTATTAAAACCGCATTTATCATGACCTAACATATTTCACCATTAATGGGTACAGCTTCTCTTTCTCGTTCTATGAAATTAAAACCCACACTAAAAACTAAAGTCTCGTCGTACCAAAAATCGACAATTTTATTTATTAACAAAACCATTAATTCAAACATAGGCTTTGTCACTAAAGGTGATGTTTTAGCCAAAAGTAGGATCAACATTCACTTGCTCTGAGAAGCCCAGTTAATGAATATATGTCGCAGGCTAAGGATGTTGAGTTTTAGTTTTTAAGATAAAACAATTTTAAGATTGTGACGCCTCAAATCCAGATGCAAAATGCGTCAAGTTATGGTCGACAAAAATTGATTAGTGTAGATTCTGGGGTACAAGTGTTGCAACAAATGTGGTTACTTCAAAATTTTTAATTACACGTCGATTGTTCTCTTGGGAGGGGGGGGACAATTGTGTGCATCATAAATTTCACCTAATGTGCGGAATGCTTGACGAACGCAATATCCATTTCATATTAAATTTAATCATTTCTAAATGCCGCAGAATCTCCTCCCATAACATTTTGTCCAAACTAATTAAAGCACATATCACATATGATCAATATATGAGCAATAGCTTCACAAATATAGCTGCTGTGAGCCGTCAATAGTAAGAAAAGCTTATTAAAGATTCGTTATTATTAGTATTTATAAAAAAATTTAATTCATAATGGTATAAATAAAAATAATTTTCAAATATTTTAATAATATAATATTGACATAAACACGTTACATTTCTTTGTTATAAAGAAGGAAACGAAAGTTACAAAAACTTAAAAAAGATAAATATTGATCCGTACAAATACAAGGTCTTCCTAGTATCCATTAAAGGTTTCTTTTTCAAACTAGACCTAACAATAAGATGTTCATTGCACCTTGAAGAGGAGAATGGGTTCCGGAGTGGTACTATAAGTGTGCATTTCGAACTCATTTAGATAAGCTGTCATGTTACAAACGGTTCGAATAATAAACATTCTCTTAGTGTTTATTTCAAACATCGCACTCATTTTTGCTTCACCACTATAGGTGGGCAGTCTGAAAAGTTTTAAGCCTCATAACGAAGATGGCCGTACTAGTCAAAACGATTCTGCTACTACAATCGTACATGCTTTAAAAGATACCTGTAAAAATTCCAGCCATTTTGGACACTCAGTTGTTGTTTGACAGTCGATGTCAGTGCTTTTGAAAAAATGAAAAATCGAATACCGTGCCATAAATAAGTACTTGCATTTCAAAGGCAAATTAAAGCCGAATTAGACATCGTTTACGGGAACTCTGTCCCATCATTTGTCACCGTGAAAAGATGGGCAGCTGAATTTAAACGTCATCGTGCCAGCTTGGCTGATTAAGAGAGCCTTCGGGACGGTCAACAACTGCGCCCTCCACCTATAACATCGAAAAAGTTTACTAAATGGAATCAAGGTTAGGGAAATAGCAGAGGCTGTGATCATACCGAGAGGTACGCGTTTGTCATATACTGACTGAAGAATTAGGCATGAAAAAGCTGTCCGCGCTTGCGTATTTTGAACCAAAAATTTATTCGAATGAACATTTTAAAGGCTCAAAGCGGTTCCAGCGAAACTAGTCGGATTTTTTGCATTTAATTATCAATGTTGATGAAACTTGAGTCCGCCATTACACTCCTGAGACGGAGGAACAGTCAAAACAATGAACTGCAAAAGGTAAACCTGTTCCAAAAAGTGCGATGATGATCTCATTGGCCGCGAAGGCGATGACAACTGCGATAGTCAGGAAATTCTGTTCATTGACTAAGAAAATGGGAAAACAACGGAGTCATACGACGCATCGTTATTGGACCAGTTAAAGGCAGCAATTCCCATTTGGAACGGAAATAAGTGCTCTTCCATCAAGATACCCGGTACCCAACGTACCCGGTCACACATCGATGATCGCCATGACCAAAATTCACGAATTGCAGTTTGAATTGATTGACCACCCAGCATATTCACAAGATCTGCCCCCCAGCAACTATTTCCTGTTTCCTAAGATCAAAGTTTGGCTCGGAAGACAGAAATTTATCGCAACCGTAGACGCCTATTTTGCAGAGCAAGACGCTAACCACTATTTGGAACAGATTAAAGAGGCTAGAGCATCACTGGAAAAAGTGTATCGACTTAAAAGGAGAATATGTTGGAAAATAAAATTAAATTGACAGAAAAAATACGTTTCAGGCGTACTTGTATTAGTACTACTGTATTTCCACTACTACGCCTCCAACGATTTTTTATATGATCCACAGTGTTCAATCTAATAACCGTTCTGTATACAGTAAGTCCATCATCATTTTAAACATCAAAACTACTCATCTCAAAAAAAAAGTGTATGAGATTATTTGAAGAGAAATCTGACGATCCGTGTCTATAGACGAAAAAAAATAAATACACTGGGTTAGACAATGTGCATCAGTTCCACAAAAAAAAAAACAATTCACAGATTTTTTATTAATAAACTAACTACAGAGAGAAAAAAACTGACCAATACTACAAATTACCATAAACCAAAGACGACAAATCAAAAAATAAACCCCGAAGTGGCCAAGATAAAAATGTCGTTTCGTATACACCGTTGTCGAGCAATCTATAATTGAAGTTTAAAATCCTTCAGAATTCACCATATTTGCTTGATTTCCCATTGTTCTCGGAATTCGAAACATGTCCGGCCACAAAAATAGCTCAATTGAAAACAATATATTATCAAGGCTATAAACAAGCATTTTCGTATACCGAAAAAAATAATAAGAAAACCTAACAGTAGAAAAACATTAAAAACGTTAAACTAAGTGTAGTTCAATTTAACAAGATTATATAGAAAAATAAAATAGTTGAAAGTACAAGCCAGTACATATTTACGTTCATTATCTAGAAAACAGTTTAAATAATTATATAATAATTTACAAATTTTGGCAGTCACTTTTTAGATAATATATCAAGAAATAAAAGGCTTTTTATTAATTTTGTAAGTTCTAACTGAGATTAGAATTACGAAATTCTAAAAAATTGCTGGACTAACCGATCAATACGTAGATTGCGATAAATGACTAAGGCTCTCTTATCATATTTTGAATCAGTCATTGTATTTTCACTGTTAATCTAAAAAAAATTTAATTAATCTCACTGCAGTTAACAAGATATTTCAAACAAATGTATGTTAAATATTAAAGAATAATTTAACTTTATTGTAAATGGACTTAAAACATTTAAAATTTCCGACTTAAATATCATGATGTTCAATATATTTTAAAATATAGCCATTGTATCCTAAGATAACCTTATCTTAAATAAAAACACTTCTATTCAAGTGCACTTTCATATTACCACTATTACTTAAGAAACAAAAAAGATAAAGTTTTTTGAAATGCCTACAGAGAAATTGCAGTTTGAGACGGAAATATATTTTAACTAAGACTTTTGTTAGGTATCGAAAACAAGATTCAGAGTGACGTTTGCATTTCACGACTCATTGTTTTCTGCAGTATTCAAACATTTGCATTGATTCTATTAATGTGTAGTGCTTACACACCTATAAATTATCATCGCCGAAACATCAAAACAGATTCACAATTGTCGAACACGTCAAGAGCCTTTATCAAGACTAAAAAATCATCAGAGATACGCCAGCACTTCGACAAACCATCAATATTGCAGGTTTGTCGACGTAATATTCTATGGAAACTAAAAATAGATACATTTTATAAATTACTAGTAAAGAGAAGTTTTTTATGTGAACTTTGTGATCCGTTTTTGGTATCAAAATTTAAAAAAAAAACTGTGGGTTCTTCCATTTCAATATCCAATAAATAAAACGTGCAATTTTTTTTATTTACAAAACAAATTTCATTTATTAATGTAACCTATTATTACATTCAAGTATTCTACATATAATATTCATCAACATATTTATTGTTAGCTATATTAATAGATAAACCAATAAACAAAAACAAATAAGTTGATTTAAGAATATCAAAAAAGCAATACATATATAACTATAGTAAATAAATTACTATAAATAAAAAAATTAATCATATAACACAATTATATTAAACTACGCTAATGTGGGTTATAAATAAAAATAGACAACGTAAAAAGATAGCATTAGAAATAATTCGAAAAGAAACAAGATAGTTTGAGAAACATATATTAACTAATATAAACACGGTATACCAGGTGTCGTTAAGATTATACATAAGCCAATCATTTTATTGTACTCTATACAAAGAAACAGACAAACATTCTTTGGTCTGAATCTGATTGCAAAGTTTAAATGGAAAGAACAAGTGAAAAGGGAAACTAAGGAATTGAAACTTAAATATAAAAACATGCATTGACTGTTGGATAGAAACTCCCAATTGTATATCAAAAACAAAATACTAGTCTACCAGTCACTCCTTAAACCATGTATGTCCAGTATGGACATATAATCTTCAACTGTGAAACTGTGCCAAATAAAGCAATTATAATTGCATCAAAGTATTCTAAAACCGAAGGCTAAAGAATATTGTAACTGTTCCTTGTTATATTCCGAATGAGGATCTTCACAGAGAACTCCAGATGAAAGACCGCCAAGAAGAAATAAAAAAAAAATTGGCAAGAGCCCCGAAGAAAAACTCCACTCTAGCTACACTAGTATAGTGAGCGAGGTAAATTGGCAATTAAGATGGACCAATGGAAAAATTCAGACTCAAGTAACATAGTAATCTTAGAATTAAGTGTATTGTACAGGGTGCCCCAGATTAGATGGGATTTGTGGGTTACACCTATTTCCGTAGAAATGAGAAAAATATTAGTTATGTATCCCTGGTGCCATTTTTAAAAATAAAGTGATTGGCGTAAACCCCATCTCGATATCTTCAACCGTTTTACAGATACAAGCCGAAATTCATTTTAAACCGATTTCTAGAAAGTGCCCTAACTCTGTTTATAAATTTTTTTAACCTGCAATAACAGCTTTTACGCAATTTTTTACGAGAATTTCAATGATGTTAAAGTTATTTTTTTACTTCTTAAAAGTTTTGAGATGTAAGATAAACTTATATTTCTTTAAATGAAAACCATAGTTGGCCATGTCACCAAAAATTGGCTTGTTTTTTTTGCTTTCATTAGATTTCAAAAGGTATAGTTTCTTACCTTTATCTCAAATATTGTGGCGTTTATAGTCATTTTATTAACATTATTAAATATTTTACGTATCTTTCCCGCATTTTAGCAAGTTTTCATGACAAGTAAAAAACAAAAAGTAAATTTTTCAAACATCTTGTTATTGTATAGATGGTTTTGCGAAAATTTAATAAAAGCTGAAGTTTAACATTTAAAATTTATAATTTACTAAATTTATCATAGCTATTTTAAAATAAATTAAAAAACAAAGAAAATAAGTGGTTTTTTTATCACTAACAATAATTTACAACAACTAAACCTAATAAAAAGGTAACAACAAATGTTCCAAGTTCAGCACCGTTCATGTCCAAGCACAGCTGGCATTTTTAAACCTACCTTACGGATTTTAACAAACTAATCAATCGGCTTAATTGATGAAAATCGTTTCTTACACTTCTTCTAATAGTCCAGTCGCTGTGTAATTTTAGATGGGTTTTTTGGGGAGTGGTATTTTAAAGTGGATTCCTATGTTTTTTGGGGCGCTGATTATGAATCTGAGTCAAATTTGTCTTGGGCCGCTGCGCTCCAAAATATGAGCATTTTTTAAAGTCCAAAAAGCCGTTTTTTCGGTTTTTTGGGTTTTATAGGAAAATTATGACTTATATGAAGTAAGTACTCATTATAAAAATTGTAGGTATTATTAAAACGCGTCTATTGAGACCAGCTAGAAACAAATGTCTTGAGCCAGCTAACTGTAGCCCATTTTAGACGGGTTTTTTTAAATTAAAAAAATTATTGTGACCTGAGTATTAAGTTTAAAAAATTGTAAATGCCAAAAAAACAGTAGTATTTTCTAACTATTTTTATGTCCTTTTTGAATGTTTGAGTTATCTCATAAGGGGGCGCTACAATCGGCCATTTTCGAAAAACCGTAACATTGCGATTACAAGCCGAATTTTGAATTTTTTTACCCAAAACCAAAAGCATTAGACAGATTCTGATATTTTACACATTGGTTTCCAAAATCAAGTATTTTGGTCCGAATGCAGCAATTTGGCCATGTTGAAATTTTCTAACCTTGAAAAAATTGAAACATTTTTAGGTTAGGATACATGTAAAAAAAGAAATTGCCAGAGTTGGTAGAATTTTTTATGACAAAAATTTTGAGCTCAAGCAGACCTATTTTGGTTGATATCCGGCCGAGATATTAATGTAAACGTGTTTGGGCCTTTCCTGGGCCCAATTCTGGGTCTTTCGGGGAAAACTTTGAATTTTTGAAAACTAGATACATGAATCTATAGAAAGCTAAAAATGCGCATTCCTAACTCATTTTAAAAAAATTCGTTAAATTGACATTCATACATAGAAAAAGTTAAAAATTTTCTATTTTCTATTATATCTGATAACACATGTTGACTTTCAGACTTGCGGATTATTCGAGCCGCAGTAAGAGCGTTTCGCCCTAATTTCTAGTAATATCAAATAAGGACCAAAATTTTAACATTCAAATCAGACTGGTTGTTTACTTTTCAAGTTAAAACTTTAAGAAGTGATATTCAATATAAGAGAGAATAATTTACAAAATTATGCTTTTTTATTACGACGCATAAATTGTTAAACCGTACAATTATTTTATAAATTCATTAAACGTCAAAGTTAACTACTCAAAAAACATTGTACCATTAATATTAGTTCTGGTGTTGGGGGATACATTTTCCTCATTGTAAGGTCATAATCAATTCGTCTCGGGGATTCTAGAAAACGTCCCAAAGTCAGAAGCCTAACCTCATCTATCTCAAATATCGCAGCTGTCTGGAAGAAAATCAATTCTTATATTTAGAGGGTGGTTCAAATATGACCGAAACTAACTTAAAAAAAAAACAAATTGCCAAACACTTACTTGCACAATTTTTCCAACGTTCTGGGAGCATCTTGATGCCCTTTTCAAAAAAAGCTTTTGGTTGGCGGCGGATCCACTCCCGAACAATCTGGATAACGGCGTCGTTGTCCGCAAACCGTATGCCTTGCAAGTCTGATTTCAGATTTCCGAACAGGTAGAAATCGCAACGGATGTGGCAGAATTCATTTCAACTTTCGGAGGATTTCAATTGTTATTTTGGCCGTATGGGGGCGTGTATTGTCTTGAAGGAAAGCTACCCGCTTTCCACCTGCCTTCCGCTTGGATCGGATCTTCTCCTTCACGTCTGTTGCCAGGAGGTCTGAGTAATAAGCTGCATTAACTGTTCTGGCATCCGTCAGAAAGTCTACATGGACGATCCTCTGCCAGTCCCAGAAGAACGTTGCCATCATTTTTCCTGTCGAACGGCTCCTCAGCGCTCTTTTGAGTTTTGGGAGAACTGGTATGCCGCCACTTGCGTGATGACTGCTGGGACTCCGGAATGAAGTAGTGCACCCACGTTTCGTCGATATAGACTTCAAAAATCCATCATCTTCGTCTTCAAACTACTGTAGGAAACGACTGGCAGCTTGCATGCGCACTATTTTGTTCGCGTACGTCAAAGTGCGTGGTACTCATCGTGCATTCACCTTAGGAAAGTGCAGGTGGTTTTTCACGATGTCTTCTACACTACCAACACTGATAGACAGCATTGCTCCAAGTTCCTTGATAGTGCTGCGGGTATTCTCACGAATAAGCGCGTCTGCACGATCATTGTTTGGCTCGGTGACGTGTTCGTGGCCGACTGTCATGCGCCTCATTCTTTATCTCTGCTCTCTCTGGAGCACTTACAGCACTCAAACGGATCTGTGAGACACTTTCCCCCATACTATTGTTGGAGTCTGTGGTGGATTTCAGCGGACGGGATCTTTTCTCCAACGAGAAATTTAATCACAATGCGTTATTCCACGCTCCGTGGTACCTTCTGTTCGCTCATCATTCTAGCAACTCCAAATAGAACTGAACAGGTTCTAACGCGTGTAGGAGAGAGAGTGGAGATGATGGCTCTACTCTCTCAAAATCGCATAGCTGCTGTGCAGTGTAGCTTGTTTACACACAAATTAACGCCAGTCATATGTGAACCACCTTGTAACATATTGCCAATCAATGATATTTGAATATAAATGTATTGCTAATTCATACCATTTTGTTTACACGATCACTTTTAGACGAGAAAAGTGTATTCCCTTTATCCTGTGCTTCAACCGTCAAATACATGACACGATGCATGGTGACGCGAGATGCTAAATAAATTTGAAAATAGGACATTTCACTATATCAACAGCACCTACGGCAGGTTATAAAACCTAGCTTTGTTTTTTGACGTGAAGAACGCGTTAAAAAGAAGACGATTTTCCACCCAAGAGAACCTTCTGATTTCGTGATATAGAGTGTATCCAGACTTATTAAGGAACGTGGAAGAGTTTATTCGAAGACTAGTTTCGATAAATGCAGAAGTGAATAGTGTGATGGAAAGTATTTTAATGAAAATTAAATATTTATCACAAAACTTTTTCAGTATCCTATGTACATAAAACATTTGAAAAGGTTTCGAAGTTACAAGTAAATAAAAGATTTCATCCACCAGTAGAGCTACATCAATTGTTAGATCTTCGACTTTTATTATGATCAAGAGAGACCTTAAATGATTTTGTTACCTATCTATGTTTAACAAATGCTGAAAATTAGCCGCTGTAAGACCAAAAATTGCCCATATATAGAGCTTTCATTGCTAATAATTTTTATTGCTTTTGTTGCTCAGAAAGATTAGCAATTTGTGTTTTATTAATATTATTAAAGATATAGATTAAGGTTTTGTTGCAATGCCCATTGTTTCTGTAGCACTTAATTTATCAATTTATGTTGTCAGAAAGTTGATATAACTAGAAAGATGTTCACTAGGTGCATTTGAACATGTTAATGATGAGATTTGTAATTTAAATTGGTATTCATACTAATCGCCAGAGTGGTCTAGTAGTTGAAGCGCGGACTGCGATGCGGACGAAGTCGGATTCCATTCCTAGAGCTCTCTGATGTCTGGCGGGTAGCCTACTCAGTCACTAAAAATAATCGAGTATCTGCGTTCACTCGAACGAGGGGTAATAATGGCGGTCGTTTAAAGCGTGGTGCTTGCCACATCGCCTATCATCAGAGATGGTGCGCGACAACCGGCCAAAGAGAGCGAACATAGAGCCTTAACCTCTCAGCTTGTAAGCCATGCTCCCACGCGAGGCCTAGAGCCTTACCATTACCATTTATCCATACTAGACTTATGCTTATACTAAACGAAAAAATACCTCAAAGATGTATACAAATAGGATTACAAGCATTAAGTGAACAAAATAAAAACTAAATAAATGGTTACAATACATATGGAAAGATATCAGAGCAATCAAAGTAGAAAATCCGTAGATGCACCGTTAGTTTGGCGATAAAACCTATTTGTTTTTTTAAATGTCATTCTTCAAACTGTATGTTAAATTCAACAATTACAGCATGTTTATAAACAAGTAGACAATATCAAAGTTGACTACGGTGTCGATTTTACGCATGGGAAAAGTTTTCTAGAAAATGATAAAAATTTCAGGCGTAGGATGAGGCTTGCTCTATCTGTGGAAGGCTGATTGCTTTTGCTAAGCTTTAGCTATTTAGTTAGGTTGTATGTGAAAAAAACAAATGCACTGTTTTACATCAGAAGAATTTCCGATAAAGTTAGCCATATTAATAAAACAAAATATACATAGACTAATAATAACATAGCCGATTTGATCCGCTCAACCAAGAATCACTGCCCCCATAAATTCGTCTTCACAAACTATTTTTTTTTTAAGTAGACATTTTGAGAAGCCGAGTAAAAAGATGCATATAAAAGGTAAATCTAAATGAATGTCAAATATAAGCTCCGATTTTTTTTGTGGTTAGTAAATCCCGACTCGGCATCCTGCACAACAATTAAACATTTTGGGAAGTTCCCTTCAATGAATACTCACTAAAAACATACATCTTCATATGTACAAAATTGAACTAAATTTGAGCATTTTGAAGGATTCTCAGTTTACTCGAAAAATCGTCTTTAGCGATAAGCTAATTTTTAATTCAATAGATTCGTAAACAAACAAAATTATTGCATTTGGATTTCAGAAAATCCATGAGTTATGCTCATAAGCAAATGCACTTCATATAAGTGGCCGGATAGATTCTTACTTTTCTGAAAGTAATGCTAGAAATTCTGTAATTATAAATGACGATAGTTGACATTACATGATAAACAATTTTTTGGTATTAACTGCACTACATGAATCTGGAACAAATATCGTTCCTAGCAGGACAGAGCCTCAACAATTTCCTAGTCGTATAATTTCACGAAATGCCAACATCAACTGGCCAGTAATATCTTGTGATTTAACAGCAGGCAACACAAACAGTTAACGACCTCAAGAACAAAATCTGATGCGTTATCGATGAAACTAATCAGAAGATATGCGAAATTGTAACTAAAAATAAAATGATATAGTTCTTCCTCAAAATATTTTTACAAAAATATAAACAAAAAATTAGAATTTTTTTGTAAAACAATGCAAAACAGTCGAAAGCCGACTACAATATTCATAAACATCCTGAAATATAATTTAATATTTCAGTTATAACAACACCAAATGACGCAGCTAAAAATGGTTAGATTAATCAACAGCCAAACTCAAAACAAAGTTTTTCTCGTACAAAATTATCTAGTAACTAGATATATTTCATTTGCCTCTTACTGTTATGTTCGCGACAAATGCAACAATGCAGCAACAAACTAGCGGTAACCATCACCAACAAATAATAATTTATAAAAATATTGATCCGGTTGGTGAACTACATATATATATGTAAGTATGTATATGTATAAACTTTCAGAATTTAAGGTTAAGAAAAGTAAACTTGGCTTCCAAAATGTAGTGTAATTATTTAAAAAAAAAACGTTTCTTATAAAATAAATTGAATTTAAGCCAGCTAACTACTTGATATATTAAAACACCGTAACGCTTTGCCTCACTCTGCATGTATATTTGACACACTATATGTATAAACGTGAACATGCATCAGGTGTAAATTAAATGTAGTCTCAACCAACGGATATATTTAGTTTTTTATTGATACCAACAGCCAAATAAACGTCTTTGGGATAATTATTAAATGACGTGCGCTATTTATGAGGAAAACATAGTAACATTTAAGTAAATGTAGCAATAATTTCCAATTTAAAATACTAGATAAAAAATAGCTTATGAATAGAAAAACTATTCTTTATTGTTTGCACCAAACGAAAGCAAATTCAAAAAATTGACTACGCATAAGCTCAAATAAAGACTTATACACGAACGATTGCTATACATTTTGTGATATCAACATAACATTAACGCCCATTATAGCAATGCACCAGAGTGAGGCGGAATTCATGACGTGCAAACATTATTGCGGGCACGATCTGAACAGCTGCCGTCCGAAAGTATTCCCGCCAGGGGCCAAATATTTAACATTTAACTTGCGAAAACTGACAAGAAATAGTCGTGGAAATGTGATTTTTGCATGCGAGTGCTTTCGAACCCTCTTGCCATTATGGAGCAAACGAATTTTTTTTTTATCGCTTCCGGTTTCGGAACTTTTTTCGGTCACTCTGTATAAGATGCACGAAAAATTCATTTACAACAAAAAGTGCCCCCTTTTCAGCCCTATAACTTGATAAAGGAATAGTTTTTCTATCTCTTGCCTTTTCAAAAATATAAGAAAAAACTAATTTTTTTTTAAATTCGGGGCCGTTTTTTGAAGTAGGGGAGTACAGGCATGGTTTATTGAGAGTTTTTTAAACTGATTTTATAGTTGTAGAAATCACTATCTGCCAAAATAGGTTTCGCCTTAGAACCCCGATTGAGCCGTTAAATGAACATCAGTTTTAATTAAACTTTGTAGGAAGAAACTCTACTAGACAGTCTACAAAATCAGGAAAACTCCCAGGGAATTCCTCAATACCAACTAAAGAAGTTCACAGGTTTCAGAAACAAGTACAATACTATAGAACACCTTCATTCAATTAAAACAATTGATTGAAAATCAATTGAGTAAATAAGGCTTAACAACTTGATGTTTGCTGACGAAATTATGATATTTGTATGAGAGTGGGGGAGTGTGTGTGTGAGAGAGAGAGAGAGAGGGGAGGGAGAGAGAGAGAGAGAGAGAGAGAGAAGTAGAAATAATGTTTAAGAAACTATAAGTAAAAGTAAGAAAAGTGAATTGAAAGTGAACTTTACAAAAGCCAAATCATTATCAATCAATGTGTATATAGACTACTGGCGAGACATGGTGTAACAAAGTACTACATAAAAGTCGTTAGAGGGCAGCAGTAATAACGATTGCTATAGAAAGTTCCTAACATTTCTTTAGTTTTAAATTTTAAAATACTACTCTTCGTGTAAACACCATGTTACACTAAACTCCGTATTGAACGAATCCACGATAAATTCCTCGGGAAGATTACTAACGTATTAAACAAATATAAAAATATTGATTCTGCTGAGAATGGTAAGATGATGACCTTTAATATTTTTAGTATTGTGAAGAAATAGATGCGATTTAATTTTCTTATACAAAATTATAATAGTATTATATCACTGCGTGTACCATCACACAATACTACCAAGTCTAATTTTCCATTTCCATTGAAACACCCTCAACAAATTATTTCAAAATGTATATTTAATCCGTTTATGTATTTTAGCTAAGTACAGGAATAAGTAAATTTTTTCTTACACGCCTTAAACATCTTTAAATGAAGTTCGTCTTTAGATTGAGAATAAGGATTTTTTTGATTTTTTATTAGAAGCTTTAGAGCCGTTGTGGTTTAGTGGATAGATCGCTAGACTACGAAACCAAGAGTTGCGGGTTCGAATACCGCTATCGCCAATTCAATCGCTGGCATTTTTACGGCCCAGCTTGAATCAGGCTGCAATAAATAAGTACCTGGAAGTCAAACTTTAGGGTAATAATAGGCGGTCGGTACGTAGCGCTAGCCACGTTACTACCCTGGTGTACCGTAGGCTCTAGATTGTAGCAGATCTATCCTGTTACGACCCCAAAGGGCCTTCAAGGCCTGTTACGGGGAACTATTATTATTATTATTAGAAGCTTTACCAGCTCAACAATTAATTTTTATACATGGTATAGATCATAATTAAATCATCAGTAACTGATTAACAGAAAGATAAATAACACCTAATTTAAAATGTCCATTGGTTACTTAATATCACCACTTTTTAGTTACGAACTGTTAGTACTCGTCACTACTATTTTCGGTTACATAAATATCTTGGGGACTCTTCGACCTAGTTCATAAAAGTTGCACCCGCACTTGTACTGAGATTGAAGTGGAAGTTCTTGGTCAATTTCTTGATGTGTTTGGAAATGGTTGCCATTCCAAGTTCATAATGTAGGTGTTTATCAGTGATGCACATTCACGTTGTATCTTGTGAAGAAATTGAGAATATTTCTCGCTGGGTTTTGGCGCCATCAGCATTCCAATTGAGGAGTTTTAAATGATTAATGGTGTTGATATTGTTAGGAAAATAAGGATATTTGTTAATAATTGCTAGATTATAATGTAACTGGATTATTATGTGCCATAGGTACTATAGTAAATTATAG
Organism: Sinelater perroti; assembly: GCA_036346155.1. NCBI lineage: Eukaryota > Metazoa > Arthropoda > Insecta > Coleoptera > Elateridae > Sinelater > Sinelater perroti. Next base: position 4,221,405 of record JARFIY010000351.1, read on the forward strand.
GAATGCAGGATGGTGGTGATTTGAATACCTGTCGAATCGATATCTTCAATACGGCTTGTCCGATTAAGCTCCAAATTTGCTTATCTATTTTATAGGACCTAAGGAAGAACTTTATTGATTTTGAGCAAATTTGACCAACCGTAACCGTTAGTGACAATTAGGACTTCGAAAATGCATTCAATATCAAGTTGTTTGATTAATTAACAAAAACTATATTTTGTTTATCTATGGCACATTCCTTTCAAGGTTTACCTTTTTATTCATCTATTCTTAAATATATTAAAACCTTTTTGTATAAAATCATTCTGAATAATGAAAACTAGAACATTTATAACAATTTCAAACAAAAACAAAAAAAAATAAACACCACCTATGTTAATTACAAAGTCTAATATACACATTGAGAAAACAGAAGAGACAAACACAACAGGTTAGTATCTCTACAACCACTCTCCAATTTCAACGATACGAATAAAACGGCCATTTATTATCAGAAAAGACGCGAAATATCTCTAATTAAGTGATACCTGATCACATTAAAGTAATGTAGGAGTTTAACTGATGTTGAATTGGAAACGTTCCACTCGCTTCGTGTTATCAAATATGACTCCTTCGGATTATAATTTTAAATTATACCAAGAAGCCCAATGCTTCGAAATCACTAAATTTGTAACATTATAGAATCCGCGATCTTACAGACAGATAAAACAAAAAACCAAAAATGTCAAAAACATTTCTAATGACTTTCCATCAGAAAATATATTTATCTTATTCCTAAATATTACCGTTTTTTTCTTTTGCTTTTTTCTAATTTAGCACGATAACGACTTCTCCGCTACCATATTTTCCTATACATGTGAAAACATACAACTTCATTTATTACGTAAAGTATTTCTCTTTTCTCATATTCCATCTAAAGATTCTAATTTTACTGAACCTACTAAATCTTCAGAATATCCGTATCAAAAAATGTGTAACGATTTACCTTTATTTCAATAAATAATAGTAAATTTACTGCACAATTTTTAACTTTCATCAAATAAACGTTTAGATTACTAATTTTACGAATGTGGAAAGAAATATCAACTTGAACCAATCCTCTTGCCTTTGAACAAGACTTTCCATATTTAATCTGAGAAAAAATACATTTGGCAGATATTTAAAAAGCAATAATACCCGATTTAATAAAAATGTAAAAATTTCGGGTTTGTCAATTAACAGCCTTAATGGATTTAAAACTGATTTATGGTTAATGCTTGATGCACAATAAGCCACCACCATTTGTGTGCTGAAGTGAACTCTACCAATGTGTTCAACAAGCATTTCTTAGCTATTGCACATTGCGATTGTAAGTAAGACCAATGGAAGCTTGTAGGCCTCGATGTATATTAAGCCTTATATGAGGGGGGGGGGGGAGGCTGCCAGTACTAAAAAAAAATATTCTGCCTATAAAGACACATTATATAATGCGAAATTTGTTGATTGTGCACCATGTGGTAAACCGAGAAGATTGCGGCTTCTAAGCATTGTAGGTAGAGATAGATATCTAAAGGGGATTGCCCTCGTTATAATAGTAATAATTATTTTGTAATTCTTTTTTTTTTAAATCTTTTATACCCTCTGACACACCCCTCAGCTTCCGACATTCTCGGCAGATTTTTCGGGAAGCATAAAAAATTTCCTAATTATAATATTAATACAATCAATTTTCTTCTGATTAATTCAAAAATGTCTCACAATTATATTTGACTTTGTAAACACTAATTGTATTCACTGTAATAATATTTCATTTATTTTTTGTTCAATCAATATCAATTATGTTTTACTCATTTTTTCATCGAACCTTTTTTTAACTGAGCATAAAATTTTGTTAAAATTATTTTTTCAGTGAATTATTTTAATGTTTATATAAGCTATGAAAGAAAGGTCTCGTTATTTCATTTTTATCTTTATTAATATTTAATCGCTATGTTTTCACTTTTATTAAATTATATTTATAAAATAAAATTAAAAATATAATCTAACTCATTTAACATTTTATATAAATTATCAACAGTAATCGAAAGTGGACTACAAATATTACTGGAAATTATTAATAAAATCTGGAAAGAAAAGAAAATACCTAAAGAATGGGAAATTGGATTAATACTAGCGATCTATAAAAAGGAACATACAAAGGAATGCCAAAACTACAAAGGTATGACCTTACTGAGTACCCAATTTATGGATATGGAGAAAGTGTTTGACCGAGTGCCGACAGTCAAAATATGGGAGTGCTTAAGGGAGAAAAATATAAAAGAGAAAATAATCAGGGTCACGAAATGCCTGTACCAGGAGACGAGAAGTAAGATAATAAGCAAAAATGCAGAGTCCGAGATATTCCACACAAACGAACGAGTTAGACAGCCTCCCTTATCTTAGCCCACTACTGTTCATTATCTTCATGGGCCATTTAATAGGACCTGCAAATAAAAACAAAACAAAACCTAAAATTATGGGATACAGGAAGATAGAGAAAGTGATCATCTCCGAATTCGCTTTTGCAGATGATGTAGAGAGAGATAATAGCTGGAAATGAGAATGATCTTAAGGAAAATTTGCAGATGTGGAACGAAGCACTAACCCAAAACAAAAATAATGGCAATAGCAAATGAAAAGAAAGAAGTGGAGGTTAAAATAAATGAAGAAAAAATAGAATAAGTAAATAGCTTTCAATATCTGGGAGTAACTATAGAAGAAACAGAAGACCAACTATATAGGTGAACAGAAGAATAGTCAGCTAATAAAGTGCATACACTGAGTAAAGGCCTTATCAACAAAAAAGAAATATCAAGAAATACAAAACTGAAGGTGTACAAGGAAATATACAGACCAATTCTTACCTTTGGATGCAAGTCTGGGTGCTATCTGAACAAGGTATAAGCAAGATCAGGGTAGTAGAGATAAAATACTTAAGAGTAAAAGGTATAACAAAAAGAAATTAGAATTGAAATGATTAGAGAAGAACTAAAGATTGAACCTCTAGAAGATTTTATTGTAAGAAGAAAACTCGGCTAGTAGGGACATCTACTAAGGATGGAGGAAAATGAGCAGACAAGGATGATTTGGAAATCGAAAGTGATAGGCAAAAGGAGAAGGCCAAAACAAACGTAGTATGAAACTATCCTGAAAGAACTAAAGAAGAAAGGGAAATCGTGGATAGAGACCAAAAGATTAGCAGTAGACAGAAAGAACTGGAAAAAATTTAAATCGAATTTAATGTGTTTAGAAATACTTAGTGAAATACAATATTGTCAAACGCTATTGTTAAGAAATTAAGGTAATCCTTACATCCTCTTGGATAGGTAAACATTTGATTATACAATTATTATATATATATATATATATATATATATATATATATATATATATATATATATATTTTCAGCATTTTGTGGCGCCTTATTGAGCATAGGCTTCCCTTTTTGGGGGATTTTTGGCAAATTAAACGCCACGCTTGCCGGGAGGGTTGGCGAATGGATAGGGTAGAATGTATTTTACGACCGCCAAAGGTGTTTGTATGACGGCCGGAGAGCATTCGATGTTTGTCATTGCCGGGGTTCGAACCCGGGGCCGCCGCGCGCCAGTTTGGCAGGTCGAGGCCTTTACCTCGCGGCTGTCGTGCTCTCTCTCTCTCTCTCTCTCTCTCTCTCTCTCTCTCTCTCTCTCTCTCTCATATTATATATATATATATATATATATATATATATATATATATATATATATATATATATATATATATATATATATATATATATATATATATATATATATATATATATATATATATATAAGAAAATTAATAACTCAAAACATAAAAATAAGAAGGAGAAATATATGTAAAGTCTCAACGCGGAATGTACAAGGACTGAAATAAAGAAGAGCTAGAAAAGAGAAAAGATAGAATGTGATAGCGGTAATCACTAAAACCAAAAGAAAGCTAAAAGGAACCCAAGAATTATAAAAATAAAAAATAAAAATAAGAAAGGAGTAGAAAATATATGTAAAGTCTCAACGCGGAATGTACAAGGACTGACAAATAGAAAAGAAGAGCTAGAAAAGAGTTAGAAAAGATAGAATGTGATAGCGGTAATCACTAAAACCAAAAGAAAGCTAAAAGGAACCCAAGAATTATAAAAATACATAAACATATTCAGCGGAGTAAAGAAAGAGACGAAAGCAGCAGCAGCAGAAGTTGCAATCCTGATACATAAAAAACACACCTTGATACAAATACAAATACATTAACGAACGTATAATAAACGTGAGACTAAAAACCAACAGAGAATATATGACGACATACAGAGTATACAGCCCCGAGAAAAGAAGAAAAAAGACAACGAGGAGTTTTATGACACATTACAAAAAAAGATAAACACTATAAATAAAAATGATTACCTAGTAATAGCAAGTAATCTAAATGCGAGAGTGGGAAACCAGCCCGTGCCTGGCACACTAGGAATAAATGGAGAAAGCACACTGAATAGCAACGAAACATCATTAATCAAATTTTCTTTACATAATAAACTAAAAATTAATAACACCTTCTACAAGAAAAAAGACATTCACAAATACACCTGGAAAGCTACAAGTAAGAGAAGTATAATAGACTACGTAATAACAATCGAAAATGTGCACAGTTAGTCCTCTTAGAAACAAAAGTTTATAGATGATGTAAATTAAGCACAGACCACTACCTAGTCATGGCAAAGATCGTGATGTATAAAAGATGAAAAACGGTCCAAAATTAATCTTCTCGAAGACGAGAGCATACAGATATTATATCACAACAGATTAAATCAACATCTATTAAAATACCCAACAACAGACAACATTAATGAAGAATAGAACAATATAATAAATTCGATACAACAGGCAGCAGATGAAACCTTAAAAAGACGAAAACGAATAAGGACTTAAAATATGAAATGAAGAATTGCTGAAACAATCAAAAACAAAAAGGTCGCATACCAAAAATATCTACAAAATAGAAATGAAGAAACATATAATAAATATAAATAAGAAGAAATACAGCCAAAACAAAAACACAACAAACACGCAGAGAAAGCTGGGACAAATGGACACAGGAGTTAGAACAAGACCTGCACGGGCGACAGATCTTCGCCTATAAAGATATAAAAAACCTAAATAAGCATGAGAAAGAAAGCAAAAACATTGAAGAAAAGGAATGGCTAGAACATTACGAGAAACTATAGCGCAATAACAACCAACAAAACCAAGAAGAAAAAACAGAAAAACAAAATGTGTACAGAATTGATAATATCACAATTGAAGAACTAAATCAAGCACAACAAATATCCAAGAAATCGCAAAGCACTGGGGGCTGACAAAATAAATACAGAACTAATTAAATATGGAGGCCTATTACTAAAACAAAAATACTTACACCTCATCAACCAGTGTTGGAAAACAAGAGAAATACCCCACAATTGGCAGAAAAGCATGGTTCAACCCATCTTCAAAAGGGGAAATCGAAGAAAATGTGAAAGCTATAGAAGGATAAGCTTATTAAATACGGGATACAAAATATACGCAAAGATAATAAATGCAAGAATTTAGGCCATAGCAGAAACCGTTCTAATAGAAGAACAGAATGGGTTCAGAAGTGGACGCTCCTGCATAGATGGAGTATTTACACTACAGCAGATAACAGAGAAAATAAGAGAGTATAACTTGAAACCCCATCTAGCATTTATAGACCTTGAAAGAGCATTCGACTTAGTAGACAGAGATATTATGGGCCATAATGGAGAAGAAGAGATTCCCCAAACACTTAATAAATGTTACAAAAAGCCTGTATAAGAACACCCAAATAAAATTGGTGGAGGTACAAATTATATGACTACTAACCAAGGAGTTAAACAAGAATACAACCTCCGCCAATGCTGTTCATGAGCTCTACATGAATACAATTCTTAATTTTCTATTTCGTGTACTAGGGGATATATACTAAGTGTATAAATAAGTTCTCAGTTTTAGATTTCACGGACGCAAATCACCGTTTACATGTAACGTATTAGTCCGCCCTCTTGCGGTTTTAAAACAATGACATTTGGTCTTTCGAAACATCATGCGATTTGGCGTTTGATGCACATAACCTCAATAATCAGCTGTGTTCACGATGGCAATCACAAAAGAGCATATTCGATTTTCTATCCACTTCGCGTTTCATCTTAAGTAAACCGCTGCTGATGCCACCGAAATGATTTGTGCTGCATATGGTGAGAATGCTATAAGTCATGCAACGTGCAAAAAATGGTACCAAAGATTTCGCGGATGAGAGTTTAGTCTTGAAGATCAACCACGCGTTGGACGCCCTCAAACATTTGACACGGATGAGCTGCAGACGCGTTAGGCTGGGAACTTCTCCCACATGCGGCGTATAGCTCAAACATGACCCCCTCCGATTATCATTTATTCCGGTCGTTACAGTATCACTTGGCTGATGCGCACTTCAAAACAGAAGAAAAAGTCCAAAAATGCATCGATAACTTTATCGTCTCGAAGCCGGTGAGCTTCTATCACCAGGGAATTCGCAAGCTACCCGAAAGATGGCAAAAGGTCATCGATGCCAACGGAGAATATTTTGATACTTAAGCTTTTTTGTTTGTTTTTAAATAAAACTTTAATTTTGCAGAAAAAAGCTGAGAACTTATACACCTATTAGTTGTGAAATAATTGAACTTTTTTGATCTGGATCAATTATTTGTGTAAAAATAAGAATCCAGACCAATTCCCAGGGTACGCTCGGGAAGAAAAGATCAGTTGGTGCATCGTTTGGTCGGTTCTCGGGTTATAAGGCCGTACGGGACAGTGACTTAATTTTTAGAAGATTTTTTCTGAAGACTCCGACCATGGTCTAACAACCACTAATCAACCACACGATGCACCATAACACCGGCCGTGAAAGCCTTCGCATCTATTTGAAAAGATCAGTTCTTGGAGCCCAAAAAATTACGGTCAATTTATAGTATGATCATCATCATGTATATCATGGATTAGGTCGTGGACCTGTTCCTGTTTCGTTCCATCTTTTTCTCAGCTTTCCTACGTCTCTTTTTCCTCGTGGTTTATGCTTTAAGGCTTGTTTTGGGATCTTTTTCTCCTCCATTCTTCCGAGGTGGTTTGTCCATTTTTTCCTGCATTGCAAGACTTTATCAGTTAAGGAGTATATATTTAGATATTCTGTGATTTGTTCGTTTCGTATTCTGCCATTTTCGTTACACATCTATCATATCTGAGGAACTTCATTTCTGCTGTTTGGATTTCTTTCTATTTCTTTTCTGTTATTACCCAGGCTTCTCTTAAATATAGCTTTGTAGGAGTAGCTATATACACATATACATACATTGAAAACACAAATTATTATTACATTTGTTTAGAAAATTGCAATTTTTTTCAATACTTATTTTGTCTGAAGTTTTTTTAACAACATTTAAATATGTACATCCCAAAGACGATGCTTTTTTTGGCTGTCGGTAGGTGAGCATTCCTGCCATAATTAAGTAAAAAAATCCCTCACCTTGTTTGTAGCTGATGGTGTGCTGTGGTAGGTGTAGGTGGTGCGTGCCTTGGCGGTCTCGGAGCTGAGCTTGGCAGGGGTCTTGGTACCACCAGAGGGGTCGGCTCCTCGGGTCACTTCTAGGCTTTCTGGCACAGTCTGCAGAGTGGAGCGCATGGCTGCCGACATGGTCCCCACTCAGTTCTAGTGCCCCTCTTCACATTACCTATAAAAGAACTATCTGTAAATAACTCTTTTTAAATGCAAATTTGAAATATTTTTCATTATTTATAACCTCACTTTTCGCATTTGTCATAAACAACAAAAATTAATAATTCAGACATGTATATCAAATATTCCCCATTCTAAATGCACATGCCAAATATTCTAAATTTAAATTTCTATACCTAATATACAAAATAGGAGAGTAATATGGTTCTCCTCCTCACGTCATTTCATCATTGAACAATAACAATGTTTTAACAAAAATAGAATGCAACTTTAAACATTAATAATTAACAATTGCAACCATATGTCAAAGTGGATATCTTAATGCTGTGTAAACTAAAGATATTTGATTTTACAATATTTACGGCGAACACTAGGTATTATACAGGGTCCGGCAGAATGATTTTACTTTTTCAAAACAGCAATAAAAAGAACAATATAAATTCTATTTATTCATAGTTACTGCGCTACCAATTTTACAAAAATTAAGGAAAAGTTAGAAGTTTAGACAAAGATTTGGCAGCATCAATCAAAACAGCCAAGAAACTTTTTGAGAAAAAAAGTTTAAAAATGATCTGGCCTTTATATCAACTAATTATTCTGTAATTCCTAGTGCAATAGTAAGTTTAGAAAGTAAAAACTTAACTTTAGTTGAATAGTTCAACATTGTAAATAATACCATACAAAACATATGTAGTGTCTTAAGCAATAAAGGACGCACTATTAAGGTAAAATGTAAAACTGTATTTAGTACAAAGTCAAGATTTTGACGTTGTGAAAAAACGTAAATTACGATGTTCCAGAAATCACGTGTTTCACATTTGCTCCAGTAATATCAGTAGATGTAGAGAGATCTTTTTCGCAGCTAATTTTTACCATCGCTGACTAGACTGTCGATTGTTAGAGGCCGTTGTATAAAAAATTTAATTAAGTAATCAAACATTGTTGCATTATAAAAGTCATTTGATAATTTATGTAAATGATTGTTTATAAATGTTTATTCAATACTTAATTTTATTTATTATTAGTACTATTTGCCTTTCTTTTAAAGACAAATAGGCTACCGATTAACATGCGCTCCGCGCCCTCTCGATCTTTGCATTCGAGCAGTAAGCCAATCAAATCGAAACTTTTTTTTTAGAGCACCCGGTATAACTAAATTTAAATAGTTTTTTTTTAGTACATTTTGTGATCAACAATTTAAAACATAATTACACAAATTAAAATGGCGTGTTAAAAATTTACATAAGCAAGAGAGTAATCAATGGGCTTCTCTCGAGTGTATAAATTGCACATGCACAAACGCATCCACCCAGAAAAAATATACTATATATCCATATATATATATATATATATATATATAAATATATATATATATATATATATATATATATATATATATATATCATGTATAAATATGCAATGCACAAACGCATCCACCAGATATATAATACACTAGAAGTCCTGTGCTAATGGTATGTTTATTGATAAGAAATATTTGACCTAAACAATAAAAATTAGCAACAGTCATAATTTCCTAGCCTGTAACTCTGTGACTATAATTTTTCTGACTCTCTAAAACACCATCTCGGTGACAGTCGGTATCATGGAAATATATATATATATATATATATATATATATATATATATATATATATATATATATATATATATATATATATATATATATATATATGGACCAGAAATAACCTATATATATATATATATATATAGATAGATAGAGAGAGAGAGCGAGAGAGGGAGGTAGCGAGGAAGGGGTAAGAAAAGAGAGAGGATGTATCCTTTTAAAATAGTATGTTAATGTATTTATCTTCTTCTTAAGTGCCGTCTCCTCTTAGAAGATTGGCTATCATTATGGCTGTTTGTATTCTCGACGTTGCTGCTCTGAACAATTCAATAGAACTGCAATTGTACCATTGTCTCAGGTTACTCAACCAGGAGATGCGTCTTCTTCCTCTATTCCTTTTACCCTGTATCTTCTTGCATGATATTTTGTAGGATTTCATATCTTTCTCCCGCATCACATGCCCCAGATACTGTAATTTCCGTATCTTAACTGTATTCAATACTTCTTTTCCTTCCCCATTCTTCTGAGTACCTCACCATTCGTCACTCTGTCCACCCAGCTGATTTTCAACATTCTTCGATAGGTCCACATCTCGAAATGCTTCCAGTCGATCAACTGAATGTTTTTCTTCATCGTCCAAGCCTCCATTCCATTTAAAATGCTACAAATGAAAATCACGTAGCATCTCAACATTCTGATTCTTAGCTGTAGACATAAGTCTCTAGTTGCATAGTATATTTCTCATCTATTAAATGTAAATATGGTTCCTGGCCTGGCCAATTCTTGACATACTAATTTCCTACAAAATGATGTATTTAACATTGTATCTACGTTGACAATAGTTCCCAGGTATTTGTAATAATTTTGTTTACACTTCTCACACTTGTTCTCCTCTAAGGTCGCATATATTTTCTTTGTAAACGATAAATGAATTAAGTGATTTATGTATTTATCTACCATTTTAAAATTAGACAATTATTCCTAAAATTTGGCTATAATCACCAACTATTTTACCTAGTTGTAAAACTGCTAATTATCACTAATATCGATTCATTGCCCTTACTTAAGTAAACTACCTTTCGATTCACATATCACTCCTGAATATACACTCACCACATATTCATTTAATAATTGCACTCACTATAGCACTTAATCTTCTTTCCTTCAATCAATTTTCGAAACCTAACTACTTTCCAAATGGTTTCTTGTCCTATCGCCATGATCTCATCCTGTTTCCAATTTTAGACCTCTCCTATTCATTTAGCTTTCATTCATTTCATTATATCACCACGTCCTGCTTAAGGCCTCTTTATTTCTTACTGCTTGTTTAAGTCCTTGCTTCACTATTTACTTGTCTTACTTGCTTTTCTTCAGCAAATAGTCTTTTCATGTGTCCTCACCACTTTAATTGTGCCTATCATCAAATAAACTTCTTTAGACGCTCGTTATAATTTAATCAGTCTTTTCTTATATCTTCGTTCACATTTAAAATTTTATCCAATTAAATCATGTAAATTTTAAGGCTAGTATGGTTCTTAGATAACTTCATCTAGTCACGACCTAGTATTTTCTTATAGTAGCTATCTCCATTAAGGGGTGGTATATATATATGCTAGATACCTTTTCATGGTGATTATATAATTAGTTGTACAAAACGGTTAAATACTACTGATCTCAAGTTTATGTGTTCATATTTATTCATATTTAAAGTAACACCTAAAATTTTTATATCGCTTTTTATAGCAAACTGTGCGAGATATATATATAAACGCACAGGTCATGTCCCAAATTTCGTTTCTATCGGGCGTGGTGATTACCGCCGTCCTCGTAATCTGAAATAAACGATTCTTTTTTTATTTTATTCTTTATATATGTGGTTATCGTTCGGACCTCTAATAAATAATTTGAAAAAAAACTGACAAAATGGCAGCACTCGAAAAAAATATTCCGATTTTTACTAAAATGTAATGACATTTTTTTTCTGACTGTGGTAAATGTACCACAGTCCGAAAAAAAAATAGTAATTGTAAAATGATATAAAAGTTAGAGGTTCGGACGATAGCCGAATATATACACTATATGTGTAAAAAATTAGAAGTCGATCGGCCCAGTAGTTTGTGAGAAAAATACACGCTCGACTTGAAAAATGTCGTTTCGAGAAAAACGCGTTTATAGTTTTCTTATACCGACTCTGGATTTCTTCGTATTGTCAAGCCGTAGTACGTACTTAATTCACTTATAATAGCTTCTGCCAATTTCCCTGTTCCTTTTCCATCGAAGCCTTTGTCCCACATCCTCCGAAACAGATTTAAATCTAAACCTTTATATCTCGATCAATTTGACGAATTACATTGCAATATTTTACGAACACATTCTCAAGACCCAAACTCTAAGAAAATGCCAAATAAAAAAAATCGATTTTTTTTACCCGCTAGATTATAATACCGCCTTAATACGCATGTTTCGCTTCCATCTAGTAAAGTCGGTAGATATACAGTTTTGTATATGGTAAATTTTGTTTTGCTGCTGATTTCTTTTCAACGAACTTAAAAAGTTCGTTACTGAATTCTATATGTCTGTCACAAAATTATGGATTTTTTAAAATTTTAAAATGGATTCTTATAGGAAATTTTACGCTGAATTCGAAAATGAAGAAAAAATTCTATGGCGAATAATTTTCCAGATATTCGATTTCGAATTTTCCCGAAATTCGAAATCGAAATCGAAAGGTTTTTTTAAGTTCGTTCTGGGATTGCTTACAGAGCAATCTCTTAGCCGGCCCCATGTTTTATTAATAAATCCTCTGTTGATAACGTTGAACAGCTTTGCCGATGTTGGCAAATTAAACAATAGATAATTGCCATAATAGAAACTCTTTAATAATAAATCCATGCACAATTTTGAATAAAGAAATAAGTTATCCAGTATATGCAGCTTTAACAGAGTTACATTATAGTTATGGTTATACCTATTCACTCTGTATAAGACACATTGAATGGATATATGACCGTAACAGTAAAGTATTAATGATTTAATTAGCAGCAATTCATTAAATTACGTGTTTAATAAACCATAACGGAAAAACAAAGTCGCCAGATTTAATAATTCATCTTATTGATAAAATATAGGATTGTCGGAAAAGTCATCACGGATTTTGTAGAAACGTCATCGCACGTCTTATATATTTTGACAGATGACAGTTTAAACTTCATTTGAAACAACTTTCAGTTCTTACATTAAGTTGAAAATGGAACACCAAACTGTAAATTTACAGCATATTTTGCTTTTTCATTTTCACGCAGGAAAAAACGCAAGAGGCTTGTGAAAAATTGCGTAAAATTTTACGAGGACAATGCCCTACAAGAGCGTCAGTGTCAGAGATGGTTCGCTAAATTTCGTGCTGGTGATTTTGACGTCAACGATGGTCCTCGCAGCGGAAGGCCCTTTGAAGTTGATGACGATCAAATAAAGGCACTAATTGAAACAAACCCACGTTGGACCCCTCGTGACATCGCGGAGACACTGAGCCTTCATCATTCAACCGTCCACGACCATCTCAGAAAGCGGGGATTCATCTGCAAGCTCGATATATGGGTTCCGCATGAACTTCAAGAAGTCCATCTCACCAACCGCATTAATATCGCCGATACTCATCTCAATCGCAACAAAATCGGCCCGTTTTTGAAGCGCCTCGTGACCGCCGATAAAAAATTGATTGTTTATAATAATATTCAACGTCAACGATCGTGGTGCAGACGAAAAGAGCGAGCCAAAACAACATCCAAAGCCGATCTTTACCAAAGAAAAAGTTATGCTCTCAATATGGCGGGACTACAAGGGTGTGGTATTTTTTGAGCTTCTACCGCGGAATCAAACGATCGATTCTGTTGTGTACTGTCGTTAACTGGACGATTTGAATACATCTCGCACGGAGAAACTTCCATTTTGCCTGAAGACCCTTCGTGATTAACAGAACATTCGTCATAGTGATCTTCATACCAAGTTAGATACTTTATTTTCTTTTTAGGTATTTTCTTTTTTTTTTCACAATGCACATGTTTGACACCAACTGCTTTTTACTACTGAACCAATGACTACCCGATACCCAATAGCTAATGATTGTAATGATTCCATATCGCGATTTAAATCCACGCTTTTTCAAGAGCCATCACCAGACACTTTTAGTTCCGACATGGGTCTTCCATAATGTTCATTCTTTTCTTTTTCTTCTTCCATAGCTTTTATACAATCAAGATCAAAAACTTTTCTTGTCGATAAGTATAGATTCTCGAAGATGCTGTTGCATGCACTCCGTTTATTCCGTTACAGATGTTCATAAGATTACAAAATAAATTAATGCCTTCTCGACCTAAATTTAAGAGGCGAGCGACAAAATCAATTCGACGATTAACTTCGTATCCATTTTTTATAAAAGGTCCTGAATCGATATTACGACGACTATATTGGCATAACAAAACTAGTTTAAAACCTAGACCTCTGTTTCCAGCTTCTTCAAACTTTATGTTTAGTTTGCGTTCTCGACAAATAACCAAGTTGGACAATGCTGTAAAAAATTCGATCCAACGATAACCGTAGAGGATTCCATGATACATCTTCACTATTGCTGCTGGAGATTTTTCTTGCATTAGCACTACTAATTTCTTCCTTATCTTTACCCGTAAAGTGATTGCCCTTAAAACTTTCATTTGCAAGGTCTAGATGATCGAATCCATTCAATTTTATTTTATTTTGCATAACTCATTTTTTATAACAAATCGTTTAAAGTAAGATAATTAACTAAGCAAAAAAACCGCTCCGAGATGCAAATAACAGCTAGCAATTGAATTCAAACACGTGCTCTGAAAATTTCAGATTAATAGATTTTTTGGGCTGCAATCTCAATTAGAAAGATACGCCCCCAAGCGATCGCGTATGTCTGCTACTCCGGCAGCTGCTCGATTTAAATGCCATATTTGATATGAATATTTAAAATTTCTTTCTAAAATTCTAAATGCATATTTTTAATATCTTAGGTTAATATATTATGCAAAAAAAAATTAGAGATTTTTTCGATTTTATATGTATCGCCTCCCTTAAAAAATTAGCAACTAATTAAAATTATTGATAGCGCTTACCTAATTATTTCATGATAGCAGAAAACGCCCTCTCCCTTATGGAATAATTAAAAAATATATCTATTTTTGGGTGTTATCTACCAATTGGTTGTAGTTCGAGATGGCTAATTCTTATCGTTTCGAAGACATATCCTTACAAAATTTTAAATTCTTAAATTTCGACCCTGTTTGGAGGAGCCCCCTATGTAATTAAAAACTTTTTACGCAACACGTATCGACTCATTTTCGATATGATCATCTCATATGATCAAACTTGAACTTTACTGAACTTGAATGTTAGGACAATAGACAAACATCACAGCACTTGAAACCAACAATGAAGATCGTTGCCTAGGTACACGCATAGTTATGACACTGATGAAATCACTTTTGAAGATGGGGCATTGCCTGACTACAGACAATTATTATACTTCCCCCGAACTCAGAGATATTCTTTTACAAAAGAAAACTGACCCGTTTGGAACCCCGAGACCAAATAGGAAGGAAGTGCCAAAGATCTGCAAAAAAAACTAAAAAAGAAAGAAATGCTTGACTATCCACGAGGAAAAGTCTGTGTAATAAAGTGGAAAGACAAAAAAGATGTCTCCTTATTGTCAACAATTCATAATTCAGAAATAATAGACGTTCAAAGAAGGAACACAACAAAAATTCCGAAAGTGGTCAATGTTAATAATAACTCTATGGGTGGTATTGACAGAGTTGATCAACATCTAACAAGTTATCCCGTAATCAAAAACGGGAAAAAACATTATTACAAAATATTTATGGTAACAGCAACATTGAAACAAAAAGTGAAAAAACAATACAGAAACAAAAAAATAAAAAGCAAGTGGGATGTAGAAACACTAAATAATGAAAACACGAGAAAAAATATGCTGAAAAACTAGAAGAAAAACTAAAGGGATATAACATAAATGAGAATGAAATAGAAGAACAATAGACAAGAATAAAAGTATAGATAAACAGTATAGCGTAAGTTCAAATGCAGAAGACAATAAACAGACCAGATCCAGGATGGTACGATGAGAAATGTAAAGAAATAGCTAAAAATAAAATGGAAGCAAAATTAAAATTGATTATATCAAACAGAAGAAGAAGACAAAGCTGAGTATGAAAAGTTGAAAAAAGAAATCAAAGAAAATCAATCGCAAAACAAAAAGAGATTGGATGGAAAACAGAATAAAACAAATTGAAGATCATAACGAACATAAAAAAAAACTATTATAAGAGGATTAAAGAACAAAACAGTATATAAATGCAAGACCAAGGAAATCAAAGATGAAAATGGAAAATTGACTGAAAATGACAGCCAATACATGGAGACGTTGGAAAAAATACTTTAAAAGGACTATTGACAGATTCAAATATGTTTGAGACAGAAGAAGACGAGACCGTAGCACCAAAACAAGGCATGAGAAACGAAGTACAACAAAGGAAATAAAAGAAACTATTATCAAAAGCTGTAATGTTAAAGCATCAAAGAGAGATGGTATAAATGCAGAACTCATAAAGCATGGTGGGGAAAATTGTAGGAAAAAAGTACGCAATTATAAAAAGAATATGGGAAGAAGAAAGGATGCTCGTGGAATGCGAATCCAGACAAATAATCACAATACATAAGAAAGGAAACCAACAAGTATGTAAGAACTACAGAGGATTGACACTATTAAATACTGCATATAAAATCATGCCGTCACTAATACAGAAAAGATTTATGAATACCACAGGGAATTTAATAGGTCAATACCAATATGGCTTCACTAAAGGAAGATCAACGACTGATGCGCTCCACATAATAAAGCAGATAATAGAAAAGCCACATGAATATCATATATATGTATGTATGTACACACACGCACACAAGCACACCGCACCCGCCCACGCATGCAGAGCTAAGAGATATTGCTGCAGGTGTACCGCAAGGAAGCGTCCTTGGACCAGTTCTGTACTTATTTTACACCAGCGACATGCCTGCGAGTGATGGAGTGACACCAGCCACATTCGCTGATGACACTGCCCTACTAGCCACTAGAAGTAGGTACAAATAAACTACAAACAGCCGTCAACAACGTTACTAGCTGGACTAAAAAATGACTAAATTGACTACTTACCTATAATAATCAAACTTTTAAAAATATTAAAAGTTAGTAGGTCTGAATTATCACTGCATAATAAACTATTGTTGTATAAACAAATTCTAAAACCAGTCTGGACTGTGCAACTTTGGGGATGCACAAAGAAACCTAATGTAAAAATTATACAAACCTTTCAAAACAAAGTACTGCGCAGCATCGTTAACGCTTCATGGTACATCAGAAATGAAGACATTTACAAAGACCTAGAAGTGCATACGTTCAGTGAGGAAATTAAATGGTTTGGCAAAAAATATGAAAAGAGACTACATGATCATGAGAATGTGGAAGTGTTACAACTACTCGAAAAAAATGGACTTACTCGGAGGTTGAAAAGACAAAAACCTTTTGAACTAGTGTAAGTGTAGTTCAGTAAAATGAATGGCAATTAAAACATGTGAAGGAAGTGTTTTAAACATATGTGGAGTGCGCAAATGGGAGCACATCCATCAAAACGCTAAGACTTGCCTAAATTTAAGTCTTAGACTTAGATTTAAAGTAAGATTAATTAAAACCAAATTGTTAGATAGTATTATCTAGTCGCAATGTATACGCCAGTGCGGGTTAATGATAAAAAAAAAACTATAAAAATAAGAAGAAACAATAATGCTGCTAAAATTCATACGAAAATCTATTGTTCACTAGCCAAATGTTATGACTATTAGTAACTTTAGGCAATGGTGTCGTGTTTTGAAAAGGGGTAAACAAATATTCATAACGAAGAATGCGGCGCCCGGTCCTCTGTAGTGACAATTTGATGGAAACATGCATGCAAAAATTCGTGAAAATCAATGTTTGGCAATTTCATAATCGTCTAAAAATTTCATATTCCGTATTTTATGACATTGTAATAGGCAAATTAAGGTAGGAAACATTATGTACCAAATACGTATCACAAAACACAAACAAAAACGGGTGGGCAACTGCAGCTCTCGTGGCAATACCAAAATGAAAATAATTTGATCACATATTATCACCAGGGGTGAAATCTGGATTTTCTACACAAACGTTGGGGCTAAATATCAACAATGTTGGCACTTATCCTTACTTGAACATAAAAAGTTTCAGCACCTTTTGTGCAAGAAAAACCATTGTTACAATTTTCTTAGATATAATAAGGCATTTGCCAGTCGATTTTCTTAAACATAGGGAATGCCGATGTATATTATAATACTAAAAATACCTAGATGTGCAATTCCAAATAAAATATGTACATTGCTTTTGCTCGAATTGTTCAAATATCATCGACAATTTTTCAGAATAATCTGGCGTTTACCATCTTTTTAAGCTTTTAAAGAAATATCTCATATCGTAACAATTTAAATAGACAATAAGATAACAAAACTAGTGGCGCTTCGAAACTGTATAAAAGTCGATGCCGAAGGAAACAAAGGAAATAGGATAAATGTGGACGGACGGACGGACGAACAGACCGACAGACAGACGGACGGACGGACGGACGAACATGAAGTTAGTAAGTGACTCCGCTTCGCTTCGCCACTTAATAAATCATATCTTTTATATTTAAAGTGAAACCTTATGTTAAAGACTGTTAAGACTTACGGAGGTGTTCAACTTTAGGTTTAAATAGTAAATGTTAACAACTGAGTCAGAAAAACCACTACCGTATTTACATTTACAATCTAGAATTATAAAAAAAATACTAAAGAAAACTATAACTAGACTAAACTAAATTACAGAAGAAATATATGAAAACATGGGGCCGACGAAGAGATTGCTCTGTAAGCAATCCCAGAAGGAACTTAAAAAGTCCTTTCGATTTCTCGAAAAATATTTGACATAGAATTTTTTCGACTTCATTTTCGAATTCAGCGTAAAATTTCCTATAAGAATCACATTTAAAATCGTAATGTCGAAATTTTTCCCGAAATTCGAAGTCGAATATCTCGAAAATTATTCAAGATAGAAATTTTTTAATTTCGAATTCGAAATCAGCGTAAAATTTCCTAAAAGAATCCATTTTCAAATTTTAAAAAATCTCAAATTTTGTGACGGACCGACAGACCGACATATACAATTCAGTAACGAACTTTTTAAGTTCGTTAAAAATAGAAAATAATCTAGAATCTAGCTATGTAAATACAATATGTACAATGAAAAACGACAATATCATTTTTAAAATAATTGGTAATAATTGTTTGTTCTCAGCTTTTAGTCTTTCTGTCTGCCTGACTTATAAATCATTTGTTCCAAATCAGTTGTTTTGGCGGTTAAATAAATGTGAATGTTTTTGCAAACAAAATGATTTTATAGTTAAAAGTGCCGTCTCCGCTTACTTCATATCATGGTTAATGTTTCATCTCCATCATCCAAAACATGCAAACAAAGTTTATTGTTAAACATAACAATCCACAAATTAAGCTTGTTTTCCAAGGCAACGTGAAGCTGAGTTGTATCATCACCACTGTCGCAGTCTGTACCTGTCATTATAGACTCCAATATTTCCTCTTCGTTATTAATCTCTTCAGTACTTGGCACTCCTTTATCGTACCTACATATGTCCTTTATAGGCACGAGGTCATAAGTTATAATGACGGCAAAATCCAGTTCTTAAGTAGTGCTATGCAACTCCTCCGATTATTCAACGGCAAATCCACACCTCGAAAAACACTTTTGGATTGTGTGCACCAGGGCTTCACTCCCACCCATTGCATTGCGTCCAATATGTTTATTTCTTTACAGACCTCGTCTGCGTTGTTTATTCTTGCTTCAATTTTTTTACCGGTATGACCTTTTTACCTGCTCAATAATGCCCTGATCTAAGGGTTGGTAGTGACTAATAGAAGGAAAGAACAAAAGCTTTAAATTGCTCAAGTTTACTGCTGCATGGATTGTTGTATTATCTAACAGCAATCAGTATATTCCGTCCAGTCTACTTCTTTTGACCATTGACGCTTACAAGCCATTCCGTGAATATAGTGGCGGTCATTCAAGCTTTGGAGTGTGAACGCCACTCAACAGGCAAATCTTTCATTGTCGCTCCATTTTTTTGAAAATCCGGGGATTTTTTGTCTTACCACCTACAGCAAAACAAAACGCTGGACCTTTCTTTGGACAGTTTGCCTTCTTTACAACTTTATTTTTGAAATGCCCAAGTTCTTCTCGGCATTTGCCTGTAAAAAAACACTCATCCGCATTAAAAATATTCTGGAATTGATATCCAGCAATCAATCCTGGGATTTTCTAATGTAGTCCTGGACTACACCCGCCATCTACACTTGATGACCGGCCACACATGCTTTTGCCCTGTATATTATGTCTTGTAGTGAACTTGTCTAAACATCCGTTGCTTGCCTTTAACTCCGCCTTGGAACATTTTTGTGCAATTAATTTAGATGTTTGCTGCAGCATAATGAGTATATTTTCCTCAGGCATTTGTCAAAAAACTCGAAAAATTTTTTTGTTCACAACCTCGTTCCGTTTTTCGCAGTTTTCTTTTTCTTTCTTCATAAAAAATGTTAGAAAATGCCTCAATAATTTCATTTTTTTATATCGATTTACGTTTTGCCACCTTAAATATTTTCCTCACTTCTCTGTAACTATTACCTACATCCAAAGAGTCCAGTAACTTCTTTTGCTTCTCTACTGTTAACTCATTCAACCATTTTTTTATTTGCATGCAACATGATGGTAAAAAAAGAATAAGCAAGAAATATTCACTTTAAAAATTCAACCAAGCGCGCACGAGCCACAGATAAGAACATAATGATAAAAGACAAAAATTTGGTAAAGGCATAATTGAAATTTTATAAAACAATAGAGTATACCTCGGGTGGTTTTCTTCATACTGCACATTGACAGACAAATAATAGGCCTACACAATGAATATAATATTGACAAAATATTTTAATGTTAAAAGATACGGTGTCCGACAGAGAGGTGTTACGTTGTTTAAAACAGATGTTTTTAAACAAATTTCAATTTTTATTTTATCCAAAGATTACATAGGTATATGCTATTTAAGAAACGTAAAACTCATACAAAAAGAATACAATTCATGTGTGAAAAAAGACACCATCTAAGTGGCGATCATTCTTGTTCAGGCATTGTTTCAGGCGATTGGAAAAATTGTTTATACACCTTTTAAGCTTAACGCGTGGAATTGCTCGAATTTCTCGAGTTATGGCTTCAGAAAGAGCTTCAAGAATCCGTGTTTTTTCAATGTAAACTTGAGTTTTCATGTAGCCCCATGAGAAATAATTATTAGGTAAAAGATCCGGTGATCGAGGAGACCACGCCACCCACATTCCCTAGCAATAAAATGAGGCGGCCTGGAAAATGTTCCCTTAAAAAAAAACATGGATTCTCTTGAGGTATGACAAGTAGCCTTATCTTGTTGAAACCGAACTCTATAGAGGTCAATCCGATATCTTCTCAATTTAGACATCAAAAATTCTAGCAACATCGTAAAGTAACTATGAGTTGACCATCACAGTGTGTCCAATCATGCCAAATCTGGCTATTTCGCACCACACAGTTACTCTCTTACTATGTAGGGGTCTTTGACGGACTTCCCGCAGATTATTTTGCAATAATACCGGCCATTTTGTTTGTTTACAGCACCCTATAAGTGAAAATGAGCCTCGTTACTCGTTTTCAGAATACCGTCATTCTCTAAGGTTTCCAGAATCATTTCTGCAAACGTAAACCGCCTTAGTAGTCATTTTTCTTCAGTTATTGAATCACCATGATTTTGCAAGAATAACATTGGAGGTCAAACTGCAAAATTCGGTGAACTGACCTATCTGACATGCGCAAAGCGCGAACGTGTCTGAATGGTGAGGGCTGGCCTCCACAGCCTATAGAACTCTCAATGTTTTTTGGTGTTCTAACGGTAAGATCATCTCCCCGAGCTGTTCTAGGTCTCACAGTTCCTCTCGTTCTGAAGCTGTTAAACCATTACAGTACTGTTGGGCGAAATGGGCCGGGACTGTGTCGACCAAGATTGAAGTGAGCTCGAAATCGTCGCTTGCAATGACCGGTTGCAACAAAGGTGTCATAAACAAAGACGCGTTGTTCAATCGTCCACAGCTACTCACATGGCAACTAACAACGTATGTATATGAACCATTGTTATACCCGCCTCAAACGTATGTGCGTGTTCAACTTAACATGAGAACCGACCGTTCAATTTACAAGATGGGGAGGTAGGTGTTCAACTTATTGCTTGTCTTTGCTATAAGAACCACATTTTGTAACTAAAATTAAGCATAGGGAGGGGTTCAAATTGAGAGGTTCCAATGTATTTCTTTAAATTTTATAACGAACCGTACGTAAAGAATGCGGCTGAAAATTAAACTTTTACAGAAATGAAACTTCTTTACATAAATTTTAGTGGAATAGGTGAGTTTTTCAACATTTAATGATTACAGCAACAAGCACTAAGTCCAATACGTAAGGCAGCTAAGTATTTTTGTTTATATTTTTTTCTTAATATTAATATCATTGCAATTCATAATGATAATATTAGTTAATGTTGAGAATCTGAGTCTATCCAAACGTTAAAAACTATAACTTATATAGTGGCCTTGTAAAAAAACTTTACTTAGTGTAGAACAAAATCCAAAACTCCTCGTGGTGGCTGCTAATGTTCAATGATGTATGAACACATATCAACAGCTGCTTCAAAATCTTCACAATAAAAAGTGGATTGTAATTGTTCTAACTCAATACAAGGAAAATTAATGGTTAATCATTAGCAAATGGAAACCAGAAACAAAAAAAAAAGAAAAATTCTCCAGGACAGTAAATCTACCAATGTAATGAAATTTGAAGAGTATCATCTATTTTGAGTTTGTTTAAAATACCCCAGCCATCGATACTAGCTTACATTCTATTCAACTCGGGAAAATTATGCGGGGCTGAACCGAAAATACCAGACTTTAATTAACAGAAAATCACCTCTTCGACAAAAAAGCAATTATATACCGGGTATTTCAAAAGCTGTCTATTCGGAAAAATTTAAGAGGATTGGAACAATGTCGCCCACAGCTAGTTGTCAAAAACAAAATTAAAAGAATTTTCTGCATCTTGTTAACCGTTTGGTCGCTACAGGTATGAGGTCATCACTGAGCAACTTCAATAACCCATTCCCACAAATTTTTCCCTTTCAAACCTTAAGAAATTACATAGTAAGTAACTGTGCATCTTATTACGAATATAGTTCACACGTGAATGTTAATTAAATATTACTTCTCTCATGTGTTCACATATTTTTCAAATACCCAGTATTTCATAAGTACTTTTAACATAATACATTTGAAATCCATTCAAAATCTCCTCATTCTTCTAACCAAACTCCTTAGAAATATTAACAAAAGGGATATGCTCAAAAGAAACGTTTATAAGAACAATTTCTACAATTAATCAACCAAACAGAAATCACCGATCACTTTCAAGAAAAACTCACTTTGTGTGTGTGTGTGTGTGTGTGTGTGTGCGCGCGCGCGTGTGCTAGCTAGAGAGAGAGGGAGAGAGTGTAAACTAATAATATAGCATGTAAAATTTTAACGTAAAGTAACCAAGTATACAAAAATATAAAACTTTTATCTACAGAACCATTTATTTTGTACTCGCCATGATTTAACTTTTCAGACCCATCCCTTATATAAAATGTAATTAACTTTACATTGTATTCCAATTATACCATTAATTTTACTAGGAATATACAAAACACAAAACCGCTACATATTTTGTTGCCTAACTGTCAATTTGACAAAAAGTAATTACATTAAAACGATTTCAATATGCATCATAGATAGCAAATTGTTATAAAATTAAAATGTCAAAATCGGTTATCTAACCACATTCATTTTAGTCGTGAAGCTCTGTAGCGTAACCTTAAATTCACCTGACAACTATACCACCTATTTTTTACTTTGTCATTTGATTGACTCTAGGTTCATCGAAACTGCGTAGACCCTATTGAAACTGCGCGCCCTTACACCATTCAAATAATTAATCATTCCAAATGTTTAAATCAAAGATAGCGCTAATTAAACAAAAATTAGTAAACCCGTATCGAGTGTATGCTATTTCCGAATACGAAAGATCTACACACAATTCAGAGGCATTAGATGTCCCCAAATAGGTCCGAAGTTAATGATCGTTCTATAGAATGAACCAAACGTCAAATCGCGACATTGCATCGACTCAATCGAACCGACATCCTTACGGACGCACTTGATACGCCAAGGCGCACACCGAGGGTTTTCCTTTTATAAATCCAATAAGTTAAAGTCCGGAACCACACACATTGAGGCGATTTTCTCCGACCTTGATTTTTGCAAACTTGGTCGCGAACCCCTGACGTCACAGAGCACTGATCGCCAATATCGGCTCGGCTGTTAACCACCACCATTTACGTACGGCCACTAGATAAGATAATAACTGCGATTAGTCAGCTTGAAGGTAGCTGACGGCTCGTGGCTCTACCGGGTTCCGAAGTCGCGTAAATCAATGGTCCCCATTTTCGACCGCAATTTGTTTTGAAATTTCGATTGTTTTGCCATATTTGGCAACAGGGCACGGGTTCCCCACGACCACGATATTTTCGACGTCGAGGCGCGCGTCCACAGACCTCCGTGCCAGTGTGGGAGCCGAACAGGTGGACGTTGAGAAAGTAGAAAATGTTGACCCCGGGCCCGTCGTGCAACCGATGACTCACCGCAGTTACCATAAGCACAAAACCGTGTATCAGTTTCCAGGGCGGCCTGAACACGCTGTAGGATCAAGCATGCATCTGAGGGGAGGCATCCGCAGCCCGAGATATTTTGAGGCGACCTGCGACGCCTCCAGCACAGTCCCAGAGCGTTGTACTCCAAGAGAAAGCTAGCCGCTTAGAGTCAACGGCGGCGGCGGTTGGCAGACGAGTGCCCCTAACGCAGATGACACTTAGTATTCCTAAAACTAGCACTCACCAACTGGATGCCCCTAGCCACTTTAAAATCCTCCAAAATAAAACACACACCTCATATGAGCATAGTTTTACGTTTAACAAGATGGCCGAGGTCCCGTACATTCGCGGCGCCGTTACTATTCGACATACGATCGCAAGCTCTCAATCCGATTAGGGTAGCGAAAAAGGAGCACGCTTGTCGTAGTATTACCTTTACTATAGTGACATCATCAGAAAGGTTAACGCATTGGCGCAAGCGCCAACAATTGGGTAGTGCTAAAGCGCCGATTTTAAATATTACTAATAATTTACTTTGAAATAACCATATTAATAAAAACAAATGACTATAGTTTGGTTGTGTAAAACATATAGTAGAAAATATCAATCAACAAACGATGTTTAGTGTAATTTCACAAACACGTTGCAATAATTAGGTGCCATCTATTGCCTGATAATCAAAAAAGTGCTCACTGTAGCATAATACGTATAATACATTTGTCTATTTAAGCCTTCTACGTTAACGAGCTTGCCAGTTACCAAATAGTTTTTTTATGTACTAATATTAAATGAACTACTACTTTAATTAAAAAATACCTATTTACTCGTACAGTTCATTTAAAAAATTAGCCAACAATACAACATTTGACTTTAATTATTTTAAATGTTTATGTATGATTATACATAGTATGCCCATACACACTGATTAGAACGACAAAATAAAATAATTAACTATTTTTGCATAATATGTTTAGGATTTATTAAATGATTATAGTTAAGTATAATTACAATAGATTTATTCAAACTGGTCACCCTTAGCCTTTACACAAACTTTAAGATGTCCAAGCCACCCGTCTATGGCAGAACATACTACATCCATTGGTAAAGTATTTATTGCAGCCGTCAGAGCGCACTTTAAAGAATCAACATTATGGTGTCCTTCTGAGCAAACGATGCCATCTAAAAGTGACCATAATTTGTAATCTAATAGATTGAGATCTACTAGAAGGTCAATCCTATACTGTTAGAAAATGAGACACATTATTGCTCAACCAAGTTTAAGTTCATCATGCTTTGTGGGTGGGTCTGGAGTCTTGCTGAAAGATCTAAGGCTCATTTCAAAAAAGTGTGTGATTCAGAGGTTTTAGTACACCTTCCAAAACTTTCTGTTGATACACAGCTATCAATGTTTTGACTTCATTTTCACAAAAATGAATTTCAGTTACTTCATCATAACACACTCACCACCAAAACATTACACCTGTGTGTGTGTGTGTGTGTGTGTGTGTGTGTGTGTGTGTGTGTGTCTGAATCCTTGACACTAGCTGAGATAATTCTTTGGACGACCTAGGATATAGTCTGCCATTTTCTTTGTTGAAAGATTTCTCCTTTGTAAAAAACAAAATGTTTTTGTAACCATCATGTGTGTACTCAGTCAACCTCATTACTTATTCTCTCCTATCTTTCTTTAAATGTCAGCAAATATCTCGTATGTCTTTTGTAAGCAGATAGTCATAGTTTTATTTAATAATATGATACATCAAAGTTTTGGAAATTTGCATCCCCCGAAACATAATAATCTGATTACGTAGATGATTTCGTTTAATTCGAGCACTTGCGGCTTTGACTGCCTGAGCAGTACGAACTGAACGTGATTTTCCAGATCTTAGACTATCGTCGATACCTCCAATCTCGTTAAACAGTTTTATAGCCCAATACACAGACGTACGGCTAATGCAGAAAGGATGCGGGATCTTAAAGATTACACTTTTTTCTGTTCCACACTTATATAATGCTATTACAGCAATATAGTTTTCCTTGTCACAGTGCTCCATTGGTAAATAACATAACTTGACAAGAAATATAATGTAACTTACAACTTTAAAACTTCATAATTGAAACTGTATGTAAATACATACATACAGTCATACATATCTTGATGGTGTAAATCAAAAGTAGGTTTAATTTTGTAACATTTATGAAAATAATGGAAATAATATACCACTATCTTGACTAAGAATAGCTATAAAACCTATTAAAAACCAAAATGGTAGTGAGAATGACTAGATGGTTAAGTATTAAAATATTTCATTATTCTGATTGTTCAGTATTACTAAATAAAATTTAAAAGTACATTGTAAATATGTTATATGTGGAATTAGAAGAAAAGAAAGTACAGTAGTTATTTTTGTACTATGTGTTTAGAATTAGTACTGACAAATCAACACAAAAAAAATTGGCGTATATATAAAAAAACTTCTTTGGGTTAATGAAGAAATACAAACGAAAATTTTCTTTACAGGTAAAACAGAGCGGTCCCTATGCATGAAACCAAGCTATAGGGTTTAACGAAATTTTATTGAAACGAATGACAGTGAATTATATTCAAATGAAAGTGAATAACGGCAAAAATTTAGCAGCCGAAACCGCAAAATTTGCGGCCATTTCCGGTCAAACCGGTCTCGAGATTTTCCGATCAGACTAATGTTTGGCATCTGGACTTGACTTATGGTCCTTAGTTGAATACTGAAAATGTTTATGTCTCTATTTTTTATCACAGGTCCAAAATTATAAAGCGTGACAAATGTCAGAAATGACAGAAATAGAAGCTGGTCGCCAGCTTGGAAGCTAGGTCTGCAAAAAATGTTAAAATGACAAACAACATGGGACACCAATATAAACATTAAATTTCACTTAAAAAAATAATCAAACATAATGTAGAAGAATTATTTGCAGCTGCCTAACAGCAACAACCCCAAGGTAGGTGAATTTTATATTATAGCGATTTCATAAAAATCTAATCAGTAAATGCAAATTATGCCTAAAAATGAAAAAATTTAGTCATATCTTTCGATCTCCTTATAAAATTTCCTTCAGTTTTTGACTGCATATCGTTTCTCTCCACTTCTCTGACCGATTTTGCTTTTTAACGAACTTAGTTAAAATATTGACCCAATAAATGTGCACAAAATTTATTCACATCTAATATAATTAAAGCGTCTTTTAAAGGTAGTATTTCCATGATGATTATCTAAAACAGTAAACAATAAACAAATACTATGGGTTTATTGAACCTTAAACATCCTCTGCTATTTCCAATATTAGTAATCTAAAGCTCAAAATTATATACAACCCAATGAATAATAAATTCTTCAGTTTTCTTCTCTTTACTTTAATTCCTCTTCTCCCAGTTTATCATTATAGTGTTGGGGTATTCCTGAAAAGCATCCAGTTATTTGTTCTATAGTTTTTCCCTTTTTCTCAGCTATTTCCTTGACATTGTCCATCCATCCTCCTTGGTCTTTCTTGTCTCTTGTCTTGTCTTTAGGTATCTGATGTTTTTTATGCAGTTAAGGTGTCCATACCATTGTAATTAGTTGTATTCTATTTCCTTTACTCGTCGTGGTTATAGTTTTTCTCTTACATTTCTGGTTCTGACCCTGTCTGTTTTACCTATCACGCATGTTAGGTATTTCATTTCTGCGACTATTATACTAGATCTAGGTTTGTCCAGCAAGTTCAGGTTTCAGGTCCTTATAGTTGGGTGGATGTGTAGATTGTTTTATATAGATGTAGTTTTGCTTTATGCTTATAATTAGTTCTTTTTTGTTTATTAGTGTGCTGTGTATTTAATAGTTCAGTTTGTTGCTTTTATTTGGATTCGCCTTTTTTGTAGATGGGTTTTGTTCCTCTTTCTATGCTTCTTGGAAAATGCGTCTCAACCATTAGATCATTGCTGTTTCCCCTTTTCTGGTCAATTCTGTATATAGGTGTTGTCTTCTACTGATAATTTACTGGTTTTGCTTTCTTTAAGGCTTCTTCAATTTCTTCCAATATTATGTTTTCATGTGATTCATTGTTTGTCTCTTTTTCATTAAGTTCTTCTTCTGTTGGTTCTCTATATCTTCTTCTCTAAACTTCTTTATATAGCATTTCTTCCAGGTTTGTAGTATTACTTCTGTATTTGTTTCTGATGTTACAAATTTTCGATGAACGAGTTTCCTTTAGTTTTTGACTATATTCCACAATTTTTTTATTTTGATGTAGTTTTTTTCAGTTTTGTTACTGAAGACTTTTCATGTCGCTTTCTTGGATTATTTTGTTATTTCTCTTTATTTTATATGTTCTTCTACTTTGATCTGTTATTTCTCTTAAATGGGACTTTCCTGCCTTTTTTTTCTTTGATCTTTAACTTTACATTTTATTCTACCATTTGGTTCTTTTTTCTTTAGATTTTTTGTATTTTTTTTATCTCCCATAGTTCTGTTGCTACTTGCAGTATTGTCTCCTAGAATATATTCCATCTTTTATTTAATATCCATAGGTTTTCTTCCTATTGCTTTTTGTTGTTCTAATAAGCTTAGTTTTCTTATTAGCGTTTCTTTATATTATTATTGCATGTGTAAGTTTTAGCTATTATCATTTTACTTATTATTTCTTCGAAATACTCAAAATTTATCTTATGCATAAAAACGACATTCTAGTCAGCTTTAATATTGTTTCTTTATTTATCAATATTACAGTTTCTCTATGTAACTGTTAAAATATAAATAGTAAATATATAATAATAAAATATAAATGGCTTATAATCTAAAGAACACTTAATTTCTCTTTAATTAATTATTGCCCGTCTAATGCTCTTTTTTTATAGGTTTGCTACTGTAAGTAGTGGTAATAAACATGTTCATTTTGAAAAAAAGCTTTTCATTTTTGTTTACCTTAATCCTAAATGTTAAATAAGATACTTTTACAATGTTTTTGTTATGTAGGCTCATTGATAAGATGCGCTTTTTAAATTCCTCTCCCACCACAAACGAATTTCCTTTATCTCCTCTCAACATAATTACAGAAAATTCGCAGACACCAACTGTTATCTACATAAAATTATTACTGACACTCCAGTACAAAATAGGTATTCCAAAAAATACTTAATCCCTCCTTCCCCCTCTCACTCATTCTCTCATATAATGGTAGTTTGGTCTACATAATAATATCTCAAATGTTTCGTTTCATAGTCAGAGGGGGTCAAAGTTTGCATTTTTAAAGATTCTTTTATATAAAATTGCTATGCTTTCTTAACGAGTTACTTCTAACATTTAGTTGATTTAGTAAGCACAATATCGTTTACTTGGAAAATGTGCACCATTTAATCACCGGTAACCAAGTTTAATGCACAAAATAAAACTCAGTTTTATTCTTAAAATTTTCTTCCACTTAGCATTCTTTATATTAATCTTGATTTTCGAGATTTTTGACAAAATTCAATCTTATGCATTACATCATTGACCTACACAATTGTATATAATAGTTAAAATCTATTCACAAAAGTTTATTTGAGCTTACTTCAATGCGTCTTTCTTTGATCTCACATAAAAAATTCAGCTCAATATAAAAATATTAATTTGTCAGATTTCTCTGTAGTGGTTAAAATGTTCATAATTAAATTGGTATATCAAATTAATCCAATTGTTCTATTTCTTAAATCATATTCTCAAAATGATAGTACCTATATTTAATTTAAAATATTCTTACGAGTGATTATTCAAAAGGTGTAGTCGTTAAAGCTCAATTATTAGTAATAAAACAACAAATGAATAGTTGATTCCGTCTATTTTACCTTCAGAAATTCTAAAAGATCTATATAGGTTAAATAAATTGATAAATACCTAGCTGCATATGTGAGTATCTTCTAATTATAAAGGTGATAACTCATCATCACTTGTAAAATATAATAAATAAATCCTATTTAAAAACACTTTCTCCTATGTTCCATCTCACTGGCAGAAAAAACGTCCTGGGTGTTTCAATAAACTAGATGATAACCAATATTTATCATTTTCAAATACTCCTTTATTCAAAACTCTCTGTGATCTAGCAAAGCCATGTTTCCACCAAACTTAAATCTCCTATTCCACAAATAATGCGGTAGAGACATTTCTTCTAAAAGCTGCAGCTCTTCTCGGATGTAAGTATTCGAGAAATTGATTAAAGGGCTAATTGCTATAATATTAAATTTATTTTAGAGACCGAGCATAACTTATCTTATGCTCTTTCATTTTGTCAAAAAGCAAAATAATTCTTCAAATACTAAAAAATATTATAAACGTTATGAACCTTTACATGTTTTTTTTTAAATGTCAAATTACATTACAACATCTGGAGTTAACTGTACAGTATTGTATATATTTTTGAATTAATTTTGTATTCACCTAAGGTCTTTGTTGCAATTTATAGAAACCACACAACTTATAATGTACCACTAAAATTTTATATAAATTTTAACATTTTAATATTAATCGAAACTATTATAGGGCCTTTGATTAACAATTACAACAGTCATCAAAAATTTATACAATAACTACCAAACAAATTACCAAAGATCGAATATGGATAGCAACATGAAGAAAACCCCGGTGAATTTTATAGAGCATCTGAGTTCATCAACCTGACTCAACCTGTTTAGGGCAAAAGCAAATGGAACTCCTCTTTTTGATTTTCAAGTTACTATATCTTGAAAACGATGAGAAAATTACTTGTTGGAATTATATTAAATCAAATCTGTCATGAGCTCAACATTTTTGTTCTATCTCGAACAATAAACCGTTTAAGTCCAGAGTTAATTTTTTCATGTTATTTTCCACACAAAAAAAGTTATAATTACACTGGTAACTCGCTATCAGTTTGAATTTTGAAATTATCAAATGCTTTGAACAAAAATCTTTCCCATAATTTAGTTATTCAACTACAATTCTGTCATGAAAAATTATTGTAGTCGACTTGATTACTTTTTCTTTTCATGACTGTGGACCAATAAATGGTATATATACCCAGCTTAACCTGCTTCGCTGGGGTCGTGCCTCGTGAGGAGCCCACGGATTCTTGTAAGAGTAGCACATTCTATTTTATGAGTTCACAGTCCTTCTAGCATCTGATTGAAAACATCAGCGTATTTGTAGCAATTGAATCATCTGTTTCTACCAGACATAAAGATACAAATGTAGTACTTAAATACTACAACAGAAATAATTTTTCATGCAGTTGTGCACATATAAACTCGTTTATATTAACTATTTAAAGTGATACAGTACGGTAATTGTTTAATATAACTGCTTATATTATTATTATTAACAATGCAACCTTGATCATTTTTGGCATTTTCATTAATAGTTTTCTTTAAAATTTTAAGGTTATAGTAAAATTAATAGTTGAACACAGCTATACGAAATTGCTATGAATTGTTTTAGTATTATTACCTATTAGATTTAAAATTTAAATAGTATAACTTAAGTTTAATACCATAATAATAATAATGTATGCGTAAATTGATAATTATATCATTCCTAAACAATCTGGAAAACTCTAGAATACATTGGAACGTAGCATATTAGTTACGCAGTTTTATTCTAGAATTTGAACATGCGCACTATTATCTTCTATTTACTATAAGTTTCCTTGGGCGTCAATTCAAATTTCAATATAAGGTGTAAAGTTGTGCAGGAGCCCCGAACAAGTGAGGTTATTACTATTTGTGATGTCACTGTTACCGTTCATTTGGAGGGATATGATGCGACCGCTTCGCATGCTGGAGCATCAGATGCGTCTGGCGGAGGAGTTTTTTCCAACAACGTTCCCGACCATTCGTTACCAGAGTAAGCCCTTCATAGAATACTCTGAAAACGCAGAATCCGTCGTGCACGACAAAAACAAGTTTCAAGTGAAGCTGAATATGCAGAATTTTGCGCCTCAGGAGATCACTGTTAAGACTGTGAACGGTAACTCCATCTTTGTAGAGGGCAAACATGAAGAAAAGCAAGATGACAAAGGTTTTATAGCCAGACAGTTTATCCGCAGGTTCGTGCTTTCTGACGGCTATAACTTGAAGGAGGCAGTTTCTAGTTTATCTTCCGATAAGGTACTTACAATAACGGTGCCTCGCTGTGCATCCTCTGTACAAGAACGAGCTGTTCCAATTACTCACACTGGTCCGGAGAAAAATGATAAAGGAAAAGAAGATGAATCTCAGTAGACGTTTATTATTAGAAAAAAAATTCTAAATGAAGTATGTATAAATTAATGTATAGTAAAATAAAAATTGTAAAATTAAATACTTCAATAAATTTATTTGAATGTACCCACTATAACATTTACTTACCAAATCGTTTTTATTCATATTAATATATACAAATCTGTATAAAAAAGTGACTTAATTTACACATATAGAATTTGCTAACCCTTATATTTTTAAGAACAATAGTATGAAAAGATCTGGAATAGTTGCTTTTTATAGGTATGAGATAAAAATTTCTGTGAGATGCAAGGAAACTAAAATTGGGTGACTATATGACATACTTTCATATTTTGAAGTTTATGAGTAACAGAATATTATAGCAATGTTTCACTGAATTGAAATTTTTTTGTACAAGTTTCCAATAGAGTCGATTTTAAGGCAGCTTGAGAGTAGTAAAAAGGTGTACATGTTGCTTCTTAAGTATATGGGTAATTATATGACATTGTTTGCTTTTTTCTCTTAAAAATAAGTTGTTGCTAAATAAAATAGCAATGATCAGTTAATTATAAAAAGGAAACGCAACTAGTGCTGCATAAATATAAGTGTGGTTTTAAACTGTAAAGTATTTTTCTCCAACGATTCTTACAGGCAGACGACCTCTTCAATCTTATCACAGTTTATGGTTTGAATGTTATTAACTTTAGAAAGCATAAGGGCGATTTTTATTTGTTACTGCGTTTGGATGTATAATTTGATTTGTATATCTTTTTATTCTAACCTTTATTGGAGACTTTTTTACAAAAAAAATTAATCAAGACATATGCTTAAGCTGAGATTCAAACTCGTTCGCTCTATTTTGCCTTTAAAACGTTGAGTTTTTTTCGACAAAGACACTTTACAAAACTACGACAAATGGAATGAAGATCTGTTAGTTAGCTAGCTGAATTAAATATAAACTAAAACAAGTCAGGTTTGAAAATCTTAAAGACAAGTAACTATCGTGATAATGATAAATTTAATATATACATTATACAGATTATTAAAAAAATGTTTTTTTCTGGGAGTTGTCTAAAGTATAAATTATAAATCACCACACTTACAACTGAATAAATGCAGAAGATGCGTTTTTACCCATCACCTAGTCTCGATTTCATTTGTGACTTTAATCGTGTTATTTAGCTCGGCTCTTTAATTGCTTGGCAATATGACCAAAAAGTTGACTGAAGTTGCAATAGGAATACATGTATTACATAGTTTTACAAAAATGTCCGATTTCTTATAGTAAAAATAAAAGCCTGTAATTTTCAATCCAACAACATTTATTCTACAAAATAATTACGTTGAGATTGATTGTGTGTTGCTAATAGAGACTTCCGAGATCGTAAAAAGTCTCTTGGTTAGTATATTACTAATTTAACATGTCCTAATCCCGGCTCCGAAAAAGATAAAAATCCGTTGATAAAAAGTCAGATGATTAAGCTGAGTAAGAAAAAAACTGTAGCCGAACTTTATTGCTGCGTGAGGTTTTGCGTTGCCGTGAAGAAATATTTTTTCGCATCTATTGACCAAAAACACCTGTTTTTAATGCAATTTCACCTATATAATATCTAACACTTTGAATTCAAAACCGAGGAATTTCTTGTCGATAAGGTATGTAAAGGCCAATCTTCCCAAATAGGTTTATCTTTAAGAAACACGTTAATAAAAGGAAGAAGAAGACACTTATGAAGCATTTTTACAGATATGCAGTTATGATCTCGAGAAATATAAGACCGGAAGATGTAGTGTCAGTATGCAGTTTTAATCACATGGACACAAATGTTCCTATAATCCCCACTTTATTTGCGGGGGCAATAACGGCGTCTATGGATCCCAGCATGTCTTTTCCCGACACTACCCATTTGCTTGCATTAGTTCACCCAAAAACGATATTTGTAATCAGCGATGCTGTTAAATTGATCGAAAATGCTCTTAACGAAGCCAAGGTAAACGCCGAAATTGTGGTGTTTGGTGATTTCTATAAATATAAAAGATTCTCGGAATTTATCGACGAAATACCAAAACAAGGAATGTTTAAGCCCGTGAAAGTTTTAAATCTGAAGGAAAGGGCTGCGATTTTTTTCAACAATGGAACTTCCTTTTTTCCTAATGCTATATGTATGTCTCATCTTTCTTTCATGGCAAATTTAACCTAAACTTGAAGTATGTGATTAATCTTTTTAATACGTAGCTTTATTTCTTGTCGGTGTTTAAGGAAAAACAAAGGTGAATCTGCACAAATCATGCTGTGTTACTCTTCAACTTATTGGACTTTCTCTCTCTCTGGATCTTTTAATAAACATGATACAAAATCACTAATGCAAACTGGTGCTTTCGCATTTTAAAGTTGAACAATTTTGGAGCTCTATTAATTGATTTAAAGTAAATGTTGGTCTTTGATGCTTATTTATATATTATTATTATTAATATAAAGCTTTTAAGGTATCGTTTTTATTGTTGTCGCCATATGAAATAAAATGTATATGAAACGTAAACAACCGCGGGATGTTAGTGGTTCCAGCGTGCGTATTATACTATTTGGCGGTTCCTACTTAAGTCAACATTACTTAGACGAAATGAAAAAATATTTTGCGACGCAATATTTGTTAACTGTTATGGCCAAACGGAAAGGGGAGATACAGGCTTAAGTTTTTTTGGTGAGAACGATTACCTACGTGAAAGCCTTTAGATGGTTGAAAGAAAAACCATTGTCAGTTGGAAGGCTTATTTAAGGTGAGCAAAGCTGCACTATTAGAATAATGGTATACTAATAATAAGCGTTTGCGTCATAGATAGTTGATGTGGGAACTGAAGAACTTTTAAGCCCGAAACAACAAGGAGAAATAAGAACTAAATTGATATTTGGAATGAATGGTTACTATAAGGCAGATTATTCGGATGCATGGGACAAGGATGGTTTTCTAAAAACTGGTAATGTAGGTTACTTTGATGAAGATTATAGTTTCTATATAGTCGATAGGATAAAGGATATCATTAAATTTCGAAACTGGCAAACATCACCGGCCAAACTAGAAGCCATTCTGCAAACACATCCAGTCGTTGAAACCGCTGTGGTCATCGGAATACTACATCATGAGGATGGTGAGCATCCTAGGGGTCTAGTCGTGCTAAAGCGATCAATTAAAAATGTTGATCTCCAAGCAACGTATTTGGAAAAAAAAGTTGAAGACGACGTCTTAGTTGGAAATTATTATTATTTTTTTGTTTAGGATAAAAAAGCTCTTCTTGAATACCTGCAATCATTACCACGATATTGATAATAATGGGCGCAGTTTTTCGTTGATCTGTCCATACTTGCGATGACACATATTAAGGCTATTGAAAAACCTTTTTTAATTATTTCTAGTTTTGCAGTATTTTGCTTGACAATTTTTTTTTATCAAATGTAACCTTATAGCTACAATAATTGCAATAAGAAAACCAACAAATACAGAAGAATCGAGTCGAATATGTATATAATTATTTAATTATTTCAAGAAAGCCTTTCTTTTTTCTTCATAAATATATTGTTCCTGTTAGGATTTTTTATCATCCACACAACATAGCCATTATACGCTACTATATTTAAATAAATTATAGAAAGTATAAGTGATCATTTATGAGTGCATCTCCTACATAAATATTCACAAAAAAGTTTAAATAGTCTCGTAAGTCGAAAATACATTAGGTTTATACTTACTCTATTCGTCGCTGATTTCGTGTCTATTACGAAATCTGTTCCTGCTCATCGTTGTTTGGTTCATATTATGGTTACATGAGTTACCTCCACAAATAAATATAATCTTTTGATAAGAATACCAAAAAAAGCTAATAGATCTTCGGAGTTAGTGTTTTGCCATTTAAAATCTTGTAGTTCATGATCTTCGTTTCATATTTTAATATCTTTTCCAGCTTCTTTATTGGTATATAATACTGTAGTGTTTATGGAGTTATCAAATATAAAAATTTTCAATGCACCTAATAGCGTCAATACTTTCTTTTGTTTATAAGACTTTTTACTTTTTGTTGAATAATATTGCATTTCTATATTTTATATTTTAGTAGATCGATTTTCAGATATATGTGCGTCCTGTTAATGTGTAGTTTTGATCACTTGTTTGAATATCATTTTCTATGCTTTTGGTCTCATAATTTGCTAAAACGTTGTATTTATTGTCACTCGTATTTTTAGGACATTATTTTGCATAGTTCTCAACGCCATCGCCACAAACTCAAAAAAACAGCTCATCTTCAGTAAGAGATCTTTTGCTTTTTGAACTATTTTTTTTAATACTAACTACCCGACGAACTAATACCTTTTCTGTATTAGATTGTTAGAAGCACTGACAAATTTTGTTAAAACGTAAGTCACCACTGTAAGTATTATACTACTGCAAAATAATAACTCTCTTTTTTCAACTGGCAGGGCATAAAAGCCAGTTTTCAATTAGACCACTTAGATTACGGGTCCACCGGAAAACCAACCTACTGGCCAATTGATATAGCAAAAATCCCAAAATACCAAGAGAATTGACCAACCTTGCGTAAAAGTTGAAGAACTCTATGATCTTTTATCTGACCATTTCCCAGTACTTCTCACTATAAGTACAAACATTATTGCTGGAAACAGACTACCGCAATTATACAATCATCCATCGGACTGGGATTACTTTAGAGAAATAGCGGATAAAAACATTTCTGCAAATGTTACGTTAAAAACGGCTGACAATATTGAACACGCAGTAGAAAATGTTCAAACGACAGTAGATAATGCTGCTTGGAAATCCGCGGCTGGAATCCACGTTCAATAAATTAAACAGGGATATCCTGCGGATATTATAAACAAGTTAATTGAGAAAAGAAGGCTGAGAAGAGAGTTGAAAACCCGACTATAAAGAGGCAGAGATACAACAATTTTTCTAGAGAACTTAAAAAGCTACTATAAGACTGCAGGAACGCATCCTTTCAAGAGTACCTAGAAGATTTAACATTAACAGAGTCTTTGCGGTCCAGATCAAAAAAGTCTTTAAACCGGTACCTGAAGCCCCTGGAACAGACGAAGAAAATATACAACGCTACCTAGAGGCTCCGTTGCAACTGTTGCCACCAAATAAATACTTCAAAGTGAAAAAGGTAAAAACATCTGTTACCAAACTGCCAACAAAGAAATCCCCTGGATGCGATCTTATAGGCGTATTCTAAAATAGTTACCGATGATAACACTTATATTCAACGCCATACTAAGAACTGGACACTTTCTGACGCAGTGGAAAATTGTGAAAATCATTTTAATACAAAAACCACCAAACCTGGCAAAATCGTATAGGCCCATTAGGGTGTCCGCTATTTCCGAAATCGCGAATTTTTTTTGAGAGGACTAGTTAAATGTCTTCTTTTCATGGTAAATAACTATTTTGAAATAAAAAACTCATTGGTAACCGTATTTTCGGGTGCCTGCAGGCAAATCAAATTTCCCATTTGATTAACATTAATATTAAACGCTCATTTTTTTTTACAAATTGTAAGTCTTCATATATGTCAACATACCATGGTAAAACTTCAAAAACCGTGTATCGAATACAGGGAAATTTTTTTTTCAAGAAACCCATTTTTGGTAATTAAAAAATTTGAAAACCCAAAATACAGATCAATGAAATTGGCATGCACCTTTATCCATTTTTCGATGCGAAAGTCATGAAATAACGTCAAAATAGTACGAAAATTTACGATTAACATTTTTCTCTTACATTTTTCTACGTAAAAATGACGATTTTTGAGAGCAAATATGGTTTTTCCATTTTTTTGTTAAAAAACATCAAAATTTAAAAAAATTTACCAAAAATTTTTTGAACAGTCTTTTCATTTACAAATACCGTAGAAGAACTGCAAAAGTGATGTGGAAACTGAAAATAGCAAACTTTCTCGAGATGATTACAAGGAGCTTCTTAATCTTGCTCGAGTTTTTTAGGTGTAGTCCCAAGACATGAAGTTATCTTTGAAAAACCCATTGGGTGCTCTCATGCACGGTGGATGTCGAAGGCATCATATAGCATTTTGATATACCTTTTCAGGGATTCTTACCTTTTATCAGATGATGAAAAAACAAGTTGTTTGACATTTGTTTATTTGTAATATTTGTTTATTTAAAACATTGGTTCACCGCTCCTTTGGCGCTAAATGCACAGAAAAATGAACTGGATTTATAAAAGATTTATTTGAATACAAAAAAATTGATCTGGAAGTCGCAAATGAATCTCTTCGGAAATTTAAAAATCACCTTTGGTATTTAAGCCTAGAGGTTAGCGTTTTTGGGCTGTTTGATAAGAGAGTTTCAAAAAACACAAAATCGAAAATTGTGGAGTAATTGAGCCTGTATGATGAGATTGACGAAGATGATTTTCCAAACGATGCAAGCAAACAATTTTATGTAAAATCTGTAGAAGAAATAGAAAATTTGAAAGATGTCGATATCGTTTATTTCATACTACCTTCGTCCATCAAGCTATTTGGTAGATTTAAGATTAATAAAGATTTTCTTGCCCTTGATATTGATGAATGGGAGAATAATGATCATTACAAAAACGGTAGACAAAAAATAAAAGAACTACATGTTGCCAATGATGTCACAGAAAGGTGTAAAACTTGCCCAAGAGTATATAAATGTATTGGCAAAAAAAGAAAATCAAAGACAATACCTGACTCAACTTGTAGAAGAATATAATAAAATATATACAAACGTAAACAAACACTTGTTAAAAAATTTAAAAATTAAGCAAACCAATTATTTAAATATTCTGTATCGAAAAAACGCCAACTATAGCAATTTACAGGAGCTTGATCAAATGCGCAGGTAGAAAAAAATTTTGGAGGATGTAATTTTAATTCGATATGTGTAATGAAAAATTTGAATAAACAGTATAAGTATTGTACTAACCCTGTGGATTCTTCGTCATTTACTTGAAATTATTTACTGTTGGAACCTATTTTGAAACATATCCTTTTATTGATCAAGAGAATGGAGACGGTCAACAGACCGCGAGAAAATTTGATGAATATTTCAAGCTTCAACCATTTTTAAAATCTTATTCAGAAACATAAACTAGAAATATTTTTTGCAAAAATTGGTGGGAGCTTAAAGTTAAAGTTTTATGGAAATTTAGAAATATATTGAAATTTTTTTAAGTTGTGATATTGGTGTTAACGAATTTGTGAAAGGTCACAATTAGTCGAAAACTTTCATCGGTCGATTGAGCTTCGGTTTCAGATGCTCTAGCAATTTTTTTTAGTTTCCACATCACTTTTGCAGTTCTTCTACGGTATTTGTCCGCCCAAAAAATTTTTAGTGATTTTTTTTGAATTTTGATATTTTTTTGACAAAAAATTGGAAAAACCATATTTGCTCTCAAAAATCGTTATTTTGACGTAGTAAAATGTCAGCGAAAAATGTCAATCGATCGTAAATTTTCCGTAGAACACGAATTTCATACTATTTTGACGTTATTTTATGACTTTCGCATCGAAAAATGGATAAAGGTGCATGCCAATTTCATTGATCTGTTTTATTGGTTTTTCAATTTTTTTAGTGACCAGATATGATTTTCTTGTTGCAAAAAAAATTTCCCAGTATTTAATACACGATTTTTGAAGTTTTACCATGGTATGTTGACATATATGAAGACCTACAATTTAAAAAAAAAAAATTAGAAGACGATTTTCCCATGTTAATCAAATGGGAAATTTGATTTGCCTGCAGGCACCCGAAAATACGGTTACCAATGAGTTTTTTATTTCAACATAGTTATTTACCACGAAAAGAAGACATTTGGGAAATAACGGACACCCTAAGGCCCATAAACTTACTACCTGTTATCTGTAAGTTATTTGAAAGACTACTACTCAAAAAGATAATGTCTACTATAGAAGACAAACAGCTAATACTAGACCACCAGTTCGGGTTCAGAGCACAACACTCAACCATAAAGCAAGTTTATCGTGTGGGCAATATTATAAACGCCCCCTTTTGAGGAAGACAGTACTGTAGTGCAGTTTTTATTAACGTCAGCCAAACGTCTGATAAATTTGGCATAAAGGATTATTATTCAACCAAAGAAATATCTATTGGATAATTATTATCTCATACTAAAATCTTACTTGTACGACAGATTACTTCAAGTCAAATATGAATATGAACTCACTAATCCTCTGTCCATAAAATCTAGAGCGCCACAAAGTAGCATTTTGGGGCCGTTCTTATACCTTCTTTAAACAACTGACCTACCGATTTATAATGGAACTACAACTGCCACGTTCGCAGACAATACCGTACTATCAGTTATGGACAATGATCTAGTAAGAGAATTTGAAAAACTGCAAAACACTTTTAATACCATTTACGATTGGTTCAACAAGTGGCGCATAAAAATTAATGAACGAAGACCGTGCATATCACATTTAGTAAACGACGTGGTATATGTCTACCGATAACAATCAACGGACAGCAAGTAACCGTGTAATTTTACCGGTTTTTGATTTAAAATTAAAAACGAAAATAACTTTTTTAATTTTTTCACGATATTTTGAAAATTATCAATAATAAATCAAATCTATTTCGAGATTCTTGATACGCATAAAAATACGCAACTTTGCCCTAATTTAACCAACCTTGCAACTCTCAAGATAACGGAGATCCCCATGGTGAGGCTCGAAAATCGAGCACCCGGTATATGCCATTACTAAAACCCAGTCAAATTACATACTTCATGTATGTATTTGTTTTGAATTTACCGCGTCTTAACTTTGTTGTCATAGCAACCCACGGACGTGTCCGTTTTTCGTGCTGCCAAACGAGTCATCGCGAAAAACATTTTTAGGGTTAGAATATTGTTGATGTTTTCGGAAAAGTCAGTGTTTATAAAAAAATTTTGATTTGAGGCAAGATTGCAACTGGTACTGTAAATTTATTTGGCATCAGTGTTTTACGGTGAAGTTCTGTATGTAACCGATTCTTATCAGCAGAATAACAATAATGTCGTTTTTGTTTAGTACAAATTTTGCTATGGAGCAACAGGCAAACGATTATATACGGAATCGAGAGTGGAAGAAGGCATCTGAACTGTACACCACACTTCTGATGACAAAGAATTCCAACAAAGATTGCACAATTTCCTACCTGCAAAAACGGTCCGAGTGTTTCTTTGAATTAGGACAGCATGAAGCGGTAGTGGCCGATTGTAGCGCTATAGTAAAGTTGCTCGCCAATAGCAAGGATGGAAATGATGCTGACAACAAGAATTATGCGAGGTCTAGGCTTGTGCATGCTTTATTTTGTTTGCAGCGCTATGGTGATGCAGAGACCTCACTTAGAGAATGGCTGACTGATAGTAAAAATTCAGAGGCCCCTAAGCTACTAGAAAAATTACATGTTGCTATGCATAGTTCACAGAAAAATCGTTGCTGGATAACAAACTTTCATCACTATCTAATGTCAAAGCAGAAGTACCTAATTATTTGTGTTTTTATGTTATTTTAACATTTAAATCTTTAAGGAATTTATGCCATCTTGTGCTTACTGCCACATAAGCTGTAAGGATAAAGCAGAACTGAGAGCTCATTGTCAGACGGAGGCTCATCAGTTGGTTATTATGTCAGATGAAGGTCGTGATTGGCATTGGCGTCCTCCACCTCGGGGCCTAAATGCCGATTCTTACACAGAATGCAAATATTGGATTGAGAAGAGCAATTGTCGCTTTGGAGCTCAATGTACGGAGGCTCATGGCAAAAAGGAGTTAGCTGAATGGAAAGAGAGGTTTTTGTATCGTCAAATGAAGCTACAAAAAGCATACGAAAAGGAATTATTTGGTAAATATATTTTTCTTGGATAAGGAGAAGAATGTATCTCATAGTGTTAATTAACTCTAACTCCTATGCTTAAAATATTATGATCAAGGGATGCACTTATTCCTGATATCCTTGAAATATTCCTGTATTAACCTAGTCAAGATCCTAATTTTACATTTTGGTTTAATTTCAGGGAGATTATTTAGGTTTAGTAGATAAAACAAGTAATTGCCACTACTTTTTATAAAAGTTTATTCATTGGGGTGGGGGTGAGTGTGTTAAAAATGTAAAACAGAACTTTTTGATATTTTTTGGTGTAATGGTTGTAATGCTATTTCAAATAGCTTTCTAAGATTTTGAAATTATAGCCTGTTGAATAACATGAAAATGTATTATTGAAATTGATTGGATTTAATTTGCATTAAAAATCTACTTTAAAAGCAACCTGTATAAAGTTTGTAATACATTACATTATGATATGGTATATGTTATTGGTAGACACAAATAAATGTCAGATATGGTTTTTTTATATTGTTTTGTACCTTGAAGCGTATATTATCATTATGGCCATAACAGAAATGCAGTTTGCATTTCACACACCATGTTCTTTGGAATGTCTGTCTGCAAGTTATTCCGTACAGTTTTTTTCTCACTTGACTTGGATGAGTATGGCGAGTTCTTCTAAAATTGTTTTATTTTTTTTATCAATTTATTAAAGTTCTGGCATCTAATAATTTAATTAAGCTTATACTTATAGGATTTTTGTAACACAAATACAAAATTTCTTTATAGTGCCAAAAAATTGGGAAAGTTAACATATTGAAGAGCTTATTTTGGTAATGCCTAATGTGAGAAGGTTCTGCATTTTTTTTGGGGGTAGTGTCGGCAAATTAGAATGTTAAGGCTTGCATTTCTGATAAAGAGCAATATGGCATTATTATTCCTTGTTCAAATTGGATATAAAATCTGGGTTTATACTTTATTTGAAGTTCTTTGTGATGTTCCTTGAGTAGTGATTTGGATGCCCGTTTTTTGCCATTTAAAGGGTTTAGAATTGTTGATCACTTGCTGAACTCTTGTAGGTGTCATGGGGAGGTTCAGTCCCTTCTGAATTTGGCTGCTTTTGTTCTTCTTTATCTCCACTTGATAGTTTATTTGGTTTTCCTAACTAAATTTTCTATTACATACAACTCCCTTCTTGATAAAACTGTCAACTATGGTAGGGGTGCCACTGAATTCGGCATCAATTTGCAAATTTCCTTGCAGGCCAAGATTTTCCCTTTTCAAACTGACTCTTTGGTTTTTCTAGTGGCATGGTTTCCAGCTCTGTTTTTTTGCGAGTTCTTCATGTAAATGTCTTCAGAGGTAAGCTTCAGTAGAGAAGA
Organism: Sinelater perroti; assembly: GCA_036346155.1. Taxonomy (NCBI): domain Eukaryota; kingdom Metazoa; phylum Arthropoda; class Insecta; order Coleoptera; family Elateridae; genus Sinelater; species Sinelater perroti. The sequence goes on from JARFIY010000351.1 coordinate 4,265,233, forward strand.
AGTCTGGAAACCTGAAAAACAAAGGCGTTTAGACTACTTTGGAACATTTAGAACTTGCCTTTATATATAATTATTTCCACCCCAAAGTTCGAAAAATTACGATAAAGTAAACAAATTCCTGCTTAGCCTGTTGCAACTTTTTTGTTTCTGTCTATCCAATTTTGTACTAAATGTTAAGTTTGGTGGTAATTTCATATAGTTGTATTTAACTTAGATGAATTTTTGTAGTGCTTTTATACTTTATTGTGCATATATAGTTTTGATATATGTTAGGGTCATAGTAAAAAACAAATTCTTCATCAGCAATTCTTGTTCCAGAAAGCATCACGTTGATCCAATATCCTGTTGTATTCTTTTTTGTTTACGTTCTTTTTGATTCTAGTAATGTTTCTTAAAGTAGTGCCTGCAAAGGACCCCGTGTTATTAATTACTCACATATTTTAAGCAAGGAAATTATGCGCTGATCTGTCATCCATTCTCCATCTGACCTTCAGGTGAAAGCATATCTTTTTGAACAGAATACTTAAAATTTGTATTTGCCACTCCACAAAAATTCTTCCATTCAATTGTTCTTTAAAATTTATGTTTGTTTATTATTCAAGTCCTTTTTTATGTATTAATTGAAAATATGGTTTTCAAACTCCTATTCTTCTATACAGTCCAATTTAATGTAATTGCATTTTACATTTGAAAGATTAACTGACTCACGTTGGTTATTGTTGACTTGGGCTGTGATTTCTGGTGCCATTAAACATTGATTCCTCTTACTCCTTGTCATTATTATTTATCTGTATTTATTGCTTTTTGGCTCATTTTTTGTTTTAAAATATTGCAACAGTTTTTTTTATCTTTTTTACAATACTAAATATGAGTTGAATATTTTTTGATTTATTGCAATTGAGCTATTGCTTTATCTTAATTCATACTAAAATTATCACTTCTGTCAAATGGTAAACTACTTTTGACGTTGTTACTTGAATTTGATGAAACGAGAGTGATTCCTAATTGTTAAAGAAAATAAAGGAAACTTCTTCATAGCGTAATTTTTGCTAATACATAATGTTTTGAACACCAAAATCCCGTTTTTACCTTTTTGTTGGATTTATCTAGAATTACTTTGTTATTACTTTCCTTATCCTATAATAAGGAAAGTAATGGAATCGGCGGAAATTTGACCTACCCAGTTTTTCATATTTCTTGGCGAATTATAGCCCCAGGGCACCAAAAAAGTTGGTTTGGGCCATTGGTTTGTGTGTGTATATGTGTGTCTGTCTGTCAGTAAACAGGATATCTCGAGAACCGTAAGAGCTAGAGACATGAAATTTGGTATGCAAGTTATTTGTAGGTAGGGGGCGCAGTGCGAAACTTTTGGTAAAAATCGGCTGAGCCGTTTGGTCACAAGGTCGCAAAAGCGGTCGCGAATCTAAACGGTTGAAGATACAAAAAATTCATGAGAATAAAAATGATTTGTTATCACGAGATAAACATGAATTTAAAGTAAAAGTTGGTAAAATAGGAACTCGAAAAAAAATTGAAGCCCAGGATTTTTGCCAGAATTACCCAAATAATAGAAAAGTTGTGTGATGTTTACACCAGATTTTTACTTTCCTTATCCTATAATAAGGAAAGTAATGTAATCGGCGGAAATTTGACCTACCCAGTTTTTCACATTTCTGGACGAATTATAGCCTCAGGATACCAAAAAAGTTGTTTTGAGCCATTGGTTCGTGTGTGTGTGTGTGTGTGTGCGTGCGTGCGTGCGTGCGTGCGTGCGAGCGAGCGAGCGAGTGTTGGGCTGTATATATATATATATATATATATATATATATATATATATATATATATATATATATAGGATAAGGAAAGCCGTGTGATGTTCACACCAGATGTTTATGTATGTATTTGCTTAATAGTGGAAAATTTGGTACAAAATAAACGAAATCAAGCAAATTAATATCTTAAGTAATTAAGCAAAATGGTAATATTTATAGTTACAGAGGTGCTTGATTACTTATGGGCGACAGTGAACATACACACATATACACATGCTGTATTCACTTCATTTGAATTCACAGACTAAATTTATGAAATAGAGTTAATTTCATTAAAATTAGTAATGGATAGAATCTAGGGACCTCAATAGTTGAAGTTAATGTAACTTCCTTAAAACTGATTACTATTTTTGGTCTTTTGTTTAAATTTTTGGAGTCTGTATGTTTTATAATCATTTTTTGTACCCTCCACCCTCTCAAATGTTAATTTTGATTTTCCCAATAATTATGTGTTAAAGTTGTATTAGTAAAATAAGTTTTTTTCTTCACATTGTTAAACTATAATATGTTAAATGAGTAAAATTTGTTATTACTTTATACAATTAACATGCTAATCATTTTTTTTTATTTTAATAGTATGCAGATTATATTTCATTTAAGAATATTGGAAACGGTTTTGTTACAGCTATTTTAGGATATTTATTGTACTCTTTAATTTTTTTATTCAAAAAGTTTGTAAAAGATTATGGTATGAATTGTCTAGGGGCCAATTAAAGAGTTTTAAAATTTTAATACAAGTATTACAGTAATACAATTGCTCAACTGAATTAAATTCTTATATGATTTGTTTAGGGAAATCGTACACGGAGCAACTTTTAGAAAGATGCATGCAGGCTATCAATCCCAAGGCTATTATGTGTGAACAAATTGATTGCGTAGAAGATATATGTGACAGCAACTTGGTAACAACAGTCTTATCCAAATGCAGCAAAAAGCAGTGGACATTTACACTGAAAACAAATAAACCCCTGTGCGCCATTGCTTTGTTACATGACATGCATAGGAGCTACTTCTATATCATCAAGATCATTATGATAATTAACCCAAGTAAAGTGATTGAATTGGATGTAAAGAATAACCAGGAGTGGACACTTGCCGTGAAACAGGGCGTTCACGAGAATGTAGTGCATTATAAAGTTACAGTTGCATTCCAAACTGATATTTACGGCACATTTCGGCAATCAGTAGTCTTTGATTTTGGTTATGAGCCCACGCTTGTTAAAAATATGTGTGTAGATGTTATTCCAGCAGAGGATGTTGACAAAGTCGATGAAATTCGTCGAGAAATAGCGCTGACAGTTGCCGAACGATGGACGTCTGCTAATGCAGAGATTATTCGTTTTGTAGCGGCTAATCCTGTAGGACATTCTGAAGATGGTTGGTTTGAGAAGTTGCTCCAACTATATCCTTGCCCACATGCTGATGCTCTAATGCTTAGCCATGCTACTATAACAGAAAAAAAATTGACCGCGAACAACTATAGATCTCGAATGCATGAGTTGCTTTTTGTTGAAGAAATGGCACGCAATGAACAAACCAATAAATATAATTTAACTGCGGAACTTCATGTGGTGAAGAGTTACATATTGTCTTCAAGCAACCTAGCTAGTTCAACAGCCAAATATTCAAACTTTGGTGAACTTTTTGCCTACATGAATTTAAGTCAAGATTTGTCAGAAGACACTTTATGTGGGCGTTTAATATTGAATAACTGCACTAGTGTCTTAATGACACTTGAAAAAAACCAGCATGAAGGTGGAAGTAAAGTATATGAAGCATTAATTGAAGATAAAGGCAAAAGCATAATATACCTGCGTTTATCAGCCATGACAGTGACCGAACTCGATTTGCGTCCAGACAATACATATACTGCTCATATTCAGTTTCAATTGAATCGGTTGCCTTATTGCGAGTGGCATTACGCCATCGATTGTATGTCTAATTTGAAGCTAATTTTCCCAGACACACATGTAGAGCCATGCATTCCATGGTCGCCTCAGAAACAATGGTGTGATTGTATCGACAAACGTCTTAATCTCAAGCAAAAAGAGGCTGTTATCGCTATAACAACTCCTTGCAATGTGCCACTTCCTCCAATTCTTATCATCGGCCCATTTGGAACTGGGAAAACTTTTACTTTAGCCCAAGCCATTAAACAGCTTATGAAGCAGGAACAAGTTAAGATTTTAATTTGTACACATTCAAACAGTGCAGCTGATTTGTATATTAAGGATTACTTGGATCCATATGTTAAAGATGGACATGTGGAAGCCAGACCGCTTAGAATATACTACCAAAAGAGATGGGTCACCACGGTACATCCTGTAGTTCAAGAGGTAAGAAAAAATTTGCATGTTGTTTTCTATAAATATTGACTTTTTACTGAATCTTTACATAATGCTATGAATGTATCTCTAGAATAAAAACGAACTGATATATTCTTAGCATACAAATATTGTTCAATAATCAAATGGCAATTTTAATACTGTTTAAATGCCTTATACGGTGCGCGCGCGCGCGCGCGTGTGTGTGTGTGTGTGTGTGTGTCGGTCTGTCGGTAAACAGGATATCTCGAGAACCGTAAAAGGTAGAGACTTGAAATTTGGTATGTAAGTTACTTGTAGGTAGGGGACGCAGTGCGAAGCTTTTGGTAAAAATCAGCCGAGCCGTTTGGTCGCAAGGTCGTAAAATCGGTTGCGAATCTAAACGGTTGAAGATACAAAAAATTCACAAGAATAAAAATGATTTATTATCATGAGATAAACATGAATTTAAAGTAAAAGTTGGTAAAATAGGAACTTGAAAAAAATTGAAGCTCAGGATTTTTAATATACCGGGTGTTCATAAAAACGTTTCGGGAATTTTATATTACCGGATAGATTAAACCGAGACGAACAAAAAATTACAATGAAATTTTTTGATCAGAGGTCAAATAAATAAGTTATAGCCGATTAAAAATTAATTAAACGGACCAATCACAGCGCGCTCGGAGAGCTACCGGGTCGACTGCGGGAGGACGGGGGGGGGGGGGAGCGCTTGGCCGCTAGGAGGGAGCATGCAGGCGATAATGGGAAGGCTGTGCGGCCGAGCTCGCACGGTTACCTTCAGTAACGTAGCAAAATTTTAAGTACGAGTCAATTATTGTCTTGTACTATTTATTTTAATCAGCTTTCGAGTGTTGGATTCGCGCCTTGTCCTTTTTTAAATCAACAAATTTTTAGACGAGAGTAGCGCAGGGCTGAGACGATGGACCGGTGTAATATATAATAATAGGATAAGGAAAGTTGTGTGATGTTCACACCAGATTTTTATTTGCTTAAACTGCTATAATTATTTGTTTCTTTTATTTTTTTGTTACATTCTATTGTACTTACTATATTGTAATTTAGGCAGTGACATTTAATTTGTTTTATACACAAATATATATATATATATATATATATATATATATATATATATATATATATATATGGTTTATGATATGTATCTGTTAAAAAATGTTTAAATTAGAGATCCTTTGTCATTTTAGTGTAATAAGATGTTTTCTACTGTTTGTAAATCCATTTAGTGTATTAGCTCTGTACTATATTCACAATCCAGTTGTGATAGATTAAAAGTTCTTATTTCAAATTATTTGCGACAAAATTAAAATTTGGCTTTTAAGCAGTGCTTTTATGGTTCTACAATTATTCAAATGATCGATATTAGGAAGTAAACGATTTGTGTAGAATTATCAAATATCACCAAATGCTTTAAGTCAAATAAGAATATTGAAATGGTTTAAGCATTGTTGAAGATGATAACGTTTTTATTAGGCGTTATTATGCACAATTCCTAAAATGATATGTTGATCAAAAGGCTGGCGTTTTGACTTCATAAAATAAATTTAGTCATAACAAGTTCTAAATATGTTCATACCAACAAATTTGGGGGGTGCTTTTAATGATGAAAATAAATAATATAATAATTTTGTTGGACATTCGGTAGCATTTTATACAATAAAATTTAACTCACTGATTTTTGGTTATTTTTTTTCAGTACTGCTTGATACAAGAGTCTGGTGGAATAAGGTCGTTTCAAACTCCAACTTGGGAAGACATACAGAAGCACAAAATTGTGGTCATTACACTATCGTCTTCTATGTACTTGTCAAATATGGGACTCGTCCAGGGTTACTTTACACATATCCTTTTGGACGAAGCAGCCCAGGCAATAGAATGTGAAGCCATTATGCCACTTTCCCTTGCTAATCAGAATACACGCATTGTGCTGGCTGGTGATCACATGCAACTTAGCCCAGAACTGTTTTCAAAGTTTGCGAAAGAAAGAAATTTGCATGTATCACTTTTAGAACGATTGTATGACCATTATCCAGCTAATTTTCCTTGCAAAATACTTCTATGCGAAAATTATCGTGCCCACGAAGCTATTATAGAATTTACTTCAGAGTTATTTTATGATCAGAAATTAATTAGCAGTGGTAAGCAACCAAGACATCACTTTTTTTATCCATTAACGTTCTTCACCGCTAAAGGTAGAATTTTATTAATAATATTAGCAGTTAACAAGAATCGTATATTTTGTAGGTGAAGATGTGCAAGACATAAATTCAACTGCTTTTTACAATAGCTCTGAAGCATATGAGATAGTTGAGCGCGTACATGACTTAAAAAAGCAGTGGCCAAAGTGCTGGGGAGAATTTGATGAACATTCAATTGGAATAATGACGCCGTATGCAGATCAAGTCTTTCGAATACGTAGAGAACTGCGCAAACGGTCAATGAGCAGCATTTCAGTAGAAAGAGTATTAAATGTGCAAGGAAAGCAGTTTCGTGCCGTGTTTTTATCAACGGTTCGTACTAGACGAACATGCACAAGCTCAAGTGAAGAGAATGATTATGGTTTCCTTTCAAATTCAAAGCTATTAAATACAGCTATTACCAGAGCACAGAGTTTGGTTGCCGTGATAGGAGATCCAGTTGCTTTATGCACTATAGGGCGGTGTAGTAAAGTGTGGGAACGTTTTATTCAAATTTGTGTACAAAATAAGAGCCTGTTTGGCATTACATGGTCTTTTCTTAAAAACCAATTGGATGGATTGGAACTTAAGAAGACGTATGGTCTAAATCCGCTTGCACCAGAATTCATTCCAGCGAAGTATAAAACCGAAGGTTACATCAAATTACCCCCGCAACTATCAATACGTAATGGATTTTTACAACCATATGCTTATAGTTCTTCAGGGCCATCTTCAAATTTTTATGTCTCCAAACAGCCAATGCCTATGGTTTGGCCTGTTTATCGTCAATCTAATTATCTTTGGGGTTTACCTCCGTTACCATCAACTTCAATAGTTCCAAATTTACCACCTGTTAGGCCAACGCAGAACCGCGATTTATCTTTACAAACATCACAGCCTCAGCAGCAGCAACAGATTCAACCTACATTTGTTACTCCCAATATACCAGTTACCAGACCTACAAGTAAGTAATTTTGCAGTATAGTGCATTTGAATATATTAAGCTTTTAATTCTAATTTTGTGGTATAATAGGTCAATTTATTTTTATAATTTTATATGATGTTGGCTTAGATTAAATAACAAACAAAAAAAATCTCTAGATATGCCTGCATTTAAGAAATTTGACTATACATCGCTAAGTTAAAGAAAATTGTTAATAATTGGAATTAAATAAGTGCAATGTTATTTCTATTAGTCCAAAAATTATATAAAGAATTAACATCTTAAACAGTTGTATAGAATGATATTTGGTTCTTACAACAACAAAAAAAGATTTTATAATTTTGATCACTGTCTTTTCAATAACATGTGGTAGATGAGGTCTGATGTAGTTATCTGATTATGGTTTAAATGCGAAGTTTAAATTTTATTGAAAGTATGAAACTTATTTTGGTTTTACAATTTTGATTTTTATAGAAAACAATGAAGAATCATTTTAGAAATAACTATATCTTCCTTAGCAAACTATGTTAGACTATATTTCAACTTGTGGCTAGTTAGGCTTATTAGTTTTGTTTAGAGTTGATCTGAGTTTAATGTACTTATCGACTTGTCACTGTTTTTTCAATTGTATGAACATTGTGGATAATCGGAACTTATTTTTGGGTATCTTTTGTATAACAGATTAGACGTACTAATAATATTAAGTATTACTATTTAGTTTGAGTGGAGAGGAGTGACGAACCACTCCACTAATTTAAAAGTCAGAAGAGCTCGAAAGAGCGGCAATAATTCCACATAGGAATGTACTGCCGGATATATATATATATATATATATTAGTTTGAGAATATCTCCAAATTGTATCGGAAGTTCTAAGCAATGTTTCAGAACATAAAACTAATGCTTTAGATTAAAGATGCCTAACTGAAACTCGCTAACGAATCTAGCTCTGTATCTTTATTGACTAAACAAAAAGGTTGCATCATAATGATGACTAATATAGATAATTCTAATGAGCACGCCACCACTACATATTTCGCCAGATTTTATCTACAACTCTAGTCTTGAGTAGCGAAAGACTAAAAAGTATGGAGAAATCTTACGTTGGATATTTGTTTATAAATTGGAAATTTTTAGTGTTTAAACTTATTTTATTAAAGATTTCTCTACAATTTTAAAGACTACAGCTTTATGATGTACTTATAATTAGTTTCCAAGTATTTGTCAAATGAAACATTGATGGAGATAACTAGGGCTTCACATATGTAATAATCACATGGTAAATGTTAACTACAGAGACAAACTTGAGGAAGTAACTTCCGATAGGAAAAGTAACAAAAAAGTTTCTATGAACGTATATGTCCAAAAATGCACAGTGACTGCAATAGTGGATTATTACATCACATTACATTGTTTATTTCTGAAAATAAGAACGAGATTTTATAAAGGTAATTAAATGTTACAAACGTCAGCATGGCCGCGTAGTCGAGGCATGTGAATGCTGTGGGGACGGACCCAGGTCATTCCTGGGAATTCCCTGCCTGGCGGGTAGCCTGCCTACCCAATCACAAAAAATAATTGAGTACCTACGTTCATTTCGAACAAGGGGTAATAATGGCGATCGTCTAAGACACGGTGCTTGTCACATCGTCTCGCATCAGAGATGATGCGCGATGACCAGATAGAAAAAGCGAACATATGAGACCCTTAAACTCTAAGTTTGCAGGCCATGCTCCCACATGGGATGTTAGAGCCGTACCATTACTATTAAATATTAGAAAAGAAAGTATTATACTGATGAGAAAGAAAGTAACTACACCAGGGGAAAGAAAAATATATGGAGAAAAAAAATAAAATTAGGTATTGATTAATATAATTATGTATAAGAAATGACCTTATTATAATAAATATAGATCACAAATGGAAAGGTACATATGAATATGCAAGATAAAGCAAAAAAAGAAAAAAAATACTTGAAGTGGTAGAAAAAAGTTGTTGCATATCAAAAATTTTAAATATAGTACCAAAGAACAGTAGGTGGTGGACACTAAGTATACAACTGAAAGGTAGGAAAAAGAAACGGGAAAATTATTTAGAAAAAGAAAGATTTTAATGCATTACAAAAATGTAAGAAATGAATTTAGAAAAATGATTAAAAATACAAAACAAATATGAGAAGAATTTGCACATAAAAGAATATTATTCAGAAATTCAGAAGTTATTCCATAGTGTATTACAATAACCAAAACAAAATAATATAAAGGATAAATTGGGAATCTATTAAAAAGTGATGTACAGGAAATATTGAGAATATTTTGAAGAATTAAAACTTACACGAAGAAAATATAAATAAAATATAATGAAGAAAATACAGAAGTAACAATGCAAGAAATTATACTGGTTATCAGCAAGTTAAAATTATAAAGAGTTTTAAATCAAGATATCATCACAGCAGAAATGCTAAAATACTTGCGTAGTCGTTACGTTTCATTTTCAGAGTAACTGAACTTTTGCTGAAATGTGCAGCATGTTCAACATTTGATAAAGTTGGATTATTATATATAGGAACATATTTATTAAAATATTCAACTTATGTTGTAAGATAAGTTAGACAAAATTGATATGTTGGTCTTTTATATGACTATTAGACTGTTGTTATAATATATTATTTTATGTTAGCACAAACAAGTAAATGAATATTATTTAACTATGTTACGAATTTTTTATTACTACCTAATGATTAAACAATTGTGTTATAAGTTAAAAGGGGTTTAGAATGTATAATGTGGAAATTTTAAATATATGATTTGTACAATTAAAGATTTAAAGAAAGTACATAATATGTAAACTTAATACATTATAAAAGTGAAGGATTTTATAATATAAATGAAACCGTTTTAATTGGTTAGCTTAATTTTTGCCAAGAGTAGTACTAAATAAGAGACATACAATGACCTTGAGATGAGCACTATGTGATATAATATTCAAAAGCTGTAGCAATTTGAATAAAATATAATTAAGCGTTTCCATCGAATAACTTAAGTACCACAATAAGTAGATAAACCTTAAAATTATAAAGAACAAGTGAAAATTTGCTTTACAGGTAAAGCAGAGCGGACGCTATGCACGAAACTAAACTATAGGGTATAACGAAATTTTATTGAAACGAATGATAGTGAATTATATTCAAATGAAAGTGAATATCAGTTTCCGATCAGGCTGATTTTTTGGCGTCTTTACTTGACTTATGGTCTTTAATTGAATACTGAAAACGTTATGTCTCTATCTATCACAGATCAAAAATTATAAGGCGTGAACAGATATCAGAAATGACAGAAATAGAAGCTGGTCTCCAGTTTGGAAGCCGTCTTGATCAAAAGTTATAAGGCGTGATAGACAATGGACATGACAAAAGTAAAGCTGGTCTCCAGCTTGGAAGCTGGGTCCGCTAAAAATGCATATAGAGGTTTTGAAATATACATGAAATTTAAAATTACTCCTCGCAATCTTTCACCGTTAGTGAGGTGAAATGATTTGCAACCACACATTTACTGGAAAACAATATAAAATGCGATATTCAGTTAGTAAGTCCAGTTATACCTCCTCTTTCTCTTGTGGTTTTGGCTTTTATTTGTTTAATCTATACAAAAAATACCTAAGTAATGATAACACTTTAATTTTTTTTTAATTTTGTCGGTATTAAAGTTAGGTATATATAAGGTAACGTGCCAGTCACTAAAAATAATTGAGTACCTGCGTTCATTCGAACAAGGGGTAATAATGGCGGTCGTCTTAGGCGCGGTGCTTGCCACATCGCCCCGCATCAGAGATGGTGCGCGACGACCGGGCAGAGAGCGCGAACGTATGAGAGCCTTAACCTCTCAGTTCGCAGGCCGTGCTCCCACGCGGGGCGTAGAGCCTTACCATTATTATTATTATATATAAGGTAACTTATCTTTGTTTTTTTGTGGGGGGGAAATTACTATTTTTTATGGTACTATTAAAACTGATATTCACTTTCAGGAATATATTTTAATAATGAAAATTAATATTTTTTGGGTTATTTCATTTAGTATTTTTTTGATTGAATATTGCTTAATTCTTATAATTGCAAACTTATCTTTAAAAAATAGATTTTTGTGAACCCATAATTTTTTTTACATATTGGCAAATCATAGTGGTCCATGGACCACTATTTGAGAAATGTTACTCTAAATTACTTGACTGACTTTACCTTACTACAAAAGATGAAGTAATTTCCATGAGAAACCTTATACATTGGTATTGAATCAATTCATAGGAATAATAATGGGTGACGTGATATATTATGAACACAGTAAATAATCAGTGTAACAGATAATATAAAGTATAAGGTTAAAAAAATATTTTATGGTTTGTCTTTGATACATACAATTTCAAAATTAATACTGTCTATGATGATTCTCAAGAAAGATTGTATTACTTATTTCTAGTATTTTATCTTGAGAAACAAGTGTTCTTGCGCTACTAAATTTTGATGAAAATAAAACATACTTTCCAAACAAATCTTTCTTTTGTAGCATCATATGTTTGTATGTTTTTTGTGACCATGAAAGTTACTGCAAAGATATTTTAGTTTTAATTATTTATTATTTAGTTATAATTTAAAAATTAATAGATTGAGTTTATAACTTTTATAATATGACCTTTTGTCGCAGTTATTAATCAGCTGCAACAACCAGCAGCAGTAAATCAACAGCAATTGCCTAATCCTCCTGAAAGAGATCTCATACAATTTTTAGACAATGTGCACATACCAGCAGGAGTGAAAAATAACAGTGATTCGCTGTATGATCTGATAAACTTACTTCCAGAGGACATGTCACTAGCAACTGTACTAACACAGCCTGCTGCATTTCATAAACAGTGGTTTCACTATTTACTAGCGAAGAAGGGCCTGGAAGCTGCTAAGAAGTTTGAATATCTACTGATGATGTCTATGAAGAGAGAGCGTCAGAATGCAAATGATTTAAACAAGAAGAACATTGATTGGGAGTTGCTGTGCGCTGATATGTTAAAGAATAACATTAGTAAGGAAAGACCAGCATTTTGTGAAGTACCACAACAAGAGCAGTATTCACCAGATTTTAGCTGGTTTGATAAACCCGTCAATCAAATTAATTTTGACAAACCTGTCTATTTAAAAGACCCTCTACACCTGGACAGTTTTCAGCAGCGTTCCTCTCATGTACTCCCACCTTCATCACACCGTAGCACTATTGGAAAAAACAGTTTTAGTAACGGTATTACTCTATCTTTAGATAAGAGGGATTCTGTTCCACTGTATCAGAGGCAGTCGTCTGTGAAAAATTATCCGGTTTAAAAGAGTGACTGCATATTATGTGTCTATTCAGATTAGAGTTTCTCCATTCACTATTATGCTCATCAGGTAACGATTCTTTAATTGATCTTTTAACTACAAAAATGTGTATAAGTTATATATTTTTTATATATATATATATGTATGTATGTGTGTATATATATATATATATATATATATATATATATATATATATATATATATATATATTTGCGCGCGCGCGCGCGTATGTGTGTGTGTGTCGAGAGAGAGAGAGAGAGAGAGAGAGAGAGAGAGAGAGAGAGAATTTTAAACTGGTTGTTGTTTTGGAACAAAAAAATAATTTGTAGAACATGGTGCAGTTACTAAAATAATACATAAAATTACCTTCTCAATCTATATTGTTTCATTGTTTTTGCGTGATAACACCCACAGTGTTGTAGTTCATCGAATAGCCTATTAATATAGGGAATGTGGCTTGAAGATTGGAATTTTCTAATCTTTGTGGTAAGAAAAAACCTTTTCTAGTTAGTTGTTAGCTTATGCAAACGAAATGAAACGCATGAAACCTTCTATTTTGTAACATGCAAACACTATTAGGTTACATCATTTGAAGTAAGTCGTTAAATTTCTTTATTAAAAAATATTTAAATTGATTGTAAGTTGTAAGAACTTTTTATTTAATTTAAGTAATAATATAAAATTCCTCCAACCATATCATATTTTTTCTGTTGATATAGGTATATAAAAATAAAGCGTTTAAGAAATGCAAAAACCTACACAAAATATGGAATGTTTTCAGCGTAGGTATAGGTATAATTACTGTTCTTTATATTTAAAAATTGTATATTAGTACCCTGGAAAAATAGTGATTGTGTGTTGATTTAATATCTCAGATTAATTTAGCACCGACTGATGATACATTATTTGGTGAGCATAATTTTGAGTGAAGTACCTGTGGTGAGCCCTATATTTAAAATATATTGTAAATGCATTTGGTTTCTTTTAATGTTTTACCTGAAGTGTTGGGTATATTTTTTTTTACTATTTTTATGTTACATTTAAATCATTGTAATTAAGAGAGAGAAAGAGTTATGTTGAATTTACATGTTTTTACTGCTTTTATTAGAATAAATTGTAAAAAGCATTTTTATGGTAGTTAATAGGAAATATGTTATTTGAAATGGTTCTATTTTTGTAAGCAGTATAAAGAGGAATTGTAGTTCTGTCTTTCTTTTATAATTACCTAAAGTGTATGTTTACTTATCAAATTTAAAAATGCATTATTTGAAATTAGTAATACATACATGAAAAATCCAATGATAGAATGTTTGAGCAAACTTTTGTGAAATATTTAAGCTTCCAAGTTTTTAAATATTTGATTAGAGATAAATTTTTAAGCAATAGTTGAGGTAATGGTTTGATATTGACACAGTAGCCTGAAGTTTTTCCATCATGTCACTTTAATCATAACTAAATATTTATGAAGTTTCTTGCTTATTAGAGTCAAAGCCGAAGCACCTTTCTAAATCATTTTTATTAATTATTAATAAACAGTCTATTTGCTTCAATATACTTTACACATTACAACATAAACTCAACTAATATTCGACATTCTCATCCAGTCGTGTTCCACATCTTTAAAATATAAATTATCTAGTAGTCACGAAAATGAAATATTTTTTGCTTGGACATGATTTGCGTGACGGGTAGCATCATTTCGTTGAAATTGTTCAACTTTTGCATCACTTATGAAACCCCATATTATATTAAAAATGCTATAAACCATAATTGTTCTAAAACTTTGACTCTTGACTTCAAATTGTGTTATTCCTAATAATTTAGATTTTAATTTTCTTTTTTGAACATTTTATCAAATATGGTTGAAATGTACAAAAGCAATAAAACACTATTACCAAATTGAGGACCGCTTTATTTATTATATACAAAGTATACACCGTGTTTAGCACTAATAATAATTAAATTTTAACTTAATTTATTTCTTTCACATAAATTTTTAGATTTATGCGTTCAGCACGATCTTAAAATGACTCTAATCAAACCAATATCATAATTATTGGCAGAAAATTTATATATGACAAGTATGCTTAAAAATTGGTTTTTAAACTCTTGTATTCTAAATGCGCCACATATTAAAACACTATTGTACTTTGTGAGAATCTGTGACTGATAATGATAACCCAATAACAACATGTGGGATGTCTTTAAAAGACGAGCACAAAAAACGTATAGAAAGAACTTTTGTAGCAATTTAACAGATGTCTTTTATTTTGGTGAACCATTTGCTTTATATGCTTTTTCCTACTCAAAATTTTCATTGTTTTTGAATAATCCTATCATAATGAAACTCATGTAATATCATCTGTTCATATTTTCAGTTTAATTTTATTAATAAGTTTCACTATTTCTCAATTTATATTGTAATATTTGCTTCAGTCTTTTTCCAATTGTGTTCTTTTTTTTGTTTATTTTCTTTATTTTCATTTTTATGCAAGCATTAAATGAAACGATAGTTGATAGTGCCTATA
Organism: Sinelater perroti; assembly: GCA_036346155.1. Lineage (NCBI taxonomy): Eukaryota > Metazoa > Arthropoda > Insecta > Coleoptera > Elateridae > Sinelater > Sinelater perroti. The sequence continues at coordinate 4,280,412 of JARFIY010000351.1, forward strand.
TTTAAAGGCATTAATTAAACTAAATTTGGTAACAGTTGAGATCCTCAAAAACTAGAGAACTAAATCTTGTATGCAACTTTTAGATTTACATACATGTTTGAATGTTATAGTGTGCATGAAGGTGTATACAAAACTACGCGTCTGTCATTTAACTTAGAGTTTTGTAACTTTTCAAGATATACGTTAATATAACTGGAATCTCCACTTGATGTAGAATATTTTACATGTAATTAGAGTATTTTGAAATGAAATGATATTTTTATTTAATACGGACGTCAAACGCAGTATATTTTGTTTCTTATAGCATTTTAGTTTTGTTTTACTTCACAATCCGAATATAAGTCTGTATTAGCATGAAAATTAATAATACATTATTTACTTTATTGTCATTTGTATCACTTGAATATTTTATTTGGTTTTATGTACCTGGATTTGCAATAAACTTTTCCAGATATAGCTTAGTTATTCTTGCAAGCAAAACCAACAGTCTATCAATTGAAGAACTTATAAATATATGTAGTTATGAGGATGATTGGAAGTCTCAGAATGGCAATAAAAATAACTCATTGTAATTACAGGTAACCTTTGATAAATTAATATATTAATTTGGAAAGACTATAAAAAGGACATAGCTACAAATGTTTTTATATAAAATATTATTGTTTTTCAGTTATAATTTTTTTTAGCAGTCATTTACTAACTTCATGTTGTCCGTCTGTCTGTCTGTCCGTCCGTCCGTCTGAGCAAAAACTCGAGAACGGCTGGGAATTTCCAAATTCTGTTTTCACCAATCGACAGGTGACCAAAAAGGCTTATTTACTAGTGATTTTGAAACTGATTGGTCAAATATCAGCGTTAGTTTGGGAGACTGCTTCGCCACTTCGCTATGCGTAGCAAGCTTTGCAGGTTTATTATTCACTAATAAAAGGCCGAAGACAGGCCACGTAAATCAAAGTTGTGCCACATGCACCTCCTGACAGCTGACATCTGACGCATAGGTGACGCAAACTGTCAAATTACTTCATGTTTTGACCTACAACAGGTCAACCGTGACCTAAATCAAAAATCTAAAATCTTTATGCGAGGTTTGGCAACAAACCGGTTCGAGTGAGGTATTGACCTTTGAAATCGGTTCATAATTGGAGGGGGAGTCGCAATGTTAGTTACACACTTACATATTTACAGTTTTATAGAGTAGATATCTAAAATTACTGCAATTTTAATTTATTATATTTATTTAAAGCATTGCTTTGCGTATTATTTTATTAAAAATCAAAATAAAAGTACGGAACGTTTGACAATTATAAAAAAGTTTGTATTGAATTTTCATAGGTGGTGGAAACATTGCCGCATGGCGGAGCTGACATTCTATGACCATGTCGGATATCAAAGGACAGGTAGTAGTATTAACGCGTCAGTGTAGTGTCAGATGCCATTGCTGAAAGTCGATTTGTGTGCAAGAAAAACATTTTCAAACAAATGAAATAATTACATTTACATCACTGTATGTTGTATGTAATGAGTTTCAGAAAAGTGTGAGTATTGAAACAAAAAAAATATAGAATTTTTATTTGTGTTGGATTCCTGCTAAGTCTGAATAATAACAATATGGTTGTAGTTGGGCATTTAAAAAAATTTGAATGTATTTCCAAGTTAAATATATAGAAATTACATTCGTTGACGGACGATAATATGTAGAATATTTTGTTTTGTCGCTATTTTTCTGTTTAGATGACTCTTAGCAGAGACTTGCTTTACGAAGAATAATATTTGTAAGATTGTCGATAGTACTGTTGTGTCCAGATTTCGTTGTGAAGCGTTGTTTCAACATTAGCATGTAATGCTGTTTGTGTGTGTGTGTGGATTGCGTTTCTGTAAGCTGTATGATATTAGAGACATTGACATTTTTTAATATATTGCTATATAACAATTTTGTTCAGTCGTTCATTCAGTTTTGCTCAGGATAAACATTAAAACGTTAAACGCGAGCAGCTGCAAAAGCTGATTGAAGCGAATTTACATTTGACTGGACCAAAATATTGCAGGAAGGATTGAGATATACCATACCAGTGTAGAAAAACACGTACACATTAGTTTGTATCAAAGCTCTGCTGATTAACGACTATTGATGTCTTTCAGAAACTGCTACTTTATTACTTTACCACACTAACATCTGATCTGATTCTATTGTGACAGGAATTAAAAAGTTATGCCTTTATGCCACTCTTCAGTAAAAAAGGTAGATAATCACAGCTCCAGCTAAAACGAGAACTTTACCTGCAGAAAGTCATGCTCTGCTTTTGGTGGGATTTGTTGCATATTATCCATTATATATTATTCAGCGATTATAAGGCACTAGTTTTAATGAAAAATGCCATTAAATATAGATTCAACATGATTTAAAAGTCTTCAATGAATCGTCTTTCCAGTTTAGCTAAAAATGATCACATAGAGGCTAATCCTAATCTGAAAAATCTTAATATAATAATACAAAAGTATAGATGGAGCGTTTACTGTTCTTTTATACTCACTTGTTTGTAATAGTTAAATTTTTGAAATACTTTGATAAGACTTTGTGTAATTAGACAAAATAAAAATGCAAGTACATCTTATAGTGCTATAATTAATATTACTCTCGAATCAATTATAAAAAATGATACATTTTTACTTACAAATGTTTATTTTTAAAGGTGATATTTGTTTTACATACTACATACATTTTGTACATAACAAAATAATTAATTATTTACTATAATTTGATTATCTACAATCTGGTATTTTGCAATTTATTTAAATAATAGAAAGAAAGCTTATTTAAAATAGACATATGATAATATGCTTCTTCTTTACTAAACCATCAATCGGACTGCTGTTTGTCGCAAGTACACTTAAAAGTGTATATATTATAGTCATTGCACTTATTTTTTTCTGATTTATATATTTTTTTATTTAATCTACTTATAAGATCATTTGTAACTATATACACTAGTTTCACTGTATGCATGCATAAAGCATCTTTCTTCTTCATGGCATCTGTAAACCTCTGTTTATTGACAGTAAAAAAATTAATAATGTCAGTTTGATTTTTGTTTCTAGAAACAATACTTTTCGAATATGTTTTTTTCAACTTATGGTTAGTGGATGTTTAACTTTTTTTTGGATATAATTAGTGATGAGTGATATTGGAATTTTCGTATAGCTTCGTTGTTTTCTGGAGTTTACATTTTTAATGTGATACAATTTTTCCCCGTTTTTTTACATATTCACATAAATTCCTTCTATCGATATTAATCCGTTTATAGTCCACAATATTCGAATTTTGATCTGTTTTGCAGTAACTATGTTTTGATGACTTTGTATCATCACTAATCAACAAAGCTTTATATTTAGAGTAATAAACTAAATTTAAAGATTTTTCTTGTTCACTATATTTTACTGCATTTATAAATTTAAATATTTTTTAAGTCAAATAATATATCATAATTATCACTTTCTATATCATTAATTTTGCATTCTTCGTTTAAGTTACTTGAAATATTTTGTATTGACGTATGATGATTGTTTAAGATGCAATCCTCAATTTCTGAACAATAAGTGTCGCCCATTACTTCTATTTAATGAAAATCGAATCTAAAACAAAAATTAATATCAGCTAGTTATCTATCTTTATACAAAAAGACTGACAATAACGATTTATATTACTACTACCTTTACGTTAATTTGGCTCGACTTTGCTTTGTTTCACAGTTTTTGCTGGTTAAATTCACCAACCAGGAAAACGTATTTCGAGTTTTGGAAGATTTTGTAGGCCACATCTATGGTTTAAAATTTAAAAAAAACTTTCATGACAGTTAATAATGCTCAATTTCAATTGTTTTTAAAAATTTTAAAGTAAAAAATATAAATGAAAACTTTACCAAAAAAAAATTTAAAGAATTTTAACACCTCCAGTTTGCCACCATGTCAATCCGAATTACATCAACAGCTGCTGAGATGCAAATACATCACAAATATTTGTTAAAATTCTACCAAAAAATTCTTTGAACTTGATCGAGAGGAATTTGAATGGATTAATTCGAACGAGGCTACATGTTATGAGTTCAAATGATTTGACGGAGAACAATTGCCGATGATCGTTAAAGATATTATCATCCACAAAGATTATTCCGAAGGTACAACATTTAATATCAACAAGTTTGTTATTTTATCATTATTTTTTAATTTTGCATAATTTTATTTTTAGTAGAGGAGGACGATGTGGATTACGAAAGTGACAGTGATCCTGAGGACGATATCGATTTACCTACCGATACCGACGAATAGACATTTTTACTTTCCTTATTATAGGATAAGGAAAGTAAAAGATGTAAAAGTATAATGTAATAGGCGGAAATTTGACCTACCCAGTTTTTCACATTTCTGGACGAATTATAGCCTCAGGACACCAAAAAAGTTGGTTTTAGCCATTGGTTCGTGTGTGTAAGAGCTAGAGACTTGAAATTTGGTATGCAAGTTACTTGTAGGCACGGGACGCAGTGCGAAGCTTTTGGTAAAAATCGGCCGAGCCGTTTGGTCGTAAGGTCGCAAAGCGGTCGCGAATCTAAACGGTTGAAGAAACAACAAATTTATGAGAATAAAAATGATTTGTTATCATGAGATAAACATGAATTTAAAATAAAAGTTGGTAAAATAGGAACTCGAAAAAAAATTGAAGCTCAGGATTTTTAATATACCGGGTGTTCATAAAATGTTTTGGGAAATTTATATTATCGGATAGATCAAACCGAGACGAACAAAAAATTACAATGGAATTTTTTGATCCAAAGTCAAATAAATAAGTTATAGCCGATTAAAAATTAATTAAACCGACCAATCACAGCGCACTCGGAGAGCTACCGGGCCGACTGCGAGAGGACGGGTGGGAGCGCTTGGCCGCTAGGGGGGAGCACGCAAGCGATAATGGCGAAGACCGTGCGGCCGAGCTCGCACAGTTACCTTCAGTGACGTAGCAAAGTTTTAAGTACGAGTCAATTATTGCCTTGTACTGTTTATTTTAATCAGCTTTCGAGTGTTGGACTCACACCTCGTCCTTTTTTAAAATAACAAGTGCCGGGACGAGAGCAGCGCAGGGCCGAGACGATAGACCCGATATAATATATAATAATAGGATAAGGAAAGTCGTGATGTTCACATCAGACTTTTTTCCTTTATTATATTTGCAAAAACAATGTAAATACCAATTTTCAGCTTTGTACCTTGTCTCGTTTTTTCCTTGAAAATTTGCATATTTGATCCCCCACCCACGCTTCAGACATCGAACTAACTTCTGCCAATCGAGCTTTCCCTTAATTTAGAATGATACTAACGTTTTAGGCATAAATTACCCTTGTACCTTATCACGTTGATTTTTCGTCGCTAGCTCTTGGACTATAAGCATAGCAATACGACATATTTTTCTGCTTAGAAGCAATTTAGAGTATAATATTTATAATATAAATACTTATCAATTTATCATTTATGACGAAGTTGAAAAAACTGACTAACAGATATATTAAGAAAAGCTCACTGTGAACGAGCTTGTTTCACCCATATCAATTTCACTAGTTGGTAAAAACTAAAAATTTCCTAAACTGTAAGGAAATAGTATCAACATTTCAACTTTTCAGCACACGTATTACATGTCAGTGTTAGCTACAGTATGAAGTCGTGGAATAGAAGGCTCTATCTGCAGGTAAATAAGCAACATATTACACAATAGTAAGATACAGTCAACATCATCTGATGAAATTATGAAGATAGTTGTTGTCAGAGGGTACCTGCAACCGAGAGTCACATATCATTCTTGCTATGGAACATTACGATCAAGCTTTCTTATTGACCTAAATAGACAAGAGTATGCAAAAGATTCAGAGGTTGTAAAAATTGAGAGTTTAAAAAAACACTTGTAGAATACAATGGCACAAATCCGACAATGAGAGCAGTGATACCTAAACAAAGAACATCCAAAAAGTTAGCCAGCATAGTAAACACCCTTAATGTTGATATTTTACCTAAACAGTTGGAACAAATAGATGGTTTCAAAGAATTTTACTCTATTATATATTGCACTACATTAACGGGCTACAGAAGCCAATGGCTCCAAAATGTATCTTAAAACGATGGATATAAAAAAGAAAAAACACGACCAACCACCGTGGAAAAGGCGACTTTGGACCATAATAGAACGCATCAGACAAGACATAGTAGGTCACCCAAGTCGACGGCCCAAAAAACTAGTAAACAAAATCGTGGCACGGACAACATAAACACCACTATCACCACATTTTTAGATACACTCAAGCAGTATTAGTTGGACGACTAAAAGAAAATCGAAAATGCACAGAAAGGGAAAGCCAGAATAATAAGTTCTTTAACAACAACAAAAATTTCTAGAGAACTATCGAGACAGAAAGCAATAAGAGAGGCGAAAATATCACTGGAAATATCATCACACCGAACCAAGAAGAAATTAACAATTTCTAAACTAACGGGTGGTCAACAGTAGATCAACACAATACTGACGCTTCTTGGATAGAAAATGAAACTAAGAATTGCAGTAACATAGAAAAAATGAAGGATATTGATGTTACACTCAACGTGTTGTAAGAGGTAACTGAGAAAGCTCACAACTGGAAAGCCGCGCGCAATGACTGCATTCACGATTATTTGTACAAACAATTCACCTGCACCCACATCTATCTACTTGCTTATTTTAACGAATGGCTAAAGAGCCCTATTAAAATTCCTATATTCATAACTGAAGGAAAAACCCACCTTTTATTGCAAGGGAAACTATCTATGAACCCATCTAAATATAAACCTGTTGCTTGTCTTCAGACCATATATAAAATCATGACAGGATGTATCACAAATATTATAAGCAAATACTGAGAAGCCAATCATATACTCATAAAAAAAACGATGTCGAAAAGGTGCAAGAGGATGCAAGGAACAGCTCATCAAAGATGAAGCACACTTGCTATATTTCAAGAAAATTTGTTAAGCGCGCTCTGGTTCTGAATAACATTAAACCCACTCTCAAGAACGCTAAATAAATCAGGATACGGATTCCAACTAAAAGCGTCAAATGAAAAAGCCAGTACGATTTCACATCTACTCTACTTGGATAATATCAAAATATACGCCGCCACAGCCAGATAATTACAACAATTGTTAAAGCTTGTAGAACTGTACACGACTGACATAAAAATGGAGTTCGGTCTAGAGAAGTGCAAAACACCAAACATCAAAAAAGGAAATAGAAAACGTAAATTACAAATATCTCGATTTACTGTAAACTCGTCGAATAGAACACACCACAGTTAAGAAACAAATTAGAGATGAATTCACCAAACGACTAAGATTGGCCTTACAAACAATGATAAACACTAAAAACTTAATTAAATGCGTAAACAGCTACGTATTCCCTCGCCAATATATTCTTTTGGTATAATAAAATGGGCCAACACAGAACTTAAACAGGTGCACCGACTAATAAGAACTGAAATGACCAAGTTTCACAAACATCACAAAAACTCCAACGTTGAAAGAATAGCAAAGGTGGACTTGGCATAATAAACCTGTATAATTTACATAGCGGGTAGGTAAAAAAATTAAGAAGTATTTCCATCAACGTAAAAAAGACTCCCATCTACATAATGTCGTCTGTAATTCCAATTCTAACTTACGCACCGCTTAACTTTAATCGCAGTATAATGAGTAAATAATTACAGACCACCATAAAATCACAAAGTGGCAAAGCAAGACACGGAAGACACGCCCAAGATCTCGAAAGCCCGGAAGTCGACAAAATTGCGTCGAACGCATGGCTTCAAATGGGAGGGCTCTACCCGAAAACTACAAGCTTTATATTAGTCATACAAGATCAAGTAATGATGACAAATAAATACAAGAAATGTAGAGCGACTCATGTAGAAAATGCAAGCAGAAACTTGAAAACTTGAAGCAATTCAGCACATAATAGGAGCATGTCCCTATTTGGCACAAAACGATTATACATACCGCTACAACCAGGTTTTAGTATATATAATACATCAGAATTTAGCAACGAAGACTGGACTATTACGAAATGCAGTCCCATATTACAAGTACAATCCTGAAGGTGATTGAAAACAATTAATACAGGCTGTACTTACGACAGGTCAATACTAATTGACAAAAGAATTCCTACCAACAGACCTGATATTCTTTGCAAGACAACGTAAAGAAAGAAACCTTTCTTATAGACATAGCTGTACCTAACACTCATAATATGATAACCGCATTTTAAGAAAAAAAAACGAAAGTGTGCGGACCTGAGGAACGAAGTGTCGCGCATATGGAGAACGAAAACCTTCAAAGTAGTACCAATCATTATATCTAGCACAGGATTAGTTCTTAAATCAATTAAAGATCAAGTTGCAAGTATAGGACTTAACCCTAAACTAATGCAAAGATCCCAAAAACCGATGATATTGAATATGTGCCACATAGTCAGAACATTTCTAGACTAGTAAGCTAATGATGTAAAATGACATAGACACGCACATTGTAACTACAAAACCTAAACAAAGAGAGAAGACAGAAATAATAACAACAATCCATTAAAAATCTCACTACCAAAAAAAATATGCAAGAAGTAAACAACAAAAGCAAAACAATAGAGCTAAACATCAATTGACGGAAAAAAGTGGGAACAGTAGCAGAAGCAATAAACCTTGGACAAATAATATCATTTGATAATAAACAAGAAAACGAAATCAGAAGAAGAATTCACCAGGGCTGAAAGAAATTTTAGGCTCTATCTTGAATATTTAAAGATGATTCTCCAACAACCTTGAAATAGAAAATACTCAACTTATGTGTAATATCGATCTTAACTCACGGTGCACAAACTTAGTCACTAACTAAAAACTACTAAATAACCTTGTGCAACACAAAATAAAATTATTTTAAAAGAGATAGTAAAAGATAAAATAAAAACCAGTGAACTAAAAAGCGAGCTAAATAACGTGATATAACAGAAATATGTAAAATATTAAAGTATACGGAATGACAGTGAATTATATTCAAATGAAAGTGAATAACAGCAAAAATTTGCGGCCACTTCCTGTCAAACCGATCTCGAGTTTTTCCGATCAGGCTGATTTTTGGCGTATGGACTTGACTTATGGTCCTTAGTTGAATACTGAAAACCTTATTTCTCTATCTATCACAGATGATAAATTATAAGGCTTCACAGGTGTCAGAAATGACAGAAATAGAAACTTGTCTCCGGCTTGATCAAAAGTTAAAAAATAAAAGGACGGACAGACGGACAGACGACATTACTCTCTACACAAGGCTTCTCATTTTAATGTATAGAAGCCTAAAATAGCATCCAAGAACGAGATGAGTAAAAGAGACAGGAGCAACAGCTGGAAAGAATTGGATGACCAAAGCAATGCACAAAGATGGATGGAGAATTATGGGAAAGGTCTGCCCATTTTTGTTTGTGTTAGAGCGAAAAGTATCACATCATCTACAAATCTCAAGTTGGATAAATATTTACCGTTGATATCTATACCTGGGCTTTCCCAATTTAGTTACTTGAATAATTATTCTAAAGTAGAAAGTGGGTCACCTTGTCCAGCTTTTTCCATTCTTATGCAAGCTTCGGTATTCCCATATATTCTTTTAATGATTATATATATATATATATATATATATATATATATATATATATATATATATATATATATATATATCTCCTTGGAGAGTAGGCAAATTGAGACCCCCAGTAAAGAACTAAAACCCCTTGAGAAGTGGTGTCAATCTGCTTACCTTCCAAGGAGAACTATGAGTCAAAGAAGAAGATGCAGGAGCATATACTTGGATGACATTTAATTTGGTTATTTATCTATATTAAGTAATGTTCTTACATTTAATGTTCCGATATATATTTATTCGCATTTTGTAGTGTGTGTGTGTGTATGTATAGGGATGGAGAGGGAGAAGTATGGTCTCTTACCCCCCTATTGATCAGTTTACTGTGAATTGTTTTTACGTTTTTTACATTTATTCTCTTATTCGTTTCCATGTACTTTGGCTGTGTTATCATCAACTATGCTTTCTAACTGTTTTTTCCTGAACTTGTTAGTCTCCCCTGTCAGGAATTCCTTTCTGCTTGCAAAACCTTTCTCTTTGATTATCCCAGTAAAAACATTCTTCATTCACTTGTATTTTTTGGTATTTCGTTTTGACTGCGTATCCTTTAGTTTTTTCTTTCCCTCACATCTGCCTGTATCTTTTGTTCTTCTTTTGTTAAATCATTTTCGATATAAACTTGTTTTTCTTTCAGCTTATTTTTGTTCTTCATAATTAATATTTTTCCCCTAGTTGGCTATTTCGGTTATTGCCAACTTTGTCTTATTATTATCTTTACCTATCTTGAAAGCATTTTAAAGTTTCATTTCTATGTTCATCTCCTTCTGGAAAAATTTTTCGATTTCTTTTTGTATGTTTTCAGTATTCAACTCTAACCCACTTATAACCATGTTATTTTTCTTTCTTTTTTCCTCTTTTAATAATTTTTGCTCTAGTGCTTGTATTCTTTCATTCAATTTATACGTAGTTAACTATATTATTTACATTTTAATAGCTGTAAATTATATTAAAAATATTTAACAGGTGTAATATAGATTACATACAAGTTAGTTTGATGTACCATCTCATTTATTATGGAGTCATTATCAAGAGATCAGAAGCACGTTATTGGAGATAAATTATTTATGTGTGTATTGGCATAATATGCATGTATGCTATTTGTAGCAGATTGATCAAAATATTCATGATTTCTGCACGGCTCTTTCTAAGTGGTTCTTATATCTTTGACGATACAGGTGTCTTCACTTTCAATTACTGACCCATTGTCTTGCAATTTTACCTTCAAAAAAATCTTTAACTTCTTGTTCTGAAGTGATTTCAGCTGGTTGAGCTGAGAACTGTTCCTCAAAAATACTGTTTGTTGTATTCGATAAAGGGTCAGTTTGGGGAAATAAGTAGAAACGCTACAGTTGATAGTTTTGTTTGCAATTTTTCGTGAATTGCCGATGCTTTTCTTTTTCGGGTTTGAATTATCAATTATCCCATTACTTTCGGATACATCTGAATTTCTTATAATTCCTTCATCGCTTGATGGCAGATACATAGGATTGAGGCCAGAGTCAAAAGAAGCGAATTAATCTCTGTTTCTTTCACTATATAAAAAACATACGTTTTTTAGTGTCTGTACTAATATATAACTTTTAGGCTAAATTTGTAAAAGGAAAATAAGAAAAAAACATATATGGTATAGAAAATAAAACAAATTTTAATTATTTAGTACTTCATGAATGCATCAAAAACTAAATATTGATATTATATTTTATTACCTCTAAATTTTTTGTGCTACAGTCCCAATCGTGAAATATTTTGTGCTCTTTTGTTCATTTTTTACATTGATAGAAAGAACATGAACTAACTTAAATGGGCAACTTTTCACCACACACAACTAACTGCAAACACAGACATTAAATAAACCTGCAAAGCTTGCAAAGCATAGCGAAATGGCGAAGCAGTCTCCCAAATTTGAGAACCCTCTAGTCTAACTGACCTTTGACCAATCAGTTTCAAATCACTAGCAAGCAAGCCTTTTTGGTCACCTGTCGATTGGTGAAAACAGAATTTGGAAATTCCCAGCCGTTCTCGAGTTATTGCTCGGACGAACGGACAGACAGACGGACAACATGAAGTGAGTAAGTGATTCCGCTTCACTTCACCACTTAATAATAGCTGCGTAGTTGCAACATGTGGAATTATTTGAAGACGATCACCCTGGCAACATGGGAAAATATATGCTGTCCATGCCCAGTTAGGCGTATATTACTGCTAAACGAACTTTTAAGAATTTCAAGTAACAATTACATGTTTTTAAAACCTCTAGAAGCTCTAATTTAATCTTGGCACCTTGAGTTTTTGGCCAACTTACTAAATAAGCATATAAAAGTTTGGGTGAATGATTTAATTACTATACATACTAGATTCTGGTCTTCAGTAGTTATAAAAATACAAACCGCCAGTTGAAATGTACAGGTATCTGTTTACCATTACGTACATATAGGCCACAATAGATGGTGTGCTCTGCTCTGCATTTACTTGCGAAAATACAAACTCCTGCTATTACATTATGAAAACAGGGTACAGCAGTAATTTCCAAAATTTTGGAACGTTTCTATTTTACTTGACACAAATGAAATACATCAAGAAAATTGTGATTGCATCAGTAATAATAATAATAATAATAATAAACTGGATTAGATTAATTATTATGATATATTAAAGATACAATAATTAATGTAGCTTAACGACTTTTTTATGTTCATTATATTATTAATAGGTTGAAAACTAATTTTTATGGGAAGATTTAACAGCAAGGAGATCAGGTGCAAAACAGTGAATGGCACAATTGTAGAGAATTCATCAATGACTTGTTAAATGCTGGGAGACTCTATAACATCTATCATATTGGCCAAACCTGGCTCTGAACAACTATTACTTCTTTAAGACAATGGAACACTTAGTTGCACAACAGAAACTTCGGTAATGTCAATAAAATGATCCAAATGCTTACCAACTTCTTCTGCTACAAACCTGTCAAGTTTTACCACCGAGGCATTGATATGGTCCCTGACAAGTGGCAGGATGTCATAGATTCAGAAGGCGATTGCTTCATCTATTAATAGTTGCCAAACTATTATTTTATATATATACAGCTAAAAAGTGAATTTAACCAGCAAAAACTGTGTTGACCACCATTTCAAAACAAATGATGTAGATATTCCTTTATTCTTGCAAAGAATGTTTAGTGACAGATGTTACGATTTAAATTATTAAAACCTAGATAAAAGATTTTAAATTACATTTCCATGCTGTTTTGTCATCTAGAATAAATAATTATTATTTAACTGTATTATTTGCTTTCTTTTAACCAAATAATTTACTTGAAAAGCTATCTATTACACCAATTTAGTTTACAATAATATAAATCATAATAGTTTTGATCAAATTTATTTTACCAATATATACAAGTAACACTTACCAGTCACCACTAGGGATATTACACTACATTAGCATTAAATATTTTGAATATATACGTAATACTACCACTGAACATAATTAAAAATGTGGCAAACAAACTTTGCCAGCAAAAAGTTCCGAGATCACAGTAATCCATAGAGCCAAAACAAATAGTATATATGAAATCCCAACTTGGTGACTGTTTGGAAGCTGGTATGGCTGCCCTCCAATTTCATCCACATGAAAGCCCATCGGAAAAATAACAGCAGCTAGGCAGAACAATACCACTGAATAATAAAATCAAGTTAGCTGGGTAGTCGTGTAACATAAGTATCTAGAACTTACTTGCAGTAAAACCCACCCATCTGGCATACGGCACTACATTGCGGTCCCAGTGCGATGATGCCAGCAAAATTATCGTGGTGGTAATGCAAATGCAACCAACAAAGATGCATACTAGGGCTAGGAGCCACTCGGGCTGCAGGTCAGGTGTAAAACACACCTGTGGTCTGTTATAGAGTGTCATACAAGTCCACATCAATCCCAACCGTGTATCACCTAATTATTAAGATATATTATTAAATATTATATATTTAATATTTATATATAAAATTATTATGCTCCAACTATCTAACTTAAGCCAAAAAATTCGCAAACCGTATAAATGCCAACCAATTAACACACATAAAGAACAAAATTTTCTTTCAGCACTAATACCAACAAGTGTTCCAACTTTGCATAAAAACACTTTGAATACTTATTATAGTCTATCTTTTAGCGATACACATAAGTTCTAACAAACTGTTAATGAATTGTATGAAAATTAGTCACTACATTATTAATTTTAAAATGTAATCTAATAAACAAAAATGATATTTAATAACAAAAATCGTCTTTTTAAGGTCTGTATCTAAACGTACAACATGAGAAGTCAGAACATAGCCCAAGCTAGATTTGATGGATTATACCTCCCACATCCGTTATGATCCAATCCGGCATTGCCAGGCTTACAATTGCAAATACGTCGGCAGCCATAAATAAGGTGCCAGAAATTAATGTCAATTTATCCATAATTATTAAATCACATGTACATAGCTTTGAGTTATTAAATAATTCTAATATCGAGTAAACAAATAAAGCAGATCAAGGTTATGTGAAAATGTCAAATTTAAACAAGGAGAGAGGACTCAGATAAGGAAAGAGCAGAAGGAAAGTGTTGCAACTTGCAAGCTTAGAGTAAATAAAACTAAGATTACAAGCAACCAAACCGTTGTCGCCAATGGCGTAACTTACATAAGGTTAAATATGATAAAATAAAAAAAAAACTACTTTAATAATCATAAAATTATAGCACAAGATTATCTAATTTCCGATAATGGTAAAAATGCTTCTTTGACCACATCGATTTAAAAAACAAGTACGAACGTGGAACTTCTTTTCTACCAATGCCCGGGGCATACATAAACAAAAATTTGCGGCCACTTCCGGTCAAACCAATCTCGAGATTTTCCGATCAGGCTGATTTTTGGCGTCTGGGCTTGAATTATGGTCCTTAGTTGAATATTGAAAAAGTTATTTCTCTATCTGTCACAGATAAAAAATGATAAAGCTTGACAGATGTTAGAAGTGACAAAAATAAAAACTTGTCTCCAGCTTGGAAGCTGCCTTGATCAAAAGTTGAAAAATAATAGGATGAACGGACGGACAGACAGACGACATTACTCTCTACATAAGGCTTTTCATCTTAATGTATAGAAGCTTAAAAGTTATAAACAATATACAATTTTGTGTGTGTGTGTGTGTGTGTGTGTGACACACAGATTTTGCTTTTATAATTGGAAACGACGGTCCACGAATGATGTAGAAAATGTATGTTGCAAAAATATAAATATTACTGTAACAATAAAATAATAACAAGAAGAAGCTTATAGATTGACTTACTTTATACATATGCTTTTGAAAAAATTACTTATATAATTTCAGAATGTTCCTTTATATTTTATGTTGTGGACAAATAGTACTTTTCATAATTTGCAGTTGGCATTATTATGCAGGTCTAAGAATTCAATGATGCTAGACAAATAAATGTGGAAATAAGTATCGCAGAATTTTGATGTTTTAAAATCTGGTAATAATTATTCTGACCATAAATGCCTTAGGTTGAGTTAAATGTAAGGGGTCACTTTAAGTAGTTGCGTAGGCGTTAACAAATTTTTTTTAGATACTTGTCAGAGATGTCTAATAACGCTAGTCAAGGAGTTTATTCCCCCTTGCCGCAGTCTTTAAGCGATTCGGATTCTGAAAAGGAGGTCCCCATCACAACTCGACCTAAATTTAGTGAGCGGCACACGCAAAACGGAATTCATGAAAATGTTCACTACAACGGGTATATTCGACAGCCAGTACCAATGGCAGAGGTTAGGAAGTCTACACCAGCTATGTCTTCACGACGTAAATTGTGCTTTCTTCTCTCAATTGCTGCATGTTTTGCTATTATAATTATATTCCTGTGGGTATTGCCATGTTCTGAGAACGGCACTTGCCCTATTCGGGTATCAAACTGGGAAAATCAACATGATGGAATTGAACTAACAGGACCAATTAATGCTGTTAAAAGCGTGTTTAAGGCTACTCGCAACTTGGTGTTGTTTTTCAGACGCAACCTCAATTCTGTTGAAAGCCAAAGTGGGGTTATATCAGTGTTAGGTAATAATGGGGCTGTTGCTTGGTATGTAACACAAGTGCAAGTGCCATCAATATTAAATTGTTATTTGTTGGATGTGAATGGTGATGATATTAATGATTGTTTGGTATTGGGAAAGATGGGCTTGGAAACCATTGATCCAGTATCTGGCACAGTTTTTTGGCATGCCCATAATCATTCCCAGAATAAGGTAATGTCAGGATTAGATTTTCCGCAACGTTTGCCAGATCTGAATCATGATAATATTAATGAACTCCTGACTACTAAGAATTCCCATATGGAGTTATCTAAATTTGTGTTGATCTCTGGCAAAACAGGTATGTTAGAGGGGGAAGTTGTTATTGAGAACTGTAGCGAAGTACACATTGAAGAAATGAACAGCAGCGATTTAGTATATTTGTGTAGAAATCAGAACCAGTCCAGTTATCATATGATATCTGTAAATGAGGTGTTGAGGAAAATTTTGAATAGAATAGCTGTGGTTAATTCAATGAAGATTAGTTTTAATTCTAAGGTGGCCATCGATCATGTTTTAAATGAACGTAAATTGAAAATAAATAATATGGGCACATGTCCACACAATTGTCGAGTAGATATTACTTTAATAGATGAAAATACGGACAGAAGTCTTATATCTTGGCCTTATCGAGACTCTTATGCTTTTGCACCCGTTTCATTTTCCTTTAAACCTACTAAAACAAATGTCAACGCTCTTCGGGGTCACATCAATGGCTTTATTCTTAAACTGTGGCAGTGGGTGGGTGAGCGGCGCAGATACACTCGTGCCATATCTACCAACAATGCCTCTGCTTATGCCAATTCGATACAGGAACGTGTTGTACTCATAACGTTTAATGACACTGGCTTTCATGTGATTAACGCTAGTTTGGCAGATGTTACGCAGATTTGTTTTCCAAGAGACGGTGCACAGCCTGACTGTCAGCCAGGTTTAAGTAATCAAGAGGGCTCTTTATTAGTCAGCGATTTGGATATGGATGGCTCACAGGAGCTTGTGAGTTATTCGAGCACATTTGTGAAGAGAAACACTGCTTTGGATGCCTGGCCACTGGTTTCCACTATGAAAGTTATCCGTCTGGAGGCCGAGTTACCAAAGCTATACGATGTTGCCAAATAAGTAAAGTTAGATTGCATTTATATTCTGTCTTAATTTTTTAAGATGTTTACAGTTTTTGGATTTATTAATAATTCTATCAATATAAAGTCAAATAGTCAAGAATTTTTAAATTTCTTGAACAGTGTTATGAGCATTGATCGTCATTGTAGCCATACCCATTTGTCTTAGACCTAGTTAGTTTCTTGATTCTTGAATTGCTTAATGTTCAATACAAATTCCAAACTTTGAATATTTATAGTTATTATGTCTTATTCCAGGAAATAACTAATTAACACTAGCATTGTACCATCTGCTATGTATTGACATTAAGTACAACGAGAAATGTCTGAATTATCACATTTTACGAAGTGTATTTGTTAAAGCATTCTAATACTTTAAGCATATTCTCTAGGAAATATATGAATATACTGGCATGCTGACAATTGACGGTACTGTATTATATAATTCACAGGCAATTTGTAGAGAATTAAGTCAGTGACATTTATTTTTGGCTTATGAAAAGTAGACTCTTGACTTTCTAGATATTATTTTAGAAATGCCAGTTTATGATTTTGATGAAGCTCAACACCTTCTGCATATACAGAGTATTTGGAAAGTAAAAGGTCCTTAACTAAAGGTTTTCTGAAGTCACATGGAACTGATTAAGCAAATAATATCAGTGTCGGCAATCTCATTATATCATACAAATGTACTTTTTGAGTTGCAAATTTTAAAGGAATTGAGTAAAACTGGCAATAGTGTATTAATGAGAATGTGAATCTTTAATATCTTTATAACGTTTGGTATAAGGTATACTTCATTTAATCATTCCCATTTAACAATTTTGCTGAAATTTTACTTTTTGTAAGATGTTTTCTGTGTAAGAACTACGCCTTTCTGTCGTGGGTGTAAAGTAATTGAAATCTAAATGCAAAACAGAGCAACAAAGGAATATACAAATCTGTTTGTTCTTTACATTTATAATAGATCATTAACTCGAAATGAGGTCACATTTCTATAAATATTCGTTAGCAGGACTATTCCAAGAAAAGCTTTTAGGTTTGTATTGTTGAAAATAAACTAGAACAGATTGTTTATTTGTAGACAATTTGATGTGGAAGGTTGCTCCTAGGTGAGAGGCCCTTTATTTATTAGAAATTATTGTAACATACATAATTGATGGAGATAAACGCAAAAGTGATAACATGTAATAGATAGATGTGATCTTTTATTTGATAGACTGCGACGTGGACACAGTTCCACATGTTCCATGTATGTCTGTTTAGCTTGAATGCCTGAACCAAACCCCGAGAAGTTGTAAGTTTTCTAAACATTTATATACGTTGAATCTTTTTAATTGCACAGAATTTCTACTAGGTTCTATAAGAATTTCCAAAAAATATGTTTTAAATAGACATTAAAATTAGTAGAAATAATATGAAACCTTGCCTTAGGACTTTTTCATATATCCTATGTACCTAAATTAAATTAAGCAAATTGGTCCCAGGCATCATGTAATCTGGTATTTTCTAGTCTTTATTATTTTTTCATGTTGTACTGCTCATAAAGGAGACATAGATGATGTAATTCAAAATAAAAAATCTATAAATGTAAATGGCAAATCACATATCTCTAAAGCCAACCTCTACTCTATTTTTTATCTACCTAATGAGTAGATTACATTAAAAAATCTTTGGTATTTAGTAAGTAATTTTAGCTTTTATTTCTTTCTCTCTTCCTTCTTCTTCTAGACTTTGCATTTTTTCTTGATTGCTTTATTAGCGGTTTTATATTTTTTAGACTGTCTGCAGTGTCTTATCATTTGGAGGGTTTTGTTGATCATTCATGACTTATTTATGATGTGCTTTGCAATTTATAAATCTCTGAATGTACATTCTGCTTTGTTATTAATTTATATCATTTTCTCGGTTTTTCATTGTAGGCATTTGTTTTTTAAGCAAGCGTCGATTTTTACAACATTTAATTGGTAATTTTTTATAGTTGCCTGTGAAGTATAATGGAACTAATTTTTTGACAACAAAAAATAGTTTACTTTGATAACTAAACAAGAAGTGTATTGGTTGGCCGAATTAACGTATATAATTTAAATACTACTTTTTTATTGCCTTATGAGACACTAGTTATTGATTTAATTACATGCAACACTATCAAAGAACTAATATGGTGATTAAAATAGAATATCAAACTACAGCACACCACTTTTTATTTTTAGTTAGTCTTATTAAGATGAATCTAGTAAAAAATAAGCCTCGTGTTGTTTGTAACTGTATAATTTAGAAACAGTTTATTTTCCCCAAAAATGATCTGGAATTTTAAATTGCTTAAAGCTATTAGACATGTGCTTGACAATAGTGACTGCCTGTCACCAGTATAAAAAGGACAGTTATGGATTTCATGAATTACAAGAAATGAAGGGTAACAACTTTTGTTATCAAATGATTTTAGTGATGTTCTAATTGAGTTACAATTGAACTACTTTTTTTTAATTATTAATGATTTACATAGGGATGCACTATTTGCTTCATTGCTGAGTCAAGTCTAGTAGTTTGCACTTAACTTTTAATCAGATGCGTATTTTGTTTTTAAGAAAAGTGATTCAGAATGTTTAGAAAAATATTTCATAATTGTGATCACTGTGATAGTTAATTTTGGTCAAATCTTATTGCAATAATTTTTTTTGCAAAAATTGAAGTTTTGATTTCAAAATCTCCACAGCAGCCTTGCAATAATATTTTTTTCAAGTTACATACAATATGGTATTGTTCATTATTTAAAATGTGGTCAGTTCACCTAGTTTTTTCATTTCAAAATTGATATGAAATCTTTAACTGTAGCCTTTGTTAGTTTTGTTAAAAATTGTTGTTGCTTATTTAAAATATATACATACATATAGTTAAGATTCATATTGAGTAGAATCTGTTAGTTAAGGCTCACCTACTCCACAGCAAATAGCTGTGAACATACTACATTTGTAGTTGTTTTCTTGTTGGTGGTTTATTAATTAGGATTTTGTTTTAATTTTTTCTAATTATACATTTCACATTGAATACATTTATAACACAAAAGTTCTAAGTACGGTTTGTACTGTTACTGTTTTCTGTTGGCTACATATAGAACTCTATATTCATATATAGTTTCATATTATATGTTATCGATCAATGGGAACAATATTAAAATGTAAAAGTAGCGTTTGGTATTGAAGCTTTCTTTAGCATGCCTACTGATTGTAGATTATGCAATCACGAGGGGTAGTCGGGGAGTAATGAGTGTTAGAAATTAAGTTATATGCAAATAGGAGTGAAACTTGGTAGAAAAGAAGACGACTATTACTTTCTTACTGCCTTGTGCTCATCATTTTTGTAAATCTACTAGATTTAGTTCTATAATTAAACAAAAACTATAAAAATGATATATGTGTTTATCAAACATTTTTATGTAAATATGCAGGGTACTCTCTTATATCTACTTAGGTGTTGTCATTTTGTTATAGAGTTTCTAGCTTGCGAATTTATTGCGTTTTTGTTTGTAATGTTAACTGTGATGTTATTCCATGATGCTTTTGTAATTGTATTTATTTAGGGATGACGTATTTGTTCAACTTTGTTGTTACTTCAAAGTTTAATTAATGTATTAGTTCCTTTTCTTAAACCTTATGGGGATGTATTTATGATTGTACTGATTATATAATAGTAATATTTTGTTATAAAGTGAGATGTACGGTTATGCTTCTAAGCATGGCTATTTGGTTTCCAAATGTAAAGGTTGTTCGACTTGTGTACTTTTCAGTTTCAATTATGTCAATTGATTATGTATGTGCTTTAAGTTTATAGTTTAAATTATTAGAACGGATAAATTGTAAATATGGAGTATGACTATATACACATATAAATTCTAAATTGATCGTCATTGTAGTGTGAAATTGCTTTTAATTTTCAGTATTGTGTTTTGTGATAGTCTTTGTTAGTTTTCTGTTTAATAAAGTCTAGTCATTGTCATTTAATTTTTTTGCAACTGTACAAAGCTGAAGCTTTTTATTATTGCACCATGGAGGAATAACAAAAATATTTAATACATTTTCTCATGCAGTGGTAAAGATTTACTTGCAAGAGTATTTATCAGCTTAATTTTTCTTCTAAACAAAATTTTTGGAGGGGTAATTGTTGGTAAAGATAATCAAGACAAAGAATAATTAGTTATTGTATGTATATAGTGTGATAAAAAATTTATAAATTTTTCTTTGGTGTTGCCTTGTCATTGATGAAGTAGAATAGTGTGATACTACATTTCAGTAGTATATGCTTATTGCTTTTGTTTGCAATAACTGTTTTGATGGGTGAAAATTGTGAATTTATTATAAAAAGCGTTTACCAAAAACAATGGATATTATTATAACGCAGGGTTTTTTAAAATTAACATTGCCGTCCTACTCAAAAAAACCTAATTTTTGATGGGTTAATGCCTTGGGGGACAGTCCGTATCGTAATTTTATAAGTATGTAATTCTCTGGTTGAAGTTTTTTAATTTAACATTGCCGTCCTACTCAAAAAACCCTTATTTTTTATGGGTTAATCCCTTGAGGGACAGTCCATTTCGTAATTTTGTAAACATGTAATTCTTTGGTTGAAGTTGTCTAATGAAATTACCAGGAAAATTTTACATATCGATTTTATATTGCATTAGTAAATAATATTAAGGGGTTACACCCTTAAATGACTTAAATGGCTTAAATGTAAAAACAACCAAAAAATGATATCCAATAGCAACCATTGCCAAAAATTTTTTTTAAATGACAGAGCTAAATTTGTGAATTAACTTCTAATGCTTTGAAACGCTGTTGAACGCTTGGCGCGTTTATAGTAGCAGTTTTGAGTCGGTTAGCTCGGTCAGTACTTTTATAAACGTTACTCATACTAAGTATAGATGGCGCTGGTGGAGGTGTACTAAAATTTAATCGAGTGGTGCATACTTAACAGAAAGACGCTTACGCGGTTTCAGAACTTTAAACGCGATTATCTCAAAACCATGTTTTTCAACACGGTCTTACAAATAACTTCTGCAATTTTCATCTGATCGACTTGAAATTTTAACTGTAGCTTCTCAGATAAATTTTAAAGATTACACGATTATTAAGATTGTTTACAATTATGTTTTTTTGTCCTAGGTGCAAATGGAAAAGTTTTATTCGCAAGGCTGCAGACCACCTAAGAAAAGACATGCTGCTTCAGACGTCTGTACTGCCGTCATTTTGTAAGAAAAAATTAAATAAAAAATTGTTTTAACCACCTTTGGATATGTATAATAAACCCTGAAAATTCTATTTTGATTGTTAAATTGAATTATTAAGAAAACATCTCAAAAAAGTAATTTTAGGCAATTGAAATAAGTGTAACCCTTTAATGCAACTGTAAAAGACGCATTAAACGTAAAGTACTGTTCCAAATGTTTCTATAAATTTCAGTATATTCACAACGCTCTCTTTTATTTTTTAAATATAATAATAGGAAAAATGCATTATCGAAGGAAAATTATTGTTCTGTAACTATTTACAGTACTTTACACCTTAGGGTAAAAGGTTATTAGATTATTCTTATATATATATATATATATATTTTTTTTTTTTGGTAAATTCTCGACGTTTCGGCATCGGCGTTGATGCCATTTTCAAAAGGTTAGCTCTTCACTCGGGGTCTCAATCTGCCTACTCCCCAAAGAAAGCTATGAGTCATTGAATAAGACTGATCTTTCATGTGACCTGCTTGATCTTTTATAGAGCTGGAAGCGCAAGTTTGTTTGGCTGGAGATGCGTTGGGTTGGGGAAAGTTTGTAGGATTAAGGGTGTTGCGTCATTGGCGGTGCGGAGCAATAAAGGACTTGCACATGACAGGCAAACGCTGGCTGTCATCTCTTGTGTTGAGGCACTGTGGGCGTTTTTCTATTTCAATTGCCTCTCGTACTATTCTGCTGGTAAAATGGGAAATGGGGGCAATGGTTTTAGCCCCAGAGAAATTAATTTTGTGGCCTGTTTCTTTGCTGTGTTTGGCAAGTACCATTACCGCCTTTCCGTACGGCCAGAGAATGCTCGTATATTCGGCTAGATATTTACCGATTTGTTTGACCTATGTAGGTCCTTTGGCAGTCTCCACAAGGTATTTCATACACTCCTTGGGATTCATTGGGGCAGTGATCCTTTGCTGAGCGAATAAGCCCAGTTAGTTGGTTGTTGGTCGTAAAGACAGTGCGGATATTTTGCCGCATTAGTATGCGGCTTATTCTATCGATGATGCCTCTGATGTAAGGTAGGAATGTTTTTTGTTGGTCAGGAGGGTTTTGAAATTGAGAATCAGTGTTCTTATTTATATTTTTGATTATATTGGTTAAGGATTTGTTAGAATATCCATTTTACAGTAGGGTGGTGGTAATGGATTTAATTTCTGTTTGGCGATTTTTCGTATCGAAAGTCTGATGGATATGGTTGTGAGGGATTTTGCAACCGAATGGATTTGGGCAGGGTGGTGATGGGATTTGGCATTTGGGTAGCGGTTAGTGTGAGTGGGTTTTCTGTAGACAGTGTAATAAAAGCTATCATTAGAAGGATTTCTTGTTATGAGAGTATCTAGGAAGGGAAGGGAATTGTTATGTTCAGTTTCCATGGTAAATTTGATATTGGTGTGGATTTGGTTGAGGTGGGAAAGGAATTCTGGAAGGGTATCATGTCCATGAGGCTAAATAACAAAAGTGTCATCGACATATCGTATCCAGCAGGTAGGTTTAAGGTGAAAGGAGGCGAGAGCTTTTGTTTCAAAATCGGTCAAAAAGGTTAGCAATGACAGGTGAAAAATGGGAGCACCATTAGTTTGGCGGTAAAATTTATTTTGGAAGGTAAAGTAAGTATTGGATAGGCAATGATTTATTAGGGAGAAGATATTGTTATTTATATTATACGTTGACTTTAATAACTGTAGGGTATTAGGAATTGAGATGTTTGTAAACAAAGAAACGACATCAAAGCTGACCATGATGTACACTTGGCGTATAGGGAAGGTTTTCAGTATTTCTAGGAAATGAAAGGAGTTTCGGACGTGAGATGATGCCTGCTTTGCGAGAGGTTGGAGAGTCTTGGCAAGGTATTTGGCTAGGTTGTGGGTGGGAGAACCGAACGCACTAACTATAGGGCGTAAAGGAATGTTCACTTTGTGATTTTTGGGAGACCATACAATTTGGGAATTCTGGAAGATTTTTTCTCGGGGTATGAGGAGTTTCTTGGTATCGGATGATAGGTTGGAGTTAGTAATAAGGGTTTTGGTTTTCTTAAGAGGTAGGTAGTGAGATTATTAGGTACATGGCGATAACCAGAGGATTTAAATAAATTGTGCATCTTACCGATGTAGTCCGCAGTATTTAGGATCACTGTAGCGTTGCCCTTATTTGCCTGTAAAATAGTAATATTATTATTATTATATATATATAATATTATTATTATATTATAATATTATTATAATATATAACTAACTAATATTCTCAACATGTGTAGTTCCTAATAAAACAAATGCAATTAGATATTTAAAATTGCTGCCTAAAATCCAGCAAGTAATTATACCAGATACTTACCACACTGTACGGAAGTTTTTGTCAAACTCACAATTAACAGCATTAATCAGTACTTAAGTATTATTCAGTAGTGATGAGAATCCTCGGTACAAAACTGGGAAATTAAGAAGAAAAAGTAATAAATATAATAATAATGATAATTATACTATAACTACCAAATAAAAATTACCAAAGATGGGATACGAATAGTATCATGAAGGAAACCCCGCGCATTTTATAGAACACCTATGGGTTCATTAAAATAGTCTTGGGTTCCACGTGCTAACTCAACCCATTTAGGAGTTACGGGCAAAAAAATGAACGGAACTCCCATAGACTTTTTCGATTTTCAAGTCCCTATATCTCGGTAACTGTGAGGAATTTACTTGTCGGAATTATATTAAATTGAACCTATGTCGCGTGATTTACAACCCCTTCATTAATATTTTTGTTCTATTTTGAACAATAAACCGTTTAGGGCCAGGTTTAATTTTTCCATGTTATTTTCCTTGGGAAAAGAGATGTAAATTTACACTGGTAACTCGATAACGGTTTGGATTTGAAAAACACGTGTGATATAAGAAGTAAGACATATAACGATAACGATAGCGATAGATACATGGACAATATATTAATAATAATGATAATATTAATAATAATACTAATAATAATAATAATAACAATAAACAATTCAAAAGTATAGGACTTGACCTCAAACTATATGCAAAAATCCAAAAAGCAGTGATATTGTGTACGTGCCACATAGAAAATTTCTAGATAAATAATAAGCTAGGAATGTGAAATGGCGTAGCCGCGCGTATTGAAGCAATAAAACTGTGGTAAAGGTATACACCCTATAATTAATTACTTAGATTAGGTAAGAATTTATTGTAAATAACGTACTTACCTAACCTAAGTGATATTTAATTATTATATTTATATAAATTAAAAAAATGGACTAAAAGGAGTGACGATGAATATTTTCGTACTACAATAAATTTTATAAAATAATTGTTTCAAGTACATCAAGGTACTAAATAATTCTCTTTTGTACCAAAATATAATCATTACTAGTGCATTTTATATACAAAAATGTTTTTTAATTACTAAACTACTATTTTTTCACATGCATATTTGAATTTAAAAAAATGGAATAAAGACAGAAGAACAAAGAAATTAATAATTTGTATTTTTTTTATAAAAAAAAGTAGTTTTTTGTGAACTCGATTGCACTATTATATGGTTATCATTATTTTGTAAGACGTATTGCATACGTCTTAAGTCAGTAGTTTATTAAAGCACGTTAAGTTGGATTTAATTCTTTTAAACTATGTTGCATTATTTTGACCCTACTGTGAAGTTATTATCAATTAGTTTCATTAAATTTTTGTTTTTGCTTTAACAGTCCCTTTGCATTTCGATTCTTCACCTCTTAAAAATTGATAAAACCACCATTTTATTAAAAAATATGGGAATAATGTTTCTCATATAATACAATAATTCTTCCTAAATAATTTTTCGCCCGTTCTCTTATTTTATTAAAAGTTTTATAATCTTATATTCAAGCTTAACTTTAGAAGTTTTTATGTGTGATATTAACTCTGTGATATTATTTTATTAATTAACATTTACTGATTGCCAATATATTGCAAGACATATTGTAAATACTCTTGTAGTTATTAAAAAAGAAAGAGCTTTCTACAAACCTCTAACCTTTAGCTATATAATCAATTATAACCTTATAATCTGCTTAGTTGATACTAATGAATTCCCTAGCTAACGTTAGTCAGTTCCTTTATTCGCCTGTCTGATTTACTCTTAGTTTGTACTTTGAGGTACTGTAATAAAATTGTACATAGCTACATAATTGACTACGTTGTGCAACTAAAGGTAACAAATAACATAAAAGGGAGATACGCCGTGAGGGGTGAGCGCTCTTTTAAAAAAGGGCACCGAGAGACAAAAAAAAGCATAATTTTGAAAGAGTGTATTTATTCTTAAATTGTGCCGCACAACCGCCAGAAAAAATTTAATCCTGTTAATATCTTTAAATTTATCGTGCAGTCCTTTTAAAATTTGCTTTATGAAAACATAGACGGCATATTTACTATAGGTCAGGTCGTCACTAACTATTGGGAATTATTCCGTAGAGTTAGTTAACCGGGCAACACATGTAAAAATTGTTACTTTCTTGTGTGACCAATGAGCAGTTTGTATCTCATCTTGTGATACCAAACAGTAATTTTCAGCGAAATCAACTTGAATCACAATTTCGTTCAATCTAATACTTTCTTTTGTCGACTGAAAATACTGTTCTTAGACTCTGTACAAAAAATGAATTTTGAATTGATTTAATTGTTTCTCAAGGGTATTAATTGCAGTCCGAAGTGATGCTTCTGGGTTAGTAATTTGAGGATGGCTATCAATAAATTTATTCATATCGATATATTGAGAAACAGATAATAAAGAAAAGCTCAAATCGGTTTCACATCTCATAGAGTTAGTCGTTGGTCATACACGTTTCCTTAGTTACATTGCAAGAGACTGTAACAGTTTAGCACAAGATTCAAGAAATTTACAAATTTATTGTAAATATTTAGCTTCAATTAAAAAACTAATTGCATTGTATTTATACACAAACGTTATGTAGCATATCTGAAGATAGTAACACATGCTTAGGTCTTAAGTTATAGAATTTAATCTCTTGAATTGAAGTTTCTGGATAAAGGACTTTGTAATGAGCCAATGCTTCCTTTACTGTCAATATCATCTGGCGCTTTTAGAATATTTCTCTCTTCCCTGATGATATATTCTTCACACTTTTTGTATCCCTTTTCCCTGCAGCTTGCCTGCTGACATAATCTCTGTTAAAGAATTTGGTTATCGTATTATACTCTGGATTTGACACACTAACTCTCTTACTGTTATTATTGTTTGGTTTCAACAATTCAGGCATCGTTTCTAATGCCAAATGCTTTATTACGGTTTTTCTTTTATTAGGGCTCCCAGGCAGCATCCGTTTTACTTTTTTTTAGTACCTTTCCTAATGTTTGTTTGCATTTATATCCTGTATTCAAACTACTGTTTCTTTGTTTTAGCATTCTTTGCTTCAGTCTGTATGTCGTTTTTCTTTCTCTTTCTTGCTGTCTCGCAGTTTTTGCTAAAGTTTTATTTTCTCCCAGTAAACTTCTTTTTTAAATTTTTTCTTTAACCTTTATTTCTGCATTTTTTCCCTATACTCGTTCTATTTCTCCTCATTTTCTTTAATTTTCGCTTTGTACTTTTGCATTGCGATTTTTATTTTCTCATTCGAGTTTCCGAAACTTGGGAACTTCGATTGCCAGCATCCATTTCTAAAAATATTACAGCATGAACGAAATTAATAACGGACGGGATATTTTCATTAATTAAAAAATCTGGTGTGAACATCGCACGACTTTCCTTATCCTATTATTATATATTATACCGGGTCCATCGTCTCGGCCCTGCGTTGCTCTCGTCTAAAAATTTGTTGATTTAAAAAAGGACGAGGCGCGAGTCCAACACTCGAAAGCTGATTAAAATAAACAGTACAAGACAATAATTGACTCGAACTTAAAATTTTGCTACGTCACTGAAGGTAACCGTGCGAGCTCGGCCGCACGGCCTTCCCCGTTATAGTCTGCGTGCTCCCTCCTAGCGGCCAAGTGCTCCCCCCCGTCCTCCTGCAGTCGGCCCGGTAGCTCCCTGAGCGCCCTGTGATTGGTCCGTTTAATTAATTTTTAATCGGCTATAACTTATTTATTTGACTTCGGATTAAATAATTTCATTGTAATTTTTTGTTTTTCCCGAAACATTTTATGAACACCCGGTATATTAAAAATCCTGAGCTTCAATTTTTTTCGAGTTCCTATTTTATCAATTTTTATTTTAAATTCATGTTTATCTCATGATAACAAATCATTTTTACTCTCATAATTTTTTTGTATCTTCAACCGTTTAGATTCGCGAACGCTTTGCGACCGATTTTGGGACCTTGCGACCAAACAGCTTGGCCGATTTTTACACTGCGTCCCCTACCTACAAGTAACTTGCATACCAAATTTCAAGTCTCTAGCTCTTACGGTTCTCGAGATATCCTGTTTACTGACAGACAGACACACACACGAACCATGGCTCAAACCAACTTTTTTGGTGTCCTGAGGCTATATTCGTCCAGAAATGTGAAAAACTGGGTAGGTCAAATTTCCGCCGAGTACATTACTTTCCTTATTATAGGATAAGGAAAGTAAAAATATATATTAATGATTTTCTAATATGAACAGGCAACATTTATTTCAATTAAGTAATAAGAGGGAAAATCAACTCGTGATTTCCTTACAAAAGATTTGATGAGAATAAGTGTTTTTGTTAACGGACGGACAAAAGAATTAAATTAGTTAACACAAAAATTAAACTATCTACACTTACCTTAATAAAATTGCAAACACTCTAAAAACGCAGTCAATATTACCTCTGTAAAATGACGTTCGCTTTTGGTTAAATTCCTATGGTAACCATGACAAGCACCTACTTCGTTACAATTGAATATTCTTAAATAAATAAAATGCCGTTGCATGTATGGAAACTTGACACTTAAAATAGAACGTTTAATTTCTTTAATTTCACTTAATTGCCTTAGAATGGATTTTGTTGATTTTTTCCTATGTGGTTTACTTTTCATTTGTGAAATGGCTGTACTACTTACTAACGGGAATAGAATTTTCGCTCCTTGTTAAGGCCAGAAATTATTATCTAGTGTAAAAAACTTACATTACGAATAAAAAATTTTAGAGAAGAGCTTTAAACATCTTCGGTAGAAATGAAAAACGATTAGTCTAACAGAGATAAGTTATATTAACAAGTATAAACAAATTTAACCAAAATAAAATCCTTTCATTTTCATTATTAGAACATTCTTAATCTTCCCGAATAAGTTTTTTTACTTAAAAATAAGTTAAGTTTTATTTTCTACTTTTGAATATCACTTAGAAAATATTAGTCTCATCTGATTTATAAAAAACCCTACATAGTACCATACAGAGATAATTCAATAACGGTTTTTAAAGTTAAAAATTAAAAAAATAATTATTCCACTTTTGTTAGATATGTTAAATAAGATTAGCGTATATATAATAGCGTATATAATAATAATTAGCGTTTTTTTTTAAATCACGTAAACTTTTTTTATTGCCAAAGATGATTCAATATCGCTCACCCTGTACATTAACGGAATTTGAAAAAGAAAATTTTACTATTCTGTTCACTGTGTGTTAAACTGTGTATATATTAAAATAAAACGAAAGATACGTAATAATTGAAGTCGAATAACGGCTACAAGTTTATACTTTCTCCACGGGTTTGTGTTCTCACTTCCTATTTAAATCTTCAAGTTACCTAATTATATTTTGATAAATATAATTTTGCGATTTCAAACGTACTTTTTTTTTCAAGTTAACCAAGAATTATTGTCACAAAGTTAATGACTACAAACATATTTATGTACTGAAATTTGTTGTTCAACCTTTGGCGATGACGCAATTCGCTTTCCCCTCTCGGCTAGGCAAGTTGTTCCACGCTTTAGACACGAACAAGTTGGTGTTAAGATCGGTATACTGGGCGCGGACATGAAGTTATTGTCGTGCGTTTTGTACAAACAGTGAGAGTATAATGGCCATGGATACAAGGAGATAGATAAGGGATTTTTTCGCTGTTACAATTTGTAAGCAAAATATTACTCCAATTACTTACTACTGTTACAAGGGTCCTTCCTAGATTCTTAAGTGACAAATGTAGCGTAATATTAAGTATATAGTTTTAATTTCTAATTATAATCTAGTATTACGGTCTACATCGAAATTGTCAGTTATGTTTTTCAAAGCCTTACAAGTCACGCATTGCTGCAGAAATGTACGTCATTGTTCAAGAATATCACGACTAATGTATTTGCTAATTTTAACCTTCAATTACATATTTGGTTTCGTTCGTAACGTGGGGAATGTGCATTGTGAATAATTATTCTTCACATTGCATTTGCATTGTTTTGAATGGAAGATTCGATTAGAAATCATATTCGATAAATGTTAATTTTTCAAATTTAAAGGCGAACTTTAGCAGATTTGGAATAGAAGTATAGATGGCGGTGATATTTTGCAAATTAGTACTAAACTATTTACAGTTCATTTTCAGTAAGGTAAAACATGTAATTTTGTTTTTAGATTGCTAAAAATAAAAATCTGCCAGGCATTGTTTAACATTAGCATTATGGCAATCTTAATTTAAAAATTGTCAGTTTGGCATAAAAGCAATGATGTCTAATAATTGTTTTGAAATAAAGTTCAAATTAATCGTTATTCTTTGCCACTCATTGCTACACACAATATTAATTTTTAATGTAACATAAACAAATTGGTGGCAATGTCTTGCTTTGAAAAAAAAATAGGATCTCAATATCTGTCTACCTCAGTCTGCCTGTCTTGGTGAAATAAATTGTGAAGAAACAGCAGCCATTAAGTTATTACGATAATAATTTTGTTATAATATTTATTAACTACTTTATGGAGCTAGGAATGAAAGTAAATTTCATTTGATATTAATGGAATCACCCAAGTTGTTATTGTTCGAGGAGAAACTGAGGAGTAATTTTTATAATTTTTTTTAAGATCTATTTTTTAAATTCTAAATTGATTTGCTGTTGTAAACTAGCTTTAATTTTTTATAGTGCACAGGTAAATGCATAGCACGAAAATGATCCAGAGTTTAATAATGCTCTAGTTAAATCTAAACGGTTTATTATATAACCGGCCATCTAAATTTAAAGAGAATATGTAAATTGCTCTCCATTAAAACATATACCCGAAAAATAGACCGTTTTCGTTTAGTTTTACAAAACGTATTGCCTACAGAAATTTGTTCCATTAGTTTTTCTTTATTATACGGTACCAAACATTTTTCTACACAGTCGACTTAAAAATGTCTACCATTCCTTGAATTATAACATGAATTGTATATATTTTTTTATCGCTATTTATTTTATTCACTGAATTCTTTTTATATACACATTTGTGGACTCAAACAGAGTCTTACTGCATGCTTTAACGTTCACTACTGAAAAGCGTGAAATGCAAAGATTTTCACCACATCTTCTAATACATACTGTTAGTATACAGTGATCCAACATTTAACTTGTTTTTCACAAAAATAAATATCGATCATTCCGTTGTAACAGATACATGCATTCTGTTATTTTTATTGTTGGATTGCTTTACTGTTAAACATTTCTTATTAGTAAGTATCCTGTAACCATCATTCGCATATTCACCGAACAATGTATATGATTTTTTTCTTACTTTTGTTTAAACCATTTATTAGCAAATTACCCGCAAACAGCTTTGTTTCAGAGTACTACAAATGGAAGTTTTAAAAATGTATATCTCCCGAGACATATTTTACTTACAAATATTTCTGTGAATTCAAGAACTTACGATTTAGACTGCCCGAGTACCTTAAACCAAACGTAGTTTTCTAGATCTTTAACAGTTTTTGACATATCCATTCAAACGAAACAATTTTATGGTCCAATATATAAACATACAGCTAACAGTGAAAATTTATAGCCTTAAAATAACACATTTTTCTATTATAAAAGCACAACAGCAATAGGGTTCTCTTTATTACCGTACATTATTGTTATACCACAAAAACATTATAATAAAAAACAGCATTTTTCAACATTAACAATTGATAATCGCATTTATATGTCATTGAATTCTTGATATTGTGTGGCGTATTTATGGGAAATCCAGGTATACGCGTTTTCTATATTTTTAATATTAATTGATATTAATAGCTTATCCATCTTAATTGGTTAAATAGCAAATACTTCTATGGACCATTCGTTTAATAATTTTTTATTTTAGTATTAGTTATCTGTGCTTCCAAGAAAAACATCAACAAAGTAGTTAAATCATCTGCTTCTGATTGCTTGTTGCTTTTAACTAAATCCATTTTTCTACAAGGTGTATTCGGCAAGTAAATTCTGTTTTTATAGAATGCCTCTAGAAGGCATCGGTTGTCTGATCATGCATGCTCGCTGAGCTTTTTTATGTATTAGCTGTCTACAAATCTAATCTTATTCAGAGAAATTGTTGTTTATGGTGTTTTTATAAGGTTAATATGGTCAAATCTCTTCAACGGTACACCGATTGTGAAAAATGCTCTGTTATTCCGTTGCTTGAACGCAAGGAATATGAAACCGATATTCGATATTTATCGACAAATTAGCAAAATGTATGGTGAAAATGCAATGAATTATAGAAGCATGAGAAGATGATTTAGACAATATAATAAAGGGCAAGAAGATGTATATGATAAATAACGGAGTAGGTGGCCATCTGATGACTTGGTGCAGCTTGTTAACCAAAAAAAAATAAAATAAATAAAACATGGGGCCGGCGAAGAGATTGCTCTGTAAGCAATCCCAGAACGAACTCAAAAAAACCTTTCGATTTCAATTTGGAATTTCGGGAAAATTCGAAATCGAATATCTGGAAAATTATTTGACATAGAATTTTTTCGACTTCATTTTCGAATTCACCGTAAAATTTTCTTTAAGAATTACTCATAAAATCGCAATGTCGAAATTTTCCCGAAATTCGAAGTCGAATATCTCGAAAACTATTCGAGATAGAAACTTTTTGATTTCGATTTTGAAATCAGCGTAAAATTTCCTATAAGAATCCATTTTAAAATTTTAAAAAATCCATAATTTTGTGACAGCGACAGCGACAGACAGACCGACAGACCGACAGACATATAGAATTCAGTAACGAACTTTTTAAGTTCGTTGATAAATAAAAATTGTGGGTCCAGGCAGTTTACAATTTCCTCTCATATCGAATGAGTTTTCGTAAATTTCAAGAACTGTTCTTCATGAAATTGTGCAGTATTGACTATATAAATAGGCAGCGTTGTTTTCTGTTTAGGGTACAGAGAACCTACTTCTACGCTGTGGCAAATGTCTCAGTGTTGATGAAAGTTATTAAAAAATAGTTTAAGGTTCTTTCACTTAATAAATAGATTATTGAAAACTGAACAGTTACTATTTTTTTACAGCTACACGAAATTTACTTTCCGAACACGCTACGTAATTATCGACATTTATTTTTACGAGCTGATTTCATTTTATTTGTGCCACAATCATTTCAGTTATTACATATTTTTCTTCTATTTATGTAGAATATGTTTATTAACAAAATCTACACCGTCTAAGTTTATATAGTTGCTGAATCTTAGAGACTCTGTATTTGCAATATAATTGGTACTACCTCGTTATTAGATATGACGTGTTTTTTGTTCTACACATTCTAATAGTGGCTTTTCGGTGGATAATTCTAAGAGATTTAAATATTGTTTGGTTTTCTATTAAGCCAAATAATGATATCCCACACATTATTACAATTTTTTTAATCATACTAACATTAGTCGTAGTCGACTAACCAATAATTCTAGCCTTATCACCCTAATTACTTATTTACTAAGAAGTCCCATCGGTCTTTACTTAGTTTCTAAAACGTTGACACTATTGTCACGTATCACTATACTCTGATTTTTACTGTAATTGTTGCACTATTATGCACTGTTTTACTGTTACTCTATATTAGTTCAAAAGGCTTAACCCTTTTAAGTCTTCGCTTCATATTGGTGTTGTCGAGAATTTGTAGAACTTCAGGGTTGATATGACCAAGAACTCTCTTCTGCCTTTATTTCCTCTATAACTGTCGGGATCTTCAGATCTCTATGTATTTTATCATTCCGTACATACCATAGGCATCCATAATATTTCTTAGAACCTTGTTTTGAAATGTCTGAATTATATTTACATTGGTCTTACTAGTGCATCCCCATGGTTGGATCCCATATGTCCAGATGTGTTTTAATTTTTGTTTGTATGCTACCATTTTGTTGTTTATCGACAATTGAGATTTTCTTTCAATAAGCCAGCGCATTTTCTTATATTTAATTCCAATTCTTTTTGTTTATTTTTTATATGCTCCTTCTATTTGAGTTGTTATTATTAATTGTTATTACACTGTGCTCATGCTTATTATTAATGAAGTCGACATGAGCCAATTTCTCTTCATTTATTCTAATTCTCCACTTTATAGTCCATGCATTTATGTTGTCACTTGCTATTTATAGTTTTTTGCTGATTCCTCACCGTTGCCTCCAACTGCCAGGTTTGCCGTATCGTCTGTGAATGTTGCTAATACTGTCTCTTTAGTTCTTGGTATATCACAAGTGTATATTAGGTAGAGAATTGGTCCTAATACACTTTTCTGTTGTACGCCCGCTTTTTTTCTTATTTTACCATAAATATTCTTTCAGTTATATAGGATTTTAATATATCTACATATTCTTTTGAAAATCATTTCTCTAAGTATTAGTCCCTTATGCCAAACTTTATTGAAAGCTTAGACTACATTTAAAAAACAGCGTTGAGCAGATGTTTGAAATTCTATAGACCTGATATATCGTTGAATGTTGCTCCCTGAAGCCAAACTGGTATGCATGAATTAGGCTATTTCTATTTATTATAAGTTTTAAACTTTTCAACGGCAATTTTTCAAATATTTTTGCTATGATTGGCAACAGTGATAAGGCCATTTTCTGGTTTACCTGGCTTGAGAATCATAAAAACCTGCAAAGCTTGCAACGCATAGCGAAGTGGCGAAGCAGTCTCCCAAATTTGATAACCCTCTAGTCTAACTGACCTTTGACCAATCAGTTTCAAAATCACTAGCAAACAACCCTTTTTGGTCACCTGTCGATTGGTGAAAAAAGAATTTGGAAATTCCCAGTCGTTCTCGAGTTATTGCTCGGACGGACGGACAGACGGACAGACGGACAGACGGACGAACAACATGAAGTTAGTAAGTGACTCCGCTTTGCTTCACCACTTTATAATTATTTCTGCCACTTAACGGATATGCGGGACATGTTTTAATCTGAATGCTGCATTAATAAGATTGGTAAGTTTTACGATTTCCTTCTTGGGTAATTACGGGCTGATCCCCCGCAAAGGATCTCGAAAGCTTCCTTAGAAGCGGCGAAACCCCTCCAAGGGGTGTTAAGCCATTCATTCATTCATTCTTGGGTAATTGTTTAACTACGGTTCCTGTTGTTAGATCGTAGCACGGTGCATCTTTGTGCAAGATTATTTAGTCTGTTCTTATCCTGCAGTATTATTGTCTGCTGCCATTTTCTTCGTGCTTTTCTTTTTTCTGTCACTAGATCTCTAATTTTCTTCAGGTAATTATTGCCAATGGCTTATTTTTTATTTCAGGTATATTTTTCTAGGACGCTTATTGTATATTTTGGTCAAACTTTTTAGTTTCCTGATTCAGTTGCTCTATCGTTTGTAAGGCTACATTTAATTGGATTTGGTTATGTAGGCTTTCTTGAAAACATTCCCGATCTGTGTATTTGTTTACCAATGTCGGACTGCACTTTTTTGTAATTATAGTTTCACTTATCGTTAAAATAATCGAAGAGTAATCTGACTTTAGGTAGAAGCTTTTAACACATATAATTTTCTAAGACTCTTTTTTGTTATAAAGAAATCTAGTAAGTCTGGTATTTTGTTGGGATCTGTAGGCCAGTATGTAGGCTTTTCTCTTAAAAAATAGAGGCATCCCAACTCTGTTGTTGCCTCATGTGTTTTTTCCTTTTGTATTGGTAATTCTTGACTCCTACCTTGTATTTTTAATTGTAATTGCCTCTTTCAGATGTCTAAAGACATTTTAATAGCATTCCTTTTTTGATTGTATCTAGGTAGACAATAAACTGCAGCTACTGTCAGCTTCTGCCTCCCAGTTTTGATTGCTACTATTGTGACCTTGGTTTATATGGTTTGGATGCTTGTTTCTTCATACTGGGTTATGTTGTTTTTAATTATTATAGCACTGCCCCCCTCGCTCTGTTATCAAGGTTATTAGATATAAATTACAAAAATTAATATTTGTACTGATAACTATATTTTTACAATAGTTAGTCGTGGTGAAATTTTAAATGTTATGTAATAATGTGGTTGGAAAATTTAACAGTCTGTTTTACTAAGGTCCAAAATTGATACTTCAGTTTTCTATTCAGATTAGATACAAGTGTCTCACTAAGTTAAATTTTGTTGAAATTACAATTAAACATGGGTGTTTAAAATATATTTATTATAATCGATAATAGTAGGAAGTCGTAATTGTTTTAATTTAATATAATGTCATTAAAAAATCTTTATGTAAAACTATTGAAATGGTAAGAGCGTGAATTAGTAATAAAAGAGTTAACCAACCTCTAGACGATGATAATAGAAAAAAATAAAAAATTATGCCAGTAATTTTTAAAGTGTGAATTTATATAAAAAAATTTTTTTGTTAATTTTAGAGCTAATAAAATGCTACATTTTCTAAAAACTTTGCAACATGCACCATAAATGGTTTTAATAGTAAACGTAATGGCTTTACCGCAAATGTTCGTACATTTTTTGAGTTAGTTACTTTTAAAATAATATTCTACTACAAATTTAAAGGGAGTACAAATAAGTTTCCGCCGTTTTTTATCAAACAATTGGGCAGTTATTGTGAAAGAACGGAACCTTACGTTTTATTCAAAGTATTGTCCATCGCTAGCCACTACTTTTTCCAATCTTTCTGGCAGCATACGAATACCGCGTCAGAAGAACACTTCACTTTTGAGACTATCCGCGAATCGACCCAATTTTTGGTATCTTCATATGATGTGAAGTGCTGCTCAGACAGGCCATGTGCCATCAATCGGAACAAGTGATAATCGGAAGGGGCAATGTCTGGTGAATACGGCGCGTGGGTAGGACTTTCCAATTGAGTGTTTCCAAATAGGTTTTGACCGGCGTCGCAACATGTGGACGAGCATTATCATGCAGAAGTATAATTTTGTTGTGTCTGGAGTAGTAGTGGGCGCGTTTTTCCTTGAGTGATCGGCTCAATCTCATCAATTGTGTTCGGTAGAGAGCCCCAATAATGGTTTCGTTTGGTTTGAGCAACTTATAATACACGACACTAAGCTGATCCCACCAAATACACAACATGAGTTTTTTCCGTGAATATTTGGCTTGAGTGTCGATGTTGAAGCATGGCCAGGTGGTCCCCATGATTTCTTCTTCTTTGGGTTATCGTAGTGGATTCATTTTTCATTGTCAGTAACTATACGATCCTTGTCAAGCAGTATTTCACATGTGCAAATTCGGCGTTCAACGTTTCTCGGATTCCGTTCATATGGAACTCAATTTCCTTGCTTTTGAATCATTTCTAACGATGTGGAATTGCTTGTTGAGTCATTCCTAATGTAAGTGCAAGTTCTTTTGCGTTTGGCAGTGATCCTCCAATAATGCTTTCAATTCCGCGTCTCCGTTTACTTTCTGCCTTCCACTACGTTCTTTGTCTTCGACGTCAAACTCACCGTTCTTAAACTTATGAAACCACTCACGACAACTTCTCTTACTTAAAGCAACCTTACTATATGCTTCTACAAGCAATATATGCGCTTCAGTTGCAGATTTCTCCAAATTAAAGTATATCAAAAGTTCCCGCAAATGATGCTTATTCGGCTCAAAACTCGGCATTTTCGTACGAAAAAAATTATGTAATGATACAAAATCGCTAATATTTTAAAGTTATGGTGTTGCCAGATGTTCAACTTTACGATATGACGTTTTACATCTGACAATTTCAACCATAATTTACTGGTGGGAGCCATGTTTTGTCAAACGGTGGAGACTTATTTGTACTCTCTTTAATATTGCCGCTGGCAAAATAAAAATATTGTGACTAGGGATTTTATAATTATACACAAGTTAAAAAAAATAAAGATTGATTCGATTATTTAAAACGACGTGCTTTTCTATTTCCTTTGAATCTGGCGGAATTGGAATGGGAGACGGTGCATATTTTAACATTTTGTTAATTGAATGAAATAAATAAACATTCGAACTATTTAATTACCAAACTCAAGAACTAACTATCAAGAATTGAATAGAAAAGTTTGCTAAATTGTCTTGCAACAAAGTATAAATACATGGTAATACGAAAGAAAACAAAAACGAGCGAAAATTTGCTTTAAGGTAAAGTAGAGCGGATCCTGTGCATGAAACTAAACTATAGGGTTTAACGAAATTTTATTGAAACGAATGACAGTGAATTATATTCAAATGAAAGTGAATAACGGTAAAAATTTAACGACCGGAACCGAAAAATTTGCGACCACTTTCGGTCAAACCGGTCACGAGATTTTTCGATCAGACTGATTTTTGGCGTCTGGACTTGACTTATGGTCCTTAGTTGAATACTGAAAACATTATGTCTCTATCTATTACAGATCAAAAATTATAAGGCGTGACAGATGTCAGAAATGACAAGCTGATCTCCAACTTGCAAGCTGCTTTGATCAAAAGTTATAAGACGTGACAAACGACGGACATGACAAAAGTAGAGCTGATCTCCAGCTTGGA
The DNA here is from genome assembly GCA_036346155.1 of Sinelater perroti. Classification (NCBI taxonomy): domain Eukaryota; kingdom Metazoa; phylum Arthropoda; class Insecta; order Coleoptera; family Elateridae; genus Sinelater; species Sinelater perroti. The sequence goes on from JARFIY010000351.1 coordinate 4,319,529, forward strand.
AACTGGGTCCGCTAACAATAACTTTATTTATAAATAACTAAGAATTAAAAAATTTTATTGTTGCCAATCGAATGCTCGCCCTCCGGATGAGTAAAAATTTTAACAACAGTTGTATATCCTTAACTTGCGGAGAAAGGTGTGATAAATTAATTTTGCATGGTAAATATTAACTGCTGAAAAGTTTTCATCAATCTACAAAAGTCCTTTGATGAAATAGATGGTATATCTAAAAAAAATTAGAAAAAAGAGTTGCAAGTGAAAGATAAATGAGACATATAACATCTCTACACAGACAAATTAACAACTTTGTCAAAATGAGGGGATCATGGAAAAAGAAGTTAGACAAGGTTGCATCTTGAGTCCGTTACTGTTCGCAATAGTTTTAGATGAGGGAATTAATATAATAGTTTCCCGTAACAGGCCTTGAAGGCCCTTTGGGTTCGTAACAGGATAGATCTGCTACAATCTAGAGCCTACGGTACACAAGGGTAGTAACGTGGCTAGCGGTACGTACCGACCGCCTATTATTACCCCAGAGTTTGACCTCCAGGTACTCATTTATTGCAGCCTGAGTCGAGCTGGGCCGTAAAAATGCCAGTGATCGAATTGGCGAGAGCGGGATTCGAACCCGCAACTCTTGGTTTTGTGGTCTAGCGATCTATCCACTAAGCCACCACGGCTCTAGATGAGGGAATTAAAGAAGCAAAAAGAACCGTAATACAATACAAAGTAGGCTACTGAAAAATAGAGGATATATGAATTACAGAACTAACATATACATACATTTTGGTGCTGATCACTAACAAGGAATGACATTAAATGAAACCTAAGATTATATAATAGCAGTTTTAGACATGAAAATAATCGACAAAAATATATAATATATAAATGAAATAACGGGGATTAGTATAAACGAAAAGAATATTAAATATTTGGGAACACAAGTAACACAAGACGGCAGATTGGAAGACGGAATAAATGAGAAAATATAAACAACAGAAAGATTTTTTTTTCATAATCAAGAAACGTTTTTTGACAGAAAACAAATAAAGATTGAAATATTTGAAAGTGTAGCCACTTTAATCCTGATATATGGGTCTGAAAGTTAGGACTTAACATAAAACCAGAAAAATGGAATACAAAGCATAAAAATGATATTCTCTCTGAGAATTTGGGGAAAAAACAAAAGAATTAACAAAATAAGAAACATTGTTATCAGAAATTATTTGGAAATTAAATCAATAATAAACACAGATAAGATGGCTAAACTACGCAATAAGTATAGGAAAAGATATAACTGTAAGAAGAGTATTTGAATCACGAATGTACGAAAAGAAAAACGCAGTCATTAAGAGAGATACAGAGTAGAGTGAAGTGAGGTGTCAAGTGTTAAAAATAAATATATCACAAGTATACGCACCAACATCGACAAGCGAAGTTAACGAAGTAGAAGAATTCTGAGAGCAAATAGGTAAGATATTAAAGGCTGTGAAAAAAAACGACGTCATCAACATACACAAACAATCAAACAACTTATCGGTGGATATAAAAAACAAACGAATTTGCTAACAGACGATAACGGGAACATTCTACTGGATACAGAAAAAAAAAGATGGAAAGATTATATTGAAGTGTTATTTTAAGATGACGGGCGCAGTGCAGCAGCAGTAGAGGAAAGTACAGAAAGCGGTCCAAAGATAACAAATGAAGAGGTAACATATGCACTCCAAAATATGAAAAAAGGCAAAACTCGTGGTCTAGACGAATTACCTGTAGGAACTTCCTTAACGATGTAATTATAAATATGTTATACTTACAGAACTTTTTAACTCAATTTACAAAACAGGAGATATATCTGAAGACTGGTTAGTGACGAACTTTATTGCGAGTCCGAAGAAAACTAATGCTAAAATCTATAACGACCACCAAACTATAAGTCTGATAAGTCACACGCTAAAAGTATTTCTAGACACTAGATAGTGACATAAGTGATGCACAGTTTTGTTTTCGTAACGGGGTTTGCACTGGAGAGGCAGGCATTATTTAGCTTAAACATAACGCAACGATGATTAGATATTAATAAAATATATATATATAAAATATATATATTGATAGAGTCCGACATGACAATCTTATGCAACTACTAAAACAAAAACAAATAGACACTCGAGACATCAAAATTATTGAAAATATTTATTGCCATTAAAAGGCAAACATTAGAATTGACAGAACACTATCAGAAAATATAACGTAATAGTGGAGACCACCAAAAAGGTATGCGGAACATATAAGGAAAATAAGAATAAGAAACAAACAGCTTGGTGGACAGAAGAAATTAAAAAACAAGTGGACATTAAGAAAATTAAGTGGAAAATCTACCTAAACAGCAAAACAGAAAATAATTATGAAGAATATAAAAAACGAAGAACCAAAGTCAAAAAGTTAATAGGTGTACAACTTTCCTTACGTTATTTTCTAATAGATGGTATTAGGCGGTAAGTGGTGGTAGAAATAAACAGATGTAGACGTCATACAATAAGCTTGGACATTTGTCAACATAACCCCATCAAAATATTAGTCGATTTTGTCCGTATCGTAAAGTTATTCTTGATTAAAATTGTCAGTTTACGAGACAAATTCTCGTCATTTGCGAGAAGTTTTAAATTTCTGCTTCAATATGAAGAAATCTGCGACTGAGGCTCATCAAATGATTTCACATACTTGTGGCGAGACCGCTATTGGTGAAAGAACGTGTCGTGTGAGTGGTTTCAACGCTTCAAGAACGGTGATTTTTACATGGCGGTGAAAGAGAGAAGGTTTTCAAAGATGCAGAATTGGAGACATTATTTTATGAAGACTCGTGTCAAATCCAAGAACAATTGGCGGAATCGTTTGGAGTGACTTAACAAGCTATTTCAAAACGCCTCAAAGAAATTGGGTACCACATGAATTGAAGCCGAGAGATGTTGAACGGCGTTTGTTTGCTTGTGAACAGCTGCTTGAAAGGCAAAGACGGAAGGGATTTCTGCATCACATTGTGACTGGAGACAAAAATTGGTTCATTACGATAACCCCAAGCGCAGGAAATCATGGGGACTTCCCGGCCATGCTTCCACGTCAACGGCTAAACCGAATATTCACGGCTCTAAGTTCATGCTCTGTATTTGGTGGGACCAGCTCAGCGTAGTGTATTATAAGCTGTTAAAACCGTCTGAAACAATCACAGTCAATCTGTATTGAAAGCAATTCATGTGTTTAAGCCGAGAATTAAAAGACAAAACGGTCGCAATACAACACGATAAAGTGATTTTGCAGCAAGGTAATGCTCGACCCCATGTTGCAAAGTCGATCAAAACATACTTGGAAACGTTGAAATGGGAAGTCCCACTCCACCCGCCGTATTCTCCAAACATTGCTCCCTCTGACTATCACTTGTTTGGGCCAATGGCACACGTTCTGGCTGACGAGCGCTTACGTTCTTATGAAGAAGTCAAAAATTGGATCGATACATGGATCGCCTCAAAAAATGAGCAGTTTTTTCTACGCGGGATTCGTACGCTGCCCGAAAGATGGAAGAAAATAGTGGTCAGCGATAAACAATATTTTGAATCGTATTAAAACCCATTAACCTATTAGTAAGAGCATCTAAACAACAGGCATGAAAAGAGTTTGGAGAGAAACAAAAAAAAGACAGTAAAGGGAACCAAAAACTATTCTTCAAAGTTCTAAAAAACCTAAGAAGGAAAAAGAGTACAGATATAATTTCAATTAAAAATAAAAGAAGAGAGATACTAAGAAGTGAGGCAAAAGATATGTAATGTTGGAAAGAATACTTTCAAGAACTGCTCGAAATAGAAACAGAGCACAAAAGAGATAAGACGGACGAAACTGAAAATTAAAACGAAACAACAAATGAAACAGAATAAAGAACAAAAAAGGAAGAGAACGAAATTATTAGAGAAGAACTAGTAATAGCGATAAAAGAAATGAAAAATGGGAAGGCACCAGACAATGACAGAATCACAACAGAAATGATCAAAAACATGGGAGAAAGTGGACAACAAATATTATTGGAAAATCTTAATAAAATCTGGAAATAAGAGAAAATACCTAAAGAATGGGAAATTGGATTAATACTATCGATCTATAAAAAGGGAGATACAATGGAATGCCAAAACTACAGGGGTATAACCTTACTGAGTAACCCAATGAAGATGTTTGAGAAAATTATAGAGGTGCGGCTAAGGAAAGAAGTAGAACCAACTCTATTACAAGTGCAAAGTGGATTTAAGAAAGGGAAAAGCGCACAGGTATTACGTATTCACAATCAAAGAGATTATAAATAAATAGAACTCTGGCAAGATCGAAAACAATTTATCTAGAATTTACGGATATGGAGAAAGCGTTTGACCGAGTGCCGACAGCCAAAATATGGGAGTGCTTAAGGGAGAAAAATATAAACGAGAAAATAATCAGGGTCACGAAATGCCTATACCAGGAGACGAGAAATAAGATAATAAGCAAAAATGCAGAGTCCGAGTTATTTCACACAAACGAAGGAGTTAGACAGGGAGGCTGTCTTAGCCCACTGCTGTTCATTATCTTCATGGACCATTTAATACGAACTGCAAATAAAAAAAATCTGGTGTGAACATCACATGACTTTCCTTCTCCTATTATTTGAGCAATTCTGGCAAAAAACCCGGCTTCAATTTTTTTCGAGTTTCTATTTTACTAACTTTTACTTTAAATTCATGTTTATCTCGTGATAACAAATCATTTTTATTCTCATGAATTTTTTGTATCTTCAATCGTTTAGATTCGCGACCGCTTTGCGACCAATTTTGTGACCTTGCGACCAAACGGCTCGGCCGATTTTTACCAACAATTTTGCACTGCGTCCTCTACCTACAAGTAACTTGCATACCAAGTTTCAAGTCTTTAACTCTTACGGTTCTCGAGATATCCTGTTTACTGACAGACAGATACACACACACACACACGAACCAATGGCCCAAACCAACATTTTTGGTGTCCTGAGGCTATAATTCGTCTAGAAATGTGAAAAACTGGGTAGGTCAAATTTCCGCCGATTACATTAATTTCCTTATTATAGGATAAGGAAAGTAAAAAAACTAAACCTTTGATTATGGGATACAGGAAAATGGAGAAAGTGGTCATCTTTGAATGCGCTTTTGCAGACGATGTAGCGATAATAGTTGGAAATGAGAATGACCTTAAGGAAAATTTGCGGATGTGGCACGAAGTATTAACCCTAAATAGAATGAAGATGAAAAAATCCAAAACGAAAATAATGATAATAGCAAATGAAAAGGAAGAAATGGAAGTCAAAATAAATGAAGGAAAAATGGAACAGGTAAATAGCTTTCAATATCTGGGAGTAACTATAGAAGAAACAGGAGACCAAGTATAGAGGTGAACAGAAGAATAGAGTCAGCTAAGAAAGTGTATTATGCATTGAGTAAAGGCTTTGTCAACAAAAGAGAAATATCAAAAGATACTAAATTGAAAGTATACAAGGAAATATACAGACCAATTCTTACCTTTAGACGCCAGTTTTGGGTGCTATCTGAACAAGATAAAAGCAAAATCAGGACAGAAGAGATAAAATTATTAAAAAGAGTAAAAGGTATAACAAAAAGAGACAGAATTAGAAATGAAGAAATTAGAGAAGAACTAAAGATTGAACCTGTAGAAGATTTTATTGAAAAAGGAAAGCTCGGATGGTGGGGACATCTACTAAGGATGGAGGAAAAACTCAGACAAAGATTATTTGAGAATCGAAAATGATAGGCAAGAGGAGAGGAGGAAGACCAAAACAAACGTAGAATGAAACTATCGAGTAAGAACGAAAGAAGAAAGCGAAATCGTGGATAGAGGCCAAAAGGTTAGCAGTAGACAGAAAGAACTGGAAAAAATATATATCGAACTGAATACGTGACTGTATTAATATGTGTAATACTTACTGAAATACAATATTGTCAAACGCTATTATTAAGAAATTAAGGAAATTCTTACACCCTCATGGGTAGGTACGAATGTGATTATATAATGCCATGGATTTTATAATGCCATAAAGATTATGATCTATTTAATGATAGACATTATAGCCATTCACAATCTTATTTCTGGTAAATCCAGTCCTGTCGGCAAACAGGGCATTGTCAACTCCTTTGTAAAGACGTAAACTGTGTACAATTTTTATGTGATGAATTATTATGTTATAAGACAAAAGTTTCTTTCGTTAGAACAGTGCGATGAATATTGCTTTTTTCTCCAATGTTTCATATACCTTTTTCAGAGTTTTCTCCAATTTTATTTGAAATTTGTTCTTTTGTCTGCGGTGTTACAATAAATCGCGGCGTTTCGCAGAGGTTATTTTACTGAACGAACCAAAGGCCTAAAAACGTTGATGAATTTTTACAAAGTGTACCAAGGATGAAGACTAACGGCATTCGCGTATTTTACGCATAACAAATTTTAGGAGCATTACCAACAATAAGTACATTTCTGGCAAAAAGAAAATATTTACATGATCTTTATACTTATTATTTTTTATTTAAGAGATTTTGGATAAAAAAATTAAATTCATTTTTTCTGATATGGTGGAGCGGGCAAAACACATTAAAGCTGAAAATTTACTGGGTTATGGAGCAAATAAAACTGTGCTAAATTACCAATTCGTAATGTTTCTTGGTTTTTCCAAAAAAAGTCTAGTTTTAGGTTTCTATTATTCAGTTTATGGCCAAATCAGCGAACACAGTGTACGCAAAAGTATTTTGAATTATGATTACTTTATTTTTGTTGAACATTGTATTTTAATAAGCAGCTGCTTTGTTCTTGCAAAAAAGGTTTTTACGTGGTTTTACTAGCCGACAAAGTCGATTTGACACTTTCTCCAATTTGTAATTTCTTTATGCGATATAATAAATATTTGGAAAATTTAGTTTTGTAAAGAATAATTCCAGAAACTATTCATCTGCCCTTGTATTTTAGATTAATAGGAGTAGTCAAAATTACTAATTTAACGAAGGTCAAAGTAAGTAAGTAGAAATTATTTATTGTTTTTAACTTTCATATTTAGTTGTGCATCACTATTATTAGCTCTAACTTAACAACACATCATAAGGTTATAATCTAACCAACCATGAGGGCGTATACGATATAATGTTGTTTTTAATTACTTTGCAGCATCACAAAGAAAATGAAAGCAAGTTTTTATTAAGGTCAACGACTTATCGCTTGCTTACTACCTTTGGTCAGTAAGAAATGGCAGGTCCACGTATGTTTCTCAAGTGAAAGTATATTGCATTTGCATAACGAGTTCGGTCGAAAACTTGGAAGACATGGGCGTTTTCGGAAGGCCGAATGCCTTAAATGTCATTTGAAAGGAGATTTTGTGTAAGGTCTGTTTGCTTATTTAATGATGGCAATGACGTCGATTCTTGTGTATGTGGAGTTCTTTTTACAAATGTACAAGTGATGTTATAGAATATGCAATTGTATATGTCATCCATCGATGATTTTAGTGTATGTATATTTTGCCTGGCAATAATTATAATTTAATAACATTAATGTAGTCGGCTCGGTATTAACGTTAATGTTTTTTAGATAAATACATATATAAACATGTATAAATTACAAACAAGAAAATGCAGCACGATTAAATACACAGAATTTTGAACTTCAACCTTTAGATTCACATTAGGCATAATGAGGTGTACTCTGGCATAATCAAATTTTTAAGACAGGGTGCGGCAAAAGTTTCAAATTTTGGTAAAATATGCTTAACCGTTTTCAATTGCTATTGTAGATCGAATGTATTCGTATTGCGCGTTTATGATATAATAATTTATTAAAAACGGCAAATCTGTTATCGCGGCGTAGAAAGCATTTTATATTCATTTTGTGCTTAATAAAAAAAAAACATGCTATGGGTTGAAAATTTCAAGCCCCTTAATTCACTGGTCAGAAGAAATATATCTAGAAAATCACGCAGCACGAAATAATATATTATTCGATCTCTCAAGCATTCAGTACCTCTTAGGAGCCGCGGTGGCTCGGTGGTCAAAATTATCGTTCCTCTGTCATCGAGTCGACGCGGGCGGGTTCGAGTTTCGCTCAACCCATGGGTATGTGTGATGTCCTAATATCAAAAGTGCATGTTAGTAGGCACAATAAGTCCTTGAGCCTGCAGTGCCACTAAGTTCGCCAAAAAAACATGCTCTTGTTTTGAAATTTTTTGATCAAACTGTCAGGACAATTTTACATGTCATTCTCAAGTTTCATTTGTTCAAGATGTGGGTTGTTCAAGTAATGTCACGTAGCATTCTCAGTTCCTGTAAACGCTACTCTATTTACAAGTGACAAAAATTAACAGCTTAAAAACCTTTAAACAGTCATCGTGGCAATGTTTAGTGTACTATTGCATATGTTAGTGTTTACGGCTTTTATTTGTTTTGAGGAGGGAGGCCAAATAGTCAAAATTTTTCATCGGTGTGGAAGAGGTTCTAAGTAATTTTCTGGAACCGAAAGTCTCTAAACTGGCAACGGGATGGGGCTACTGCATTTTCTGCAAGAGAAATAATGCATGGTTTTATGAAAAATGTTTCTACAGTATTTGATCTCGTTATATGGTGGCGTATTTAAAAATCAAGAATTACAAATTAATCAAGATCTAAAGACTACTATGCACTATCAATTGTAGTAATACATCTAAAAATGACCATTCATTGGTATAAATTTTAGAAATAAACTACATATATGTATCGTTAATAATAGCCATCATCTGAATAATACAATTGCTAAGAATTTTAGGAGTAAAAGTGGAAAGGATTTGCAGTTGTCCGAAATATGGAATCCTTTCTGAGATTGCATTGTGAGAATTCGATTTATCAGTGCTGGTCTAAAAAAAGAACGACCAAATTACTGAAAACAGTATAGTACTTTACGATTAAGATCCGGAAAATGAACATAAGGGTAGTGTCGAAAATTTATGCAATCCAATAAAACAAAATTTTGTAATCAAAGGTTATGCTTATAAGCGTTTTTTAAAATATTCGTTCTCAAAGGCAATACATCTAGCTTTTGATGAAAAGTTTAGAAAGCATAAATTCTACGATTCTTAAATAATATCAGACAAAATGTTTTTCAAACTATTTATGACACCTTTATGAATTACATATTCCACATTACATACCCATTTTATTCTTTGGTAGAGGAAAAAAATAATCAGATGTTAGGTCGGGACTGTATGGCAGATGATTTAGCAATTCTAACCTGGAAGCTTTCAAAATTTTTTTATTTAAATAATATCGTAATGCAAAATTGAGAACGCCGCGAACTCCTGTTGTGTACCATTCTGAGACAACAGTATGTTTACTGTCAAGAACGCTACTTGTAATAGATCTTGAGTTTGAGAAGAAACAGGATGCAATCATTTTTCCCTAACGCTTACAGATTAGACTATGATGGAAATATCTTTGGTTTAGATTCAAATACCTATATCCCACATCCAATAACCAATTTTTTCTCGAAATGCGTTAAGCTTTTTTTTATATTTCTATAAATGTTCTTGTTTTTTCTATAATCAGTAAACCCTGTATACCTTTCGGTGTAGTGTCTATACTTTTTAAAGTTTTTTAATTCCTCAAAAACATTTTCTATAAGTTTTATTTAACTTTTTATTTTTCGTTAATCATTCACTTTTTTCACTACTATTTCTTTCTACTCTTAATGTTTTTTTTCTGTAGGATATATATTTTCGTTTTTAGATTTTTCAGTTTAGTCGAATTATTTTTATTTTAATCTATTTCTTTCGCTTTCCAATAAAAAAATATATCGTTTAAAAAGTTGGGTTCGATATCAATGTTTCTTTTGCTCAAAAATGTATATTTCTTAAAATATTCTAAATTAACAATAAACCGCAAATTATTTTTCAAACACAGTTTTCTATATACATCTATGTCTAATAACTTTAAATAGGTTGCTGGAGTTGCTGCATGTACATTCATGTTTTATTTTTACTTTCCTTATACTGTAATAAGAAAAGTAATGTAATCGGCGGAAATTTGACCTACCCATTTTTTCGAAATATATTATTTGCCAAAATGTCCTTGCCACTTTAATAAAATAAAAATTTACATAGATGCGTACCAACATTCCCTAGTTGCAGTTTAAATTTTATCAAAATATCTTAAATTCCGTTCATCTTTATGTATTCCTTGTTTGAACGTAAAATGTAAAAATTACGGGAGTACATTATGAGTGAGCGCATTAGCTTTGTAATGATTTAACTGTATCCATTACTTATTTTTTATGAACGTCTTATTCTTACGTCAATTATAAATTTTTTTATTAATATAAGAACTTTGCAATCTGTCACTTGCCGACATTAAGTAAATATTGGAACAGTGTACATACATAACATGATGAAAAAAGTTCAACAACAAATTCCTTATGTTTAACAAATTGGTTTGGTCTGGAGCTAACTTAACTTAGACTAACTTAACACTAACACACGCGCACACAATATTATAAAATGGTTAGGTAGACCTGAAGGTTTGCACTCGATAAACGAATTATCAATTACGCAATACCTTTAAATCAACAAATTTTCCCCAACCCAATGCATTTCCCGCCAAACTTTCTTAAAACTCAGTACAGTGAAAAGCGATTATAGCAACATAAATAAAATTACAAATAAGTATTTTTACTATTTCAGTCATGTTTGTTTGTATATTTATTTTTCATTATTATTACACATTTGTGATCTGAATTCTTGTTAAGTCATAATCTCTAAGAGATATAGATACTGTTACATAAAGAGTTTATGTAGTTCTGCCTGGCAATGGTTTCTAAATATACTGCTGTGTAGAAACAATATTTGGTAATTCTATTCATATTTTCTCTCCGTGCCAAACGTTGCCGTTAGTATCGCCTTTGTGATTGCTCTTTTTTCTAGTACATCTGGTGTGGTTTGTATTGTTTATAAGTATTTCGTCGACATTTTAGCCGAACTGTTTTAACGTTAGTAGTATGTTTAACGCTTTTAAATCAGTTTTACTCCAGTTCGTTATACTGAAAAAGTATGTTAACACTAGTACAGTGATGTATATATTTTCTGTGTTAAATTTTTGAGATTTAGTTTAGTCGACGATATTTTGAATTTATTTTTTTAAAAAATTTTAAGTAACGATTGTATTATTTATTATTTTGTAAATCTTTAATTTTATCATTTGTATCAAGTACTTATATTCCCCATGTTTTTGAATTCTCATTTTTTTAACAAGAAAAAAGTTTTAACATCTGACAGTAATAATTTTTTGAAATGATCTGTCAGAAAGATGTTTTGACGTTGTATATAACTGACGATCTCGCTCTTCTAGTCATTTGAGTGATTTTTGCCTTCCTCGAAATCAATGTGGGCATTATACTGTTTTATCTCATTCTTGCGTGCAGTAACAAATTGTGGTCTGCATTTTGCCAAAAAAAAACAAACGTTTTTTGAAACACGTCAGATTTTCTTTGATTTTATTTGAGTATATGCAATACATTTCTTTAATATTGTTTATATTCAACGAGTGCTTTATTACCCGCTCTCAAACGAAAATTTTCTATCGCTTGCGGTTCCGGAAATATAATACCTCGGCCGCGCCTGCCGCCAAGCCAGAATTTGTCATTCGGAGGCGTTCGGGTCGGCACGGAAAGGCACGAACAATTGACAGCAATAGTTGACCTTTGACCTGTGTGACAGTAGCAGCACTCATAATTTTTTTTATATATATAATTAATTTGGGGGGTAATATAAAAAAAATTGAGACATTCTTTTAGATATTGTCTGCATCAACAAATTGTCTTTTAATCATCATTATAAATATGCAAGCGGATTAGCTCGTTTTATGAGTTAAAAATGTAAAAATGAAGTGATGTTATACAAGGAATAATATTGTAATACTGTTACATTAAGTCACAAGATTTGATCACTACATTTGCTATTACAACAAAGCATTATATCTGTAAATATTGTTACTATAAAGTTCTTAAAATTTTTATTGTAAATATAATTATTTTTATTACAGATGTAAAATATTATGCAACATGGGAATGGCCAAAAGGGTAACGAAAAACCATTATGTAGCATCTCGACCCACAGAGTCGCCTACTCCCGTACACGTTTCGAGGAGCTTGGTATATTCTGATGAAGAAGAAAGCCAAAGAGCCGTCTCTGACCATACTACATCAGAATATACATCTGTGGTAAATACTGTATGTCCATTTATGTTAAAATCTTTATTATACTTTATTTAATTTATTACAAGAGGCACATTTTGGCATTTAGAGTATGTCAAAAAAGTTGGACAATTTTATTATACACATCTTATTAAAATATTACTGATATTTAAGAATAATAATATGTATAGGGTGTCCTAGATTCAATGGGATTTGAGGATTACACCTATTTCCGTAGAAACATGAAAAAAATTTGTTTCACATTTATGGAACCGTTTTTAAAAAGTAATCGACTAGCGCAAACCTCATCTCGATATTTCTAGCCGTTTTGAAGATACAAGTCAAGTCATTTTAAGTCGATATTTATGAAGTGCCATAACCCGTTGTTTATGAATATTTTTTAAAACCGCAACAATTTTTACGTAGATTTTACAAAAATTTCGATGGTATTAAATTTTTTTATTTCTTAATAGTTTTTAGATGTAAGATAAATTGTATTTTTTAAAATTGGAACCATAGTTGGCCATGTCCCAAGAATGTGATTATTTTTTAGATTTCAAAAGTTGTATAGTTTATTGTCTTTATTTTAAATATTGTGGCAATTAAATAAATTAAATAACTCTTGTAATTCTGTTTTGATTCTAGCAGTATTACTCTCTTTATTTATTTGTCCGTCTTCTATTTCAATTTTGTCGGTATTTTGCACTTCTGTTTCATTTACACTGTTCCTATGGTCTGTCACTCGCATTACTAGTGCTGCTGCTTTATTTTTACTTTCCTTATTCTATAATAAGGGAAGTAATGTAATCGGCGGAAATTTGACCTACCCAGTTTTTCACATTTCTGGACGAAATATAGCCTCAGGACACCAAAAAAGTTGGTTTGAGCCATGGTTCGTGTGTGTGTCTGTCTGTCTGTCAGTAAACAGGATAATTCGAGAACCGTAAGAGCTAGAAACTTGAAATTTGGTATGCAAGTTACTTGTAGGTAGGGGACGCATTGCGAAACTTGGTAAAAATCGGCCGAGTCGTTTGGTCGCAAGGTCACAAAATCGGTCGCAAAGCTGTCGCGAATCTAAACGGTTGAAGATACAAAAAATTTATGCAGGCGATAATGGCGAAGGCCGTGCAGCCGAGCTCGCACGGTTACCTTCAGTGACGTAGCAAAATTTTAAGTACGAGTCAATTATTGTCTTGTACTGTTTAATTTCATCAGCTTTCGAGTGTTGGACTCGCGCCTCGTCCTTTTTTAAAATAACAATTCCGGGACGAGAGTAGCGCAGGGCCGAGACGATGGACCCGGTATAATATATAATAATAGGATAAGGAAAGTCGTGTGATGTTCACACCAGATTTTTAAAATATCGTTTCTGATTTTTCTGCAGTCGTTTCATTATCAAAAAATTCGTTATTGGGGTCAACCTTTTCATAGAAAATTCCTTCATTTCTTTGTTGTACCTGTTGCTTCCGCCATTTTTAAAATGTCTCTTCATCTTAAATATACTATTAATATTTTAACAATTAATAATAAAATAAAAAAATGTTTATAAATATTCATAATTCACATAAGAATACGACTTTGACAAAACCGAAATGCAACACAATAATTTTCATGAGTAAAGTGCAATAAATTATACTCCTAATTTTTAAACCAGTAATTTGGACACGTTTGATATTATTGAAAGAAAATTTGTCAATTCAAATAATTTATTCTGCATATCAGATGTTTTAAAAATGAGCATGTACTCCCTCCTCCAATAATGAAGAAGTTAACATGATATGATTATTAAATCTTATAGTCTAAATTTTAAATTTTAACAATATTTATATTAACGCGAAATGCACAGTTTTTATTTTAAAATTATTAATAAAATTTGGTAAATGATTACTTTGTGACATTTAGAAAAAAATTGTGAGTAACCAATGTTATAATTTACTACTTTTACTGAATTCTAGGTATCAACGAATAATGTCTATTGGGTTGATCACCCTCCCAATATAAATCATAATAAAATTAAAATAAAAACACTTTAGAAATTGTAAATGACTTACCGAAAGGAATTTATGAGTGAACTTTACAGAACGGGCATGTTCTTTGTACGTGGGCTGCAGGACATCTAGTGCGATAAACTAACAAAAACAAATGTTTAATGTTGAAAACTTTTTTATTGTTTTTAAAAATATTCTCCCTAATGATCAATATATTGTTGTATACGCTGGAACCAATTTTCATGGCATTTTTTCCATAGCGAGTCAAATATCTCTTAAACATGGGTTTTGAACGCATCAACCGCCTCTTCTGGCCTCGAAAATCGTCGTCCACGCAGTTTGTTCTTTACGTGTGGGAACAAAAAGAATTGTTACGGACCAAATCAGGACAGTACGGCGGATGACTCATCAATTCGATGTTTTGAGTGCTCAAAAAGTCAATTGTTAGCGTCGATGTGTGTGAGCTCCCATTGGCGTGGTGAAGAATGATCTTGGAAGACCCACACAGTCGATTACTGTTTACTTTGGGACCAATACGCATAAATCCAACATTCGTTACTTGTGAAGGTGTAAATGGTTTTGAAGCACCGCGATCATATTTCTTGGATATTTCTTTCGACCAATCGACACGAACCTGTTTATGAGCGATCGTTAACTTACGCGGGATTCAACGCGCACGCAGCTTTTTCACGGTTAAATGTTTATATAACTTTGAATGTATACGAGTCATACTAATGCCTAAGGATCCCTGAATTTCATGGTAAGTCATATGACGATTTTGCTTATTAGTTCGCGTACGGCAACGATGTTTGCTGGCATTACAGTCGATTTTGGGCGGCCTTTTTTAAATTCATCTCCAGCAAACTACGATCACGATTAAATTCATTGAACCAACGATATACAGTAGCCCTGTGTGGGGCTCCATCATCAAAAGTCGAAGTGAGTTGATCGACGCACTATTATTGAAGTAGTCGATGTCGAAAGTCGTAGAAAACCATTGCACGAAAATGTTTACGAGTTAATTCCATTTTTTGGACGAAAAGAAATTTTCAACTTAATGACAACGAAACAAATAGCGTCTGTATAAGAAAAGGTTCTGAATAGGTATCCCGTCAAAAATGTCAAACTGTACGATACAAACGTCAAATCGCATCTAGCACATGAAGGGTTGCCAATTCGCATTATATATCGTGTAGCTCACGTAAACAATACAGTCTACGGGTGAATAATTTGTGAATTCTGCAACTTATACGAATAGCCCATACCATGGGGCAGAATTGGATAAAAGTGATTTAATTTTCAAAGCAAAATTTACATGTATAATACTTATGCAATATTTTACCTTTTTTACTTCAAATTGTTTAATAAATCCTTTCTTTCATGTTCATATTTGTTTGAATGATTTAGAATCTTACTGTTATTGTACACTAGCATTCAGTAAATTAGTTGGTAGATGTAATTCATGGCATGAGGAAATAATGTTTATTAGCCTTATTTCTGCGTAATAATGAGACAAATGTCTAGTATAAACTAAAAATTAACAATATCTAAATAATGGAACGAAACTAAATCTTAGGTAAACTTATTAACTATATCTAACGGGTCATATATTTTAAGTCTTTCGACGTATTGTCTGTCTAATAACGCCAGTACTAGGTTATTGATGTGAACACTAAGTTTGGCTTAATAGTTTGCACTTGCACTAGTAATTTCTTGCTTGATTGTAGGCAGGGGAATGAATATCTTGGCGAATGACCTAATTTAACACGTATGTTGGAACATTTGCTATCATCCTTTGTACCTTGTTTTGGTTTATTTGCAAGATTTTCAGGTTTGAATTGCTTGCAGCTTCTCAAAGCTGGATTCCATAAAGCCCAGACTGGTTTTATGATGGATATGTAAAGCAGTACTTTGTTGTCCAAGGATAACTGGGACTTTTTGGCTACTAACCAGTACAATAGATGAAGTTTCAATCCGAGTTGTATTCTCTTTTTCGTTATGTGTTCGCCAGGTTAGCCGTTTATCTAGGTGAATCCCTAGATATTTAACGTTGTCCTGTTGTGAGATTTATTTATTGTTTAGCAATACTGGCGGGAAAGTTTTGTTTTTTAAGGTGAGATCAGCTTGTATCAACTGAAGTCTTGACTATGCATCCTTAAATGTAACTTAAAAACTTCTTTCTGTTAAGTATGTCTTAAACAATTCATAGTATTCTGGTGATAAAGCCTTCTTGATCTTATATAGCAGACCTGTGTGCCACACTTTGTCGAAAGTCTGGCTTATTTCAAGGAATACAGACGAGCAATATCTTTTTAGATGTAGGTCGTGATTTATTTTCGGGGTTACCCTACGTCTTGTTCTATTGTGCCATGGTCTTTACAAAAACCAAACTGGTGAGGTAGTATAACATTTTGTTCAGCAATATATTTTCATAAACTTTAGTTGTAATAGGTGACAAGCTAATAGGTCGGTATGAAGTTGTTTCTTCGAATACAGGTTTACTCCAGCAAATTATCCATACATTTGTGCCGTTTATATCAATTTATCCGTTTGAACGCTGCTTATATTTAGCAGCTGCAGTAATAGTTCTTTTAAATGCATGCCTAACAAAACAGTTGACTCTTTTTGTTTTAGGGATAGTAGCAGGTAAGAAAATTGTGACACGCTTTAGTGTTTCACACTGTACCATTATATTCTAGCATGACATTACTTCAATCACAACTGGTATTCGAGAATAACATTTGACAATTGTAACGGCTGTCATTTCTTATATAGTTATCATTTTTTTAAGTGATAACAATTTACTTGTTAATTGGTTTTGTGGTAACAAAATCTGAATTGGTATTGGCAAAAATTTTTTATTGTTATTGTATAGGTTTTGCCAAGCTTGTATTTACGTTCCCTACAGACACATACTTTTGAGATTTTTTAAAATTTATTTGTAGCTCTCTAAATTGTATAACTCGATTTATGGTTCCCACAGTTTATTGGTATTCTAAAGCAAAGTTCTATTTTTTGCTAATGGGAATTATGTTTATGACAATTGGTGACTATTGATTAAACATTACTTTTAACTTGTTCAGAAAGATTAACAACTATTGCGCAGTATTGTATGGTTGTTGATTAAGCGATTATCATTAAGACTACATGAACATTATTAGTTAGTATAAATTATATTTTTGTTTATGTAATAGCTTTTGTGTCTGAATAAATTAGTTTAGGTGTCATATTTTCTTAATTATCTTGCAGCCTTACGCTGTAGTCAGCGAAAGAACTGGACGTAGATATCATTCGAATGGTTCTCCTCGTGCTCCTTCGGTTCTAAGCAAAGGAAGTGGATATGGAGATACGGGATCAGATATTTATGTGACTAGTGGAGCTTATAAGTCTCCATCCGAATTTAGGCAAGTACTATTTTCTGTTAAATGTTTACACATAAGCAATTATTGTGTGAGTAATTTGCGGTAATTATTGAATTTGGCGCAAAACCTTTTAGACAGTTTTTTCCTCTTTTTTATTGTATTTTATTCTTGTAGTAAGATTCGTGTATATAATTATTTTGATTTCGATAGTAATATACAGCATGTTATCGAGAAACTCATGAAATCTATTTAATGAGTCATATTATTTATTTATCTTCTAAATATCACTATAACAGTGCATCGTAATTTTAATGCATAAAAACTTTGTTGCAAGTTTTTTTCCATTACCTTATATAGCAGATCTAACGATGCTGTTCGAATTTTTTTTGTTATATCATTGTTTCTCTTGCTTTATTTTTTTTTAAACAAAAAGCCGTTGGTACGGTACAAGGCAAACATCGATGCATAAAAGGTGATAAATGAGGTGCAATGAGATATATTTCAAGTTCTTTTTTTATTCATTTTTATGAATCTTTTTTTGGGTGAGTGGATAAGTGGGAGAGGGAGTGAATGGGTGAGTAAGTGAGTGAAATAAATTTTGATTTGTAAATTTTGCTCACCACTTCTAAAGGTATTATTGAACATTTCCTATTAAAACAATAAAATTATAATACTGGCAAGTGAATATTGCAAATGTGTCTAGGAATTTTACACCGAAACGGTATACATAACGTACTAATTATTGTATTATAAAATATCAAAGATAAACTTTATTTACAGATATCAAAGTTTCGCAATTCGACATGTTTCAATTATTATTTTTCTTAATTTTGATATGGGCTATTGTCTACATAGTAATGCTACACAGTTGTTTTTAACACTTTAGTCGAGGATCAAGATCTCACCGAACCCCCAGTCACTACTCATATCGAAGTGGAAGGGCACCGTCTGTAGCGAGCACTGTGAAAACACGCACATCTCGTAAGGGCGGTGTTGCCATGGAAGCTATGACCGCCCCTAATCCTTTTTGTCCTAACATTAAGGGTATGTGCTGCCTTATGCTTCTGCTAAACTTGGGCATTATACTCGTAACGTTAGGCCTCGTGATTGTCATACAATTCTTTGAACCGTTTTATGTATGGTGAGTTTAATAATAGCAGGTACCCTTTTCCATAATTTCAGTTATAAATTTTTTAGGATACTAGGGATCGTGTTTTTAGTGTTTGGATGTCTTACGCTAGTGATCAGTTTGATATATTGTGTAGTAATAATAAGGGACGCTCGCAATCCGAGAGATGTAAATCCAGAAGACTTATACTGGACGCATCATTGGCAGAAGAATATCGGATCTCCCGAGATTCACTATAAGGCGGAAGAAAAATATAACGATGACCGATACAGTGATAGATATTCCGTCAGCAAACTTTCAGGGAAATATTCTGATAGAAACGGACGGTACTAATAAAAATAAGTAATTGATTGTTGTTATTGAATATTCCTTTGCTACTAAAACTTTAATAATGTAGGTATATGTTTAAATGTAAATGATTTGCTAACCACATGTTTTAAATGCTTAGGAAACTAAAACAAGTAACCATCTAACTACAAGTTAAATAACAACAATATAATAAGATTAGCATATAAAAGTGAGTGTACTGTTACAAACATAAATGTTTTACCTATTGATGCCTTTTTTTTTATATAATTTAATTATGATTTGGGCTTTAAAGTGTAAAGCCTTTTACTTTATCATCCAGTAAAGCATTTAAGAGCAATGTGATACCACACGGCCAAAAAGCTGACGTAAATTAGAGTGCAATAATATAGCGAATCGCTGGCTAACAAATAGATTATCTTAGTCATCAAGGATGTTTGAAAGAAAATAGGATATTTCAGAGATGATCAATTTAAAGGCGGCACATTTGTTCCATTGAATAGTTTCTGGTTTTTAAAATAAACACGTAAAATAACTTTTTGACTTTTGAAATGCTATAAAGAGAATGGACATGAGTTTGAAAATTAACTTTAAATATTTATTAAATATACTTTTTTTGTTTTGATGAATTCTTTCAAAAATTATTGATAATAAAATTTGAAGTGGAGTTTTATTAGAAAATATTATTAATAATTCATTTACATTGTTAAAAATTTACTGGATTATTGCATATTATGGTTTAGTTTTGTGTTTTGTGCAACACTTGTTTTGAATGCCAAACTAGTCTGTATTTTTTCAATTTTAACCTCGATCATATAATTTATTTTAAATCAACTAAATCAGTGTTTCAATTTTTTTTATATGTTTTGATAAATGAATCTAAATCTAGAGAAACATTCTAAATCGAATAGAAGATTAATTATAAAAATCGATTAATATTTTGTTTACTTTTAAGAGAACTTGTCAAACTAAAACAGCAAAACGAAAAGTTTTTGTTTTTTGGAATAATTTAAAATAATAAGCAAAAATTGACCAATTACAGTGATAATTTAATTGCGTTTTTGGGGTAGATTTTAAGATGGCTACAAAAAATATTTTCTAGTTTGTTTACAAACAGCTAAAATACCAAAGTATTGCACTACTCACGCCTCAAACCGTTTATATGTCGCTTTTCGGAAGTCGACGAGTAAATCATTAGAAACGAATAATACGTCAGTAAGTTACTTAAGTTAGAATAGGAATAGGCTCATTATCATTCGCTCCTACAGAACCATTTGGAGGAATGTCAGGAAAAACTCATTAAGGAATTTAACATATTTTAACATTTTCGCTCTCTACGGTGCTAAATAACACGTGCAATTTAGTTTAACTACTTATTTATTTTACTTACAGATAATTAAAATTACTTAACATTATTTGTGTACACAACACATGCAGTTAAAAAGTTATACTACTTGTACCTTTGGGTACTTCCATTGACTTTCCGGGCTGTCTTGTTGCGTGATATTTAAACATTTCAAAGCCCCTGCTAGAATGTATGCGAAATTTCTCGTGGACATCTGGCAATTTCGTATTGTTCGAGCCCTGCACGTGCACACAGAGCGGTTGGATTTCCGAAAGGCATTATGTGCGTTGATGGTGCGTTACGTCTGGATAGCGCTGCGGGAGGCGTTCAGAAATTTGTTTCAATATGTAGGCACAGTAGACCTCGCGTGAATAGAAAAGAACACCAACTTCAAGTGCGTTTGTTGGGTTAGAACCGTTACAATAAGAACACATGAGCACACACCAACAGTATCTTAACTAGTAATCCTAGCAGTTTTAGAGACATTTTTCAGAACCAATTAAAGCTAAATATTAATCTAACTATTAGAATGAAAGACTCAAAAATCATCGACGATGCAAGTTAATACTTAATTATAATTATGTAAGGTGCCACATAGCAATCCATCTCTACAAGAACTAATAATGCATCTGAAATATTGTTAACATTTTTATTGATGTCTTAGACCTTATCGTAGAGAGACACGTTTACCCATATAATAGTAGTAGAGAAGTATTGGAAGAAACAGCCTTCTACTTATCAGCTACATAACATATTGAAATAACTTAAAGAGCTTACTATATGAAAGATAATAAAGAAATTTAAAAATGCTATTGTAGCAATTTGCTCAATTAAAACATCTGTTAATAATTGGATTTAAAAAAACAAAAACAATGCAAGTACATTTGCCACATAAATCCCCTGCTATATCATCTGTTACATTCTTCTAACTTACTGGCCACATACAATATTATAATCTTCACATTTGCAAATCTGAAATTTCAATTACAAGGCTGTACTACTAAATAGTAAATAACGTTGCATATTAAAAAAATCTACACAAATAGCCTTTATAAACAGACATACCCGCAAACCAGATTTAACAATTCCGCATTACCGAAGAATATTAAAATGAAATACATCGGTATCCATTTTGAAGAAAAATTTACTTGGAGCACGCATATAAAAGCTAAGAGAAAACACAAATCTAAAAATCAAGCAACCCAAATTATTAATTGAAAGACAATCTCAATTATCCATCTTAAATAAAATCCTTCTGCATAAAGTGATATTCAAAAGCATATTGACATTTGGGATTTAGTTATAAAGTTGCACAAAAACTGTGCATACCAAAATATTGTGAATATTTCAATTTAGGTCTGTTCGCACAATAGCCAATGTACTACACGGTATATTAGCAATGGCATTTTTAATACTGATGTAAAGGTATGTGTATATATTGAAATTCAGAGACTTACAAGCACATACAATTTTAAGTTAGTATAATACGAAAATAATCTCTTAAAGCAGCTCTCAAATTAACCATTATACATTTATTTAGCATACCCCATAATTACAGCAATATTACATGCTTTTAAATTAATTATTAATATCTGACTTGTTTATATTAAAGAAGTTATTTATACGTGACCGTCATAGTTATTAAAGTATTAACTTGTATATGTAACATACTGAGTTGATTTAGAAAATATTAATACTACACTAATTTGCAATGGTGCAACTTTCTTCTGTTGTTTTCAAATGAATAGATATGTCGGAATGGATTTTTCCGCAGATCCGAAAATGACCTTGAAAATTTCGTATCACGTTAGGTTTTTCCACAAATCACAAAAATGTGAAAATTTAATAAAACGTAATTTTTTAATGACAATGATATATGGCAATGTTTGTAACGTGTGAAAATGTTCTCTGAAGGGACGAAGTGAATGTGTAAGGAATAGATAAACATGACTTTGAAAGAGTCATACAAAAACCTTAAATTTCTGCTGGAAAGTGTGCAGTTAGTCGAGGCAAATTAGTAAAAAAGCTCGAAATTTTTGTGGGTACACGTATCGAGACGTTCCAGGGCGCATTAGATTTGGAAATACCTCAGAAAAAAATGTTACCACATATTTTTTTGTTATAATGCAAAAGTGCATTTGTGCAAGTAGAAAATGCATTTATTTGACACATTTTTTGCAGACCCTAAAGAATATTTTCTCGCTTAATATTAACCAAAATAAGCTTATTCCCAATACCCCGGGGGTTTTTGGAGTCGCTGATCACTAATATGATGCTTAGAAAGTACCCCGATGCACTTGGGAGGCATAATTCTGGGGATGGGGGTGATTTTATGGAATTATCTCAAATTTGTTTGTTTTCTGAGTTTAACTGTCTGAATAAGGGTTTTTGGAGTCACTGATAACGAATATTGTGTTTAAAAAGTGTCCCAACTACTTGGGGGGGGGGGTAAGCATAATCCTGGGGATGGGGAAAGTTTTGGGGAATTACCTCAAATTTGTTTGTTTTCAAGAGTTTAAACTGTATACAAGGGTCTTTGGGTCGCTGATAACGCATATGATGCTTAGAAAGTGCCCCGTTGTACTTGATCGGGCAGAATCCGGGGGCTGGGGGCGATTTTAGGAAACCAGCTCAAAGTTGTTTGTTTTTCGAGATTAAACTGTCTGTATAAGGGTTTTTGCAGTCATTAATAACGATTTTGATTTTCAAATTAAGCTCCAATGCACCAAAGTGAGAAAATGCCCTGTACTGCCATGCACTAAATGAGATAAAATAAAATTATAGACATACTTAAAACCACGCGAACAATAAATTTGAATAGAAAACATATCACACAAAGAGAAATGGAGAATAATATAAACAACAAGAGGAAAATAGAAAACCGATACAGATAAAAAGTTAGCGTTGCTGAAATTTAAAGTTACAATATTGAATAAATAAATTATATACCGATCGTGTAAACAACGGAATTTCCTGCATCGCCACAAAGTTTGATTGAAGTGCAGTAAGGACTGAATTAAATTTAAAAGTACAAATAAATAGAAAAACAACTATTATACAAACCATATTGTTTTAAGAAATAAAAATCCTTGTGCTGAGATACCTTTTGGTAGAAGTTACGCTTACGAACGGTTGACGTGGGGATGATTTTTGGCGCTATTAGGCAAATAACACAACGGCGCAATGGACTATTGAGATAGAGGCGTTAAAAAAGCCTGGAAAGAATAGAGGAAATGTTTCAATAAATAAATATTAATTTGAATAAAATTAAAATTAGATGCTCTCGTACTAGAAATAAAACAGCAAAAAGGAAAAAATGCGAAACTAAAACGATGCAATGGAATAAAATAAGAGAATGAATAAGTTAGAAAGAGAAATAAGAGGGAAAACCTCGTATGTGGTGAGACAAAAGAGAAAACTTAGACTATAAATCATATGTGCAGCGTTACCTCGTTGTTCTTGAACAGATAAAAAAATATGTAGAATTGTATAGTATAATAAGACTTAAGTACAAATACAGAAAGAAAACAGTTTTCCGTCGTTTCATTAGAGGAACTGTTACGTGTAACAAACAACAGATCTTCTTCCGTAATGCGTAATCCAGATATGCGTAAGAAATGGATAAAACTAGGTCAAATATTAAAACCCATTCTCAAACGTGACAGATTTAAATGCAAATTGATGTTATGTATTGGGTGAAATTTGAAGGTCCCGTACACTTTGAGTTTGTTCCGAATGATCGTTACGTGTTTGCAGAAGTTTATTCTCAGTAACTGAAACGCATTTATGATTTATCACAATTTTTATAAACGTAGTTTGTTAGAAAAATATAACTCTCCTTCCCATGTATAGTAGTTTAAATAGCAAAGACCAATTGAATAGTTTCAGATTACTACTTATTATGGTTGAAAGTGTTGAACGTGCAAATTGAGGTAAAAGAATTTTTTCGTTCTAAGGCGAAAAAACAGTATAACCGCAATATACAAGAATTGGCCAAAAAGAAAGGTACAAACTATAATTTTAAATATTCTAACATTTAAAAACCAGAATTTTATTATATAAACTCTAATCCGAGAAGAAAAATATATAACAATAAAATACAATGATATTTTTATTTGCAATAGTATAAAACAACTAATTTTTTGTAGAAAGTTTACTGTTTAACTTTGGAATAACTTCAAAAAGATCTGCTACCAGGCCGTAGTTTGCTATTTTAAAAATTGGGGCATCTGGATCTTTATTAATGGCTATTATAGTTTTGCTCTCTTTCATTCCAATGATATGCTGGTCAGAGCCAGAAACTGCAATTGCGATGAATAAATCGGGAGCTACTATTTTTCCATTTCTCCCAATTTGTATTTCCGTAGGTGCATACCCAGCATCTATTGCTTCTTTTGTAGCTCCTACTGCAGCGTTCATTTGTTGGCTCAACGTATACAACATTTTAAAGTTGTCTTTAGATTTAAGTCCTTTGCCCCCGCATATCACTATTTTTGAATCGTTTAAATTAGCCACGTACCCCTCAATTACGTTTTGTTTAACGACTTTGCTGAGGCCTAAGTTATACATCCCTAAAGGGGCTTGCAGTATTGGTGCTCCGCTACCTAGAAAAAATTCAACAATTTTAATACTTTTATGGCAGTCATTTTTATTATGCAACGTTAAAAAGATAATTAAAAAGTATTTGTTATGTATTTAATTTTTTTAAGCTGTCACATTATGTAACACCTAATATGGACACTTTCCTTTTCTAACGAGTTGTTTCAGTGTTTTTATAAGATGCCCCAGGACACAAAAAAATTAAATTCAAATTTAATACAGATATATAACAGCTTTTGAAAAATTGTAGGGTGGTAATATACAATGAACATAAACGAACATCAACCAACTTAAACAAACACCGAAGGCGAAACTACTTAGGATGAGTGAAACATAAACGAGCATGATTAACTCGTTTGTTGGTGCGTTTCAACTAAAAGTATTTAATTAATATATGCTTATCAACAATATAGTCTAAAATATTTTAGAATGGAATAAGTCAAATAAATCTAATAAAGTGGCTTTAAAATGGTGTTTGTTTCTTTTATTTTTATGTACTATTTTATTTCTAACTTTGTTGCCTAGGCGTTTATTAGCAATCAACACTCATTAAAATATCAAAACATTAAAATAGAGCTTTTCATCAGACAACATATATCGTAACAATTGGAGCAACTGCTTTTGCTTTCATATTCACTTTTAATTTCTCCCTTTAACACTTTTATCAGTGTACAACTAAGCACGCCAGTAATCATATTTTATTCAGCCTTAACAAAAGCAATGGTAAAATTAAAACAAGCTAGAGAAATGATATCCAGAGATGAAAATTACCTTCTACCGTCAGAAAAAGTCCCTTTTTATAGGATAAGGAAAGTAATAAAAATAGTTACATTTTTTACATATTTTGCCAATAGTCGAATAAATTTTTTTTATTGAAACAGTTTTAATTTTAATTTTTTATTAGTAAGGTGACTTACCTTTGGTCGCTTGCCACTTTATAAGGGAATCAACTGCTCGTTTTAGTCTCGAATACTCTTCTTTCTTTTGTTTACTTTCTTTGTGGGACTTATTTACGTTGATTGCGCGCATAATTACTGCTATTTTTGTCTCCAATTTGTTGTTTTCTTTAAAAAATAAAACAAATACAAGTAAAAATGTAAGTATGTAACATATAATTTGCTTTTCTTAAGTAGGTACACGTTTCTAAAACTACACGAATACACTATAACGTATTTAACATTGTGCCCATGAGCGGAGAGGACGTTTTAGTCAAAACGTCATATCCACATATTTATGTTATTTTATATTTTTATTTTTGATCTATTTATTCGCTTTTTGAAACATTGAAATTAATTTTCAACTTTCAATCAACACCGATTATTTAAAAAAAACATGGCTTATGGCAAACACTCATAATTATGGATGTTTATAAAATACATAAAATATAAATATATCCACTGGTTTAAGCTTTTCGATGCCATTTCCAGTAAATCCATGTATAATTTAATTATTAATTGTTAATTTAATAAAACTTTATACTTAATATAACATTTTTTTATATCAAAATCAAAGACCACTTTGAAGAAAGATTATCTTTGATCTTAATTTTCTAATGCTTAAATCTATGATGATATAGTCAATACAAAATACAATAAACTGATATTTGGTAAGAATACTGGATTTTTAATAGCAATAGCTGAAAAATACTTCAAATATTTTTACGGCTCATCGTCAAGCAACAAATGGAATTCAAACGCTTTACATTTACATGTTTGATAAGAAAAATTATATATTTTATTATTTAGTAGTTTTACAATTTAACATAATTTATTTCAATGTCCAGTAAAAGGAAAATATCCTGAATTCGTAACAAAAAGATAAAATTCCTCGCATAGCATTCAAAATTATTTGCATATGAGCTTGTGCTGTATTAAAAAGTTACTTTTCCTACTATGGTGCTCAAAGTTCCAGTTTGCGCACGTATTCGCGTGCGCAAAGTACTACTTTCCCGTATGCTTTTATCCCTACAGCTGAGCGTGCGGAAAGTATCTGAGCGTGCGGGAATAGTACATTACGATACGAGTGCACAAAGTAGGTCGTTCCCGCACTCGCTTCGTTCGTGCGGGATGACCTACGAGCGCACGAGTATCGTATACTATATTTCCTATTGAGTGCGCAAAGTTTGATACTGCGGTGCTGCGTGGGCGGAGGAAAGGGGGGTTCGGGGGGGCGAAGCCCTCCCGATTAAAAAAAATGAAAAATATAGATGCAGGTTTTGACAGGTCTACTTAGTAAGATCAAGCTAGCGCCTTCTTATACTTTCCCGCACGCTCAGCTGTAGGGATAAAAGCATGCGGGAAAGTAGTACTTTGCGCACGATAGTAGGAAAAATGTAAGAAGGCGCGCGCGTATATCGACAGTGAGCCATACGTGCGTCACTGTTGCTATACACACAATGCCTCGCGAGAGTCGTTGAACTCGAGCGCCGGTTTGTTTACATCTCGCTAGCTTGATCTTACTAAGTAGACCTGTCAAAACCTACATCTATATTTTGTCTTCTCACTCGCTGTTTTTTTTTTTTTAGTACAGCAGAGAACGTTAGGTCGCGAGGCAGGTCTCGCTTCATATATTTTTTTGAACGTGTACAGTGAAAAGTATGGCGTCTATAAAAAATATTGAAACAGCTTTTTACATTATTTTTTTAATCGGTAGGGCTTCGTCCCACCCCCCGAACCCACCTTTCCACCACTCATCCCCCTCCGCCCACGCAGCACCGCAGTATCGAACTTTGCGCACTCAATAGGAAAAATACTCGTGCGCTCGTAGGTGATCCCGCACGAACGAAGCGATACGCACTCGTATCGTAATGTACTATTCTATCTAATAATAATAACAATCAACTAACAGAACACATTTTAAAATCATACGATATTCCCACTCTCATGTTAAACTAAATATTCTGTGGACATTAGAGAAACTACCAAGTAGTAGTAACATCTAGAGCCGTAGTGGCTCGGTGGTCAAGATCATCGTTCCTCTGTCATCAACCCGGCGCGGGCGAGTTCGAGTTTCGCTGAACCCATGGGTGTGTGATGTCCTAATAATAAGTGCATGTTAGTAGGCATAATAAGCCATTGTGGCTGCAGTGCCGGTAAGTGCGCCAATAATAATAATTAGAAAAATAGTAACACCTACAGATGCGTTTGGGTTTTCCCTGTATATGAAATTAAGCAGATAACGAATGGATCTTACCATTTATAAAAAAAACTTTTATATACTTTCAATGTGTTTTTTTGTTACATTTGCAATATTAAAAATTAGATTTTTGTTTGCAAAAGCAGGAAGAACTTTTACAAATCAAAATACCGTTTTTGCATACTAAACAAGTACGGACGTGGAACTCCGGTTCCACATATTTCCGGGGCTTCCATACATAAACAAAAATTTTTGGCCACTTCCGATCAAACCGGTCTCAAGATTTTCCGATCAGGCTGATTTTGGGCGTCTGGACTTGACTTATGGTCCTTAGTTGAATACTGTAAACGTTATTTCTCTACCTATCACAGATCAAAAATTATAAGGCTTGACAGATGTCAGAAATAACAGAAATAAAAAAATAATTTCAAGCTTGGAAGCTGCCTTGATCAGAAGTTATAAGAAATGACATTGGAAGCTGGGTGCATTAAAAACCCTTATTGCATTGTTGTAGAACATCCCATCTATGCCAGCTCGCAGATGTGAACCCGGTAGGACATGGACTTTCAAATGATAACCCCTTTGTGTCTTTAGGTTCAGTAATTCTCGAGTTGAAAGTCGCAACAGATGGATGGACAGACAGGCATCCGCACCGATTTCATAAGGCTTCCCTTTCATGTATAGAAGTCTAAAACTGCATAATTTAACTAGCATACATAAGTTTTAAAGCAGAAAAAAACTGATAATATAACTGTTCAATATTGCACTTGGATTTTCAAGCAGAAATATAGTAGAAACGCGCACACACATCACAAAGTTCCATTAGTACCTAGTATCCGAATACGTATACCAGAATTTTAGAGTCCTTTGCCTAAAGGATTTGATTCTGTGATAGATAGCGACAATATTTTAGATGGTGTTTTGAATCCCACATAACAAACAGCCTAGTGGCAAAGATAAGGGAGAGCTCTAAAAGGAAATAATAGTTCTGAAATTGTATTGGTATATACTAATGGTTGTGAGTTAGGTGTATGACTAAAATTTGGAATATAAGATCAGATATACTAATGCTATATTCTCTAATTAACATGAAGGACATTAACCTTTTTAAAAATATAAGTATTTTTAATTGAATTTTTTGTGCTTGTGTCACTTTTATTATTTATCTTGTTTGACTTTCTTAATTAATTTTCAAATGTCACTATAAAAAATAGAAATAAAAGAATCCGTAGTACCTACGGTCAGCTATGAATTAATCTTAGATAATTTGATAAATTGCAAAGTTTACTTTTGCTTTATGGGCAAATAAAATAACATAGATTGAATGAAAACATATACACCACAAATGTATAATGTTAAAAAAATATTATTTTTTAAGTTTTATAATTCTCATCTTTTTTCCACGCATGATAAACAAGTACTAATATATATCATTTGAAAACCTAGTTCCATTCTATGCGATGATATTAAAATACTTGATGTAAATTAACTTAGAAAACATTACAAACGAAGATATAAAGTCATGTCAAGACAAAAGTAGAAACGTATCACTTTTAAACATTACGCATCGGAGTACAGTAACAATATTTTATATTAACAAACACCACGATATTCTCGTATGTCCATTATTGATTTCTGTCCTATATGATGCTCACAGCATTTAGTGTTATAAAAATATATAATAATGTTAAAGAAATAGATACTTTACCTTGTAAAGTGCACGGTGTAAAACTAGTTTGTCTCACGGTGATAATTTTAAGAGGATCCTTCACTTTCAGTGTCATTAATGCATTTCCAGTATAAATAGGTCTAATAAAGGTGTCGGCATTTTTGACATCCGTTACGTCAGTCACTGCTGGAACATTGAGCTTGCCAGCAACACGGGGAAGGAGAGCTTTTCCAAAAACTGTGGCACTAGCCATAATATGTGTGAAAGCAAATTTTTTTTGGACAGCTAATATTAACGCTGTCAAATTTTCTGCTAGGAAACCATTGAAGGCTGAGTTTTCTGCCACCAAAACTCTTTTAAGACCTTTTGCGGTAGATACGATTTTCGCAGCAGAAGAACAATCGGTCCCTGCAAGTAAAACTGTTAGCTCTCCCCCCACCTGCTTCGCTGCAGTTATAATGCGTGGAGTGGAAGAGGTCAAGGTGTTGTTTCTGTGCTCTGCTACGACAAGAATGCTCTTTGCTCGTCGGAAATTTCTTGAAAAGGATTTCGAAAAAAAATGTAGTCGTAAATAGAGTGACATTTTTACCAAATTTTGCCACTCGTCAAAAACAAAAAGTTTTGTCAAACAAAATTTTGTTTTGTAACATACTATAAAATGTGCAAATAATTCTAATTATATATATATATATATATAAAAAAAATTATGAGTGCTGCCACCAAGATATACAATCCAAACTCATAAATATAAAGTATTATTTCACCAATTAGACAATATATTCATTATTGGCGAAGACTAGAATGCAAAATACACAGATTGCCAATCAAAACTAACCACTTCTAAAGGCACTAAAAAAACTAGAAGCCATCACCAACAGCAATTGCTTTCACCATTCCACTGGCAAACCAACCTGCTGGCCAAGTGACCCCAATAACATTCCTGATTTAATCAATTTCTTCGTGAGCAAAGACATAACTTTGAAGTGCCTCAAAGTTGAATCAAACTGAAATCTCTCAACAGAACACTCTCATTATTGCTACCTTTAGCACCCACATTACTAATAGACCTGGAGTTGAAGCTGACTACATCTAAAACAGATCCGAATTACTTCTGAACTTACATTGAGGAAAACGTCAACCTTGGCTGAACAAAACTGATAGTGCTGTACACTACATCAGTTATTTAATCTAAGAAGCATCCTGAAAGTCTGTCCCAACTACAGCACGAGACAACAAAATAACAGGCAATACTCCACTGTTCATCTGAAAACTTGTAGCGGAAAAAGGGAGAGCAAGATGCAGATGACAGAGAAGACGAAACCCCATTAACATTTTCTCGTTAACAGGTTAGTGAAGTTAAAAAGAAATTACAAGGTGCAAAAACCACAAACCACCTGGGTTTGATCTAATAAAAGGCGAAATACTCGAGCAAATAAAAACTGCCGAAATAATATTAATACCTAAACCTGGAAATACCTGACAAAAACGACATCATGCCGACCATTAAGCTTATTGTCCATAATTTCAAAATTTTTCGAATAATTGCTACTACACATAATAATTACTGATCGTCTTACTAAAGAATGGATAACCCAGCATCAGTTTAGATTTCGAGAATCATCAACAATTATTGCACTTCTGTATTTTTAGTAGTCAGCCAAGCCTTCAACAAGGTGTGGCACTCTGACTTATTATACAAAATCAAACAGTTCCTCCTTATAATCTATTATCGTCTTCTAAAATCATACTTGAATGAGAAAGAATTTAGAACTACAGTAAATGATAGCATATCCGATAACTTTGCCATAAAATCTGGAGTCCTTCAAGCCAGTGTTATCGGCCCCTTACTCTATGCACTCTATACTGCAACCTTCCAACAACCACATACATCACCATTAGTACATTTGCCGATGATACGATTATCCTCGCATCCAGCAAAAATCCAGTCGAAACTTCGAATTATTTACATTATCCACTTTACATTTAAATAATATAGTAAATCCCACATCCACTAGCACAAAATATTTAGGTTTACACGTGAACTGCAAATTAAGTTGGAAAGAACATTTGTTAAAAAAAAGAAAACAGATTGACTTGAGTGTAAACGAGTTATACTGGTTCATTGGGAGGAAGTCCAAATTACCCTTAGATAACAAAATGTTGATTTACAAGACCATTATTAAATCAATTTGGACATATGGAATAGAACTTCGGGGATGTACCAGCAAGTCAAAAATTATCATTCAGAGAAGCCAATCTAAAATATTGCGTACGATCACGTATGTATATCTCAAACAAAACCCTCTATAAAGATTTACAAAACAGCATAAACCGTTACAATAAGTTGAAAATCATCCTAACACTCTATTGCGTTTACTACTGGAACCACCAGCCCAGCGTATATTTTTTCAAAGTGTTAACAAATGAACCTTGGCGGTGTTAGCTGATGTCCAAGAACTAGCTCAAAGTAAATGACACTCGTCATAATTTCACCAGACGCAAAACATAATTTGGCCTGATTCGTTTTACAACAGGTTATGACGTTTGACCTTTATTTAAGCATTGGTTTGGTCTGTTTGAATAACGAATATAGATCCACTTTTGGTCACTGGAGAAAAAATCGAAGACCCTGAATATATTCAAACAATTGTCTGCGCACATTAATCAAATGTTCAGCTTGCTCTTGTCTTAAAGCGTGAAACACTTTGCATATTCTGTTGATTTTACCTGACTCATACAAGTAACGGTTTATTGACCATCGGGATGGTTCAAGCCCCCATGATGATTGTCGGGTGCATAGAGCTAGAGACACTTTAACAGCTTGAAGTAAAGCTTCTCAATTTACTACAGGAAACCGTCCGGATCAAAGCTGCATTTGAAAATTGACCGTTAACGAATTTTATGAATAAATTTTGGGCTCTACAATCTAATAATACATCTTGACCATCAACTTCACAGATTACTTAAGATATACAATTATCGAGTGATAGGTGTAATTCTTGTAATGTATTGTATTGTATATGGTGCATGAGCTGAATAACAGTGATTATTGGGTGAAATGCTTTTTCCAAATAAGTAGTAAAGGGTGCAACTTTTTTTTCAATTTTTTTATTGTTAGTGGTCCAGTTCTCTAAGTAGCCAGCTATAGCTCATTATAATGGTAAGGCTCTAACGCCTCGCGTGGGAGTATAGCCTACTGACAGAGAGGTTAAGGCTCTTACATGTTCGGTCTCTCTGCCCGGCCGTCGCGCACCATCTCTGATGCGGGACGATGTGGCAAGCATTTCGCCTTAGACGAGCGCCATTATTATCCCCCTTGTTCGAATGCACTTAGCTATTCAATTATTTTTAGTGACTGAATAGGCCACCCGCCAGGCACCAAAGAGCGACGGGAATGGAACACGGGTCCGTCCCCACCGCAGCCCACGCCTAATACTGAATCACGCTGGCGATTTTAGCTCATTATATTTTAGTTTTAAATAATATGTTAAGCTACTTAATAGTTATTTTATTTAAGATTTTTGTTTTTTGTCATCCAAGTTAAGTTTGGGCCTTTTTTAATGCGTTTTGTTATAACAGCTACGAGCTAATGAGGTTTTGATTTCTAAGTTTTTTTCAGTGTTATTTGATGTATGCTACTCATTACTAAATTGATTGTAATTGAATACATTTTTTGATACCCTTGTTAATACACAAGTTGAATGGACACTGTATATAGTTGTTCATTGAATGTAGTTTGAAATTTTCCCAATTTATGAATCCATTTTATTAGTTTGGATATAAAGTATAGTATTTGTGGAATACTAATAAACTATATGACGACTGTCATATGGTCTGAATCAAATTCTACTACAACTGCTGGATGTATTTATTTATTAAGTTGGTGATTATATACGACTTTCTTCTTGACAAAAAATGGCTACTCTACTTGCTGTTATTCTGGAATGTTTGTCTTTCCCCTTAGTATTCAGATATTGAAAGTGTCTAGTTTAGCTAGAGAAGTTTCAATAATGCATGCAATATCCATTATGTGTTGCAACAAAGCTATCAAGAATGATTTTTATGCTTTAACTCTGTTGGAGGAGCTCCAGTGTAGAATTGTTAGTTTTGCTATTACGTCTTATGTGTTATGGGTTAATAAGTTTCGGTTAAAGTAAGGTAGGAGTCAATAAGTCAATAATCATTTTAATTGAATTGTTTGATGTAGTTGTATGCAGAGTGGTTTGATTTGTTTGAATTCAGAGGATTAGACTTAAGTGTTGAGGGATTTTCGACTTTGTCTAATACGAATTCGTTTAATTAGCAAAATAATATCTTCCATGTCCGATATTCGATGGTTTGTTGTTGATTTGTTTCAGAGCACTGTGATAACCATCATTGTAATAACTTGTTATGCATAGATGGTACGTTAAGGCGATTCATTAGGTTTTTTATTAATTTCCTGTACATTTCAAGCATCCGGGGCCTAATGTGCAATAATTTTTAGTACGACTATATCCTCGTCATCAAACTATTTGTTGATTTTCTCTATAATATTGTAATAATATAGTAATAGTAGAGAAAATAGAGAAAGCATATGAATACGATATGGGAATACAAATCCTGTACATTGACTTTAAGCAAGCATTCGACAGTCTAAAGCGTGAAGCACTGATAAAGGATATGAGAACAATGGGAATACCGGAAAAAATAATAAGATTAACTGAAATGACAATGAAGCATTCAAGAGCAGCAGTGTGCACCGAATACGGATTGTCAGAAGAATTTGAAATCAACCTGGGAGTAAGGCAGGGTGATGGACTGTCAACCACCTTATTTATCATATCGTTACAAGCGATTATCAAAGAATGCAAAATCTTTGGCACAATCATTAACAAAGCGAAGCAATTAGTAGCATATGCTGACGACCTTGCGGTGATAACACGGAGCAGAAGACAGCTAGAGCAAGCAGTACAGAAAATTGAGCAGGCAGCGCATAAAAGAGGTCTAAAAATTAATGAAGAGAAAACAAAATGCATGGAGATAAAACAGGAAAGTAAGCAAGGTACGGGCAAGTACGTAAGGATAGGAAACTTTAATTTCGAGGAAGTGGAAAATTTCAAATACCTGGGTGTAATGATTAATAACAGAAACAATAGAGAGCAAGAGATTGAACAAAGAATACAGGCGGGATATAGAACGTTCCACAGGTATAAAAGCATCATGATTGACAAAAAAAATAAGCAGGAGCACGAAAATGAAGGTTTACAAGGCAGCTATAAGGCCAGTAGTCATGTATGGAGCAAAAACAATGAACTTATCACAAGTAGAACAAGAAAAATTGAAAATTTTCGAAAGATTTGTCATAAGGAGAATCTTCGGCCCTAAGAAAATTGCTGAAGGGGAGCATCGGAAACGAATGAACATGGAAATAAAGGATATACTAGAAGGAAAGGACATCGTAAAATTAATAAAGGTTCAGAGAATGCGCTGGTATGGTCACATTAAAAGAATGGGAAATAATTAAGATGTGAAGAAGATAACAATTTGGAGACCAAATAATAACAGAAGAAGAGGAAGACCAAAGAGTAGATGGGAGGATCAGGTGATAAAGGATATAACTACCCTAAGTATTCAAAACTGGAGGAGGAAAGTGCAGGACCGGGACGTCTGGAAGAAAGTAACGGAAGAAGCAAAGTCAAATAATAAATTAGATTAGAAGTGGAGTAACTCACCACGATAAATGAGTTTCTGAGCTCACTCTGAGTGGCTACTATTCCAGATGGAATGTATAGCCAGTTGTATGTATGTATAGTAATAGACTTTTTAAAGAAAAAGAAAAAACATTTTTGCATTATCATTAGTTAGTTAGACCAACCAGATTAGTTAAGTTTCATTGCTTTAATGATTATTGGGAATTTTAAGTTCTTTTGATTTTCTCATTCTGATAGTAATATTAATACATTTTAATTATTTTGTTTTGCTTTTATAATTTTGACATATATGTTCTTTAATAATATTTTCATTAAAATGTTTTGTTAAAGCTCTGTAGCCTTCCTCTTCATTTGGTATTACAGAATGTAATAAATTCGCCAAATGTTAAAATTTTAATATCTAAAATTAATTCACTATAGTTTATTGCATTTTGGAAAAAGATACAGTATTTTTGATTTTTTTGTTAATTCGTTTGTAGCACTGCCTGCCGTATCACAAAGACATATTAAAGCTGGCTTCTATGTGAGAAAATATATAATATCTATTTAATAATGTCCACATAAAGTTTTTTTATACCGTTAGTAATGAGAATACATAGTTAACTAAAATTTACAATGTATATAAATTTCGGGTGGTATTTTTAATAAATCTTCTAATCTAATCAATCATTAACCCTAATTTTATATGGTAAAAAAATAGTCGTCATAATCTTTAAATATATATAGCCTAAGAATACGCTCCATTAATTAATAACTTTTATACTGAATGAAATCTATTAACCTAAGTTCATTTATTTTACTGAAAATAAAAGATAATTAGATCTCATATGCTGCAATATAACCAATCAAAGAAATACGTTACGTTACTTTGTTTTATTTTAAGTAATAATATATAACATTTACATTGCCCAAATAAAAACTTCTTTGCTGATTAAATGTTTAATACTACCCTCATAAATGCACAACCAAATATTAATGTGGACATACGATGGAAATGTAATTGATGATTTACCAGGACGTTAGTCTTGCAACTGTCTATGACAAATGTTATGCTGGATGGTCTGCTCTTGCTACACTGCTTTCTCCTGATTCTGCTGTACCTGATCTGATTGCTCTCGATGTTGCTGTACTGGTTGTGCTTGAATACCACCTGATAGAGCAGGCGGAGCTTGTGGAGCTTGTTGAGCAGATTGAGCCAAATGCGCTTGGTTTGCATACACTTCATTTGTATTTAATGGAGAATTAACAGCTGGTGGAGACTGTTGCTGTTGGTGCTGCTGTCCCTGAGGTTGTTGGTGTTGTACCGGTGCATTATGGGACTGATACTGAGCTTGAGGATGAGGTGGTTGAGGGTAGCCTTGAGCTACCTGGTTAGGGTGGTAACCTTGTTGCGGATAACCTGCAGGAGGTATTTGGTTAGGGTGGTATGCACCTGACGGAGGATAATGACCAGGTGGAATATGATATCCTGGAGGTGGTGGTGGATGCATCATCTAAAAGAGTAATTAGAACTATAGACTGAATAACAAAATAGTCAAAACTAACCTGCTGTTGTCTGATGTAAGCTTCTAACTCTTCATCTGTAAAAGGTTTCTGTTCATCTAGACCCTTCCAGCCATGATCTTCCTGAAAAGCTTGCTGCTTGGTTTGAGCTGTAAATTCGTAAAAGTCTATAAAGCCATCACGATTGGTATCCACTTCTTTAAAGACTGACTCGCGCATGCGTTCCATCTCTTCTATACGTTCTCGCATATCATCTTCAGGTGCACCCTGAGCATACATCTTGTCCAACTCTTTCATAAAAAGTGCATTGACTTCACTGTGATCCCATAGACCGTTTGAATCAAGATCATGCATCATAAAAAAGGTTTTCGGGTCAAACTCCTGTTGCATGTGGTCCTGTTCCTCCCACACCTCCTCTAGCTGTGCTTTATGACCTGGTTCGTGTAATGGTTTATGTTCCTTATGTTTGACTTCCATTTCCTAGTAATAAAAGAAATATTTAAGTTTGTAAACTAAATTGTGAAATAAATTCACAGAAAAGAAAACCTGCTACGTGCCATACAGTTGATTTTAATGCCTAATACTGAGACAAAGGCAGATATGAAAGCTACAGCAATGACCAATTATTCCTACCATAGCATCATAATAATAACCAACAACAATTAATCATTATAAATGATATCATTTACCTGAAACTGCTTTTCAAGTTTTTTTCGCTCTTCTTCGTTAGTATGATTAAGCTTCTCTTGCTTTTCATATTCCTTCTGTAACTCATATTGCTTAAACTCTTCACGTCTTTTGCGATCAGCTTCGGCAAGATCCTCAGTGGTTTTAGCAATAAGTTTCTTTAAGTCATCAATTTCAAAGGTGTGAGGGTTCGACCGATCCACGTGTCCATGATTGGGATCGTCCTCGATGTCATTATTTGTAAGCTGCTCTTTTTGCTTAACTAGCATTCTAAGCCGATTCAGTTCTTGTCTTTTAAGTTCATCTAGTTTTGTCCGGACGTGGTGCGAAACAAACTCAAGCTGATCTGCAATCTTACCAGACCGTATGTCTTCTTCCTTGGCAAGTTCTAGCTTTTTTTTGAAATCGGGATCGGATTCAAGTGCACCTACAACCTCTTTCAAGTAGTGGCTGTAGTGCATCATAAAGTCTATGTCGCTATCTCCAGGTTTTTGTTCCTCTTCTTTATTTTTTGTAACTGGTGGCGCGACGCCCCACTGCCAAGTGGCGACAAATATTACCGCTATTTTCAACTTTAGCTTCATTTCTCAATATTAAAAAAGCTGCAGTTCAATTAAAGATGGTTTGCTTACGTGTAATGATTTAATTTCGTAACTGCTATTATCGTATACAACCTGTAAATAATGAATGAAAATCATCTACACAAATTGCACCAGCAAAACAGTGACGTGTACGTTTGTCAAAGACAAATTACCACAGATTACATATAAGTATATGATATTCTAGATAAATCACTTAAATGGGTGGATTAACAATAAACCATTTGGTGAGAAACTTGGCTAAAACTTTCTCCTGCAAAATTTGTAGGGCGCTGCACTTGAAAGATTCATTGAATGTTGACTTTACAAACTATGCGAACACACTGGCTTAAACAAGGAAAGATATATGCTTACCTAATGTGAGCATGATTGTAGCCATTGTAGTTATAATTTTGTATGATACTTTTGTGCGTGGAATTTCAGTGTTTTTGTGTCATATAGGTTAATTAGTATAATATACAGAATTCGTAGATAAGTTGTATTATAATAGTGTCGTTTACGGATTGTTTTGTGCGTATCTGCGTTTGATTGCTTGGGTGTGTGTCTGTTTATGATGGAAGTAAAATATAAAAGTACATGTTGAGTTCCTGGATGTAACGACAAAAGACATCGCTTTCCAAAAGATGCAGAATTATGTAAATGTTGCACCGAAAAAATTAAGCTTGTAAATTTCGAAAATTAACAGGTCATTTTATGTGTGCCATGGGCATTTTGTAGTAATAGCTACCGCAAGAGGACTTGGGAGGGATGCTAATCCTACATTGCATTTGGAGTGTAAGCTATAAGGCGATTGAATTATTATAATGAATAAGGTGATCTGTTATATTTTTAGTATTACCTGAAACTGATGGAGAAGTTGAAGATGCCGCTAAAAGAGTAGAAAGCAAAGATGCCAGCGAAATTGAAAGTGAAGGTAATGGCAACAGTCATACTAAGTTGTTCATATAATACCATAAATTGTTCCTTGCTTTAAACACAAAATTATTCTCTGTGATTGGTGACATTTGGCAGTTCATTTAATGTTATTTGTGAGATAAGATTGTATAGGATATGTTAAAAGAATAAATGTGCCGTTATGCAAATAAGTTATTATTAAGAATGAATAAGTTCATGAATGAGACATTAAGTGTGTGACAAATGTTTATACAAAAAATATCAGTAATGCCATATTTATTATTGATATAAGCGTGTCCGTAGATAAATATTTCAACTATATTAATATCTACTGTTGGCAGATGTAAGATCTATTCCAAATGTCTTGCTACAAAAAGGAGCAGTAAACCTAAAGAAAAGAGCAAGTCTACACGATAAGGTGAAATATTCTTATTTAAATAGCATATCAATAATTATAATTTGTAATAACCACTGAAATAATATATTGTAATTAGTTATATATTGTGTAATTAGTTGTCATGATTGTATTTCTAATATAAATGTATTGTTTTGTAGGAAAAAGAAAAATCCTGGGATTTTAGAACAAGTAGGAGTACAATATCAACGCCAAGGTGTAAAAAATTTTAGAAGATTGTTGGGGCAGACGGGCAGCTAATTTACAAAATTCTATCAAAAAAGAAGTTTCTCCCCAAAAATTGGACGCCTGCCAAGCGAGGTAACACAGCTACTA
This sequence comes from Sinelater perroti, assembly GCA_036346155.1. Classification (NCBI taxonomy): domain Eukaryota; kingdom Metazoa; phylum Arthropoda; class Insecta; order Coleoptera; family Elateridae; genus Sinelater; species Sinelater perroti. Next base: position 4,359,420 of record JARFIY010000351.1, read on the forward strand.
TAACAATAATGTTAGGTGGCATGATATACAGTTAGTATTCATATGTGTAATATAAAATTATTTTGATTATTAAAATGTCTTATATAAGGACAAAATGACTGTACTGTTGGTTTTAGTAGTTCTTGTAATTTGAGAAGGCCTTGTCACATGAACCCTGTGGGAAATGCACGGTAGTGGAAATTATAGTAGGCGAGTCTATTCACCTAGAAGGAGAGTCATGTCTCAACGTTTTTGGATTTTTTTTTAGTTTTCAAGGGCTTAACAGAAACCAGCCAATGCCAAAATCTACCTTTTTAAAGACAATGTATATTTTGTCTTGGTAAGATAAAGTGCATTTTTATCAAAGTTAATTTCGTACTTCAAAATCAAATATTGTTTGTAGTTAGCTAAACAGGCTCAGCTGGCAACGTTAACTACAAATTGCTAACAACATACTACAAAAACAATGTGAAACTACTTGCAGAATCAGCGTCACTGGTTTACACGTTACGATACTGTTTGTTGCAAATAAGTTCATGGCTGCACCAATTAGCTCCGACTACATGGCCTTTACGAGTTACAGACACTAGTCATAAATTATATATATTACTGTACATGTTGCAGTTTCAATAGCCTTAATTTGGCAGCCTTTATGTCATTGTATGGTTCATTAAATATCACGAAGGTACGCAATGGGTATGTGGAAGTGTTTATCATTGTGCAATATCATAATATACATATTATAAGATTGTCGATTTGGTTTTGTCTTCAAAAAGTCATGAAATTTCTTATTTTTCCATTTAAGATCTGATTAACGTGTTTTATCCATGTATATATTATAGTTTTAATTAATAACAACAAGTCCTTGGTGCCTATATCAGTATGATGAGGACAATTCAGTGCTGTGAAATCCACATAGTTGCTTACAATCTGTTGAAGCATTACTAATATATTTTTTTGAGCAAACATGTGGAATGACATACATTAATCATGTAGCAACTTTTGATGTAGCCCAATACAAAAAATTTTAAAAGATTTAAATCTAATACTGATAACCACTACCAGATACATAACAGAGGGGTTTTAGTAACTGGTTGAAGCCATTTCTGTTCTAGAAGCAAGAGCACAGGGCCATCTATGATGTTTTTAAGAGTTGAAATTTTTCTGCATAAAATATGCCATCGGTGCATCGGTACTAGCACACTATTAAGGAAAAATACTTATAACGTGATTCTTGTTCATAAGTGCATCTTTTATGTATTTGTACAATGCATTTATGGACAGGTTACAGAAGTGCACCTTTCATCAATGCAACAACTTATTTGGATAACATGCTTTTATGAATGTTGGTTTGAATGATTAGACCTATAGCATAAACTCCTTATATCTGACATCTTCAGATGTGTTTTGTTGCAACTGCTTAGCAACATCCCAGTGACAGATTATGAGAATTTACATCTGGAACCGTAGTTACTTCTGAATCTGTGGTTGTGAATATGCTAAGAAAAACTTCAATACACTAGATGCACATAAAGAGAATAATTTATATAACAAAAAATTGAGCCGTGGTTACATAACTATATATTTATAGTTTTTCCCAAGTACCCCATATTTGTACCAAATGTGTGTTATATTTGCATGAGTATGTTTATTGGTAAAATGCATTTATCTAAGTCCTATTTAGAATAACTATTTTAGCATTTTTACGCATTTGTTGCTTAGGGGTTATTTATTATAATTTTTATTTATTAATGGTGAATTACTATATCGTTTATGTATTATGTGTTAATTTATCATAACTGACTTATTGTAAATAATGACTAATAATTATAACTATATAATGACTAAGGCACGTAGCACTTTATTTTGGAATCTCTCGATTATAGCCATGTCGAAAATGCTAGCGGTTCCTCATAGGGAGAGACCATACATCCAAATAAGTTTTAACATTACTTTATAAAGCAGTAATTTGTTTTCTAGTGACAATGCAGACTTCCTTCCAATCATATATGAACATAATAACTTGCATTCTATATATATATACATATGGTATTTTTGATATTTTCCATGTAAATATTTGCCAATCATATGTGGTTATATTGACAGAGTTCATTAAGTGCTTTGCACATTGTAAGCTTTTCTGGATCCCACAATTGGCTTTGTAGAGTTTTTATGTAATTCCATATAGTAACTGACCATTGCTAACTTTCATGCCATTTACTTATATATGACCCCAAATTATTTGCTGTTAGTAATGCATAACTAATTAAACCATTAAAATGAACATTTTGTTATAGTACTTGTGTGTTAGATTAGTGTATTGTTTTGTTATGTTTATTTAGTTAAGTTACAAATAGCATATCATTTCTGTAGTGCATTTTTAAGCAATAATTTTGTAACAACTTAATAAAACCATATAAGAGTACTTGGGATAAAAACTATGTATATGAAAATTCTGTAACCTGATATATATAGTAATAGTGAGGTTCTAATAGGCTGTGTAGGAGCATGGCTTGCAAACTAGAAGGTCATGGCTCCCACATAATTGTTCTTACTATCCTGTCATCATACATTTACCTTTGATACAGGATGATGTGGCAAGCACTGCGCCATTATTTTACTCCTTGTTCGAAGCGAACACAGGTATTTGATTATTTTTAGTGACTGAGTAGGTCACCCACCAATATCTGAACCCAGGATTGACCCATGACCATTTGTACTTCAGATAAGAGTCTTAGCCACTCGGCTACGCTGTTGCATAATATATGAATAAGTATTTTGCTTGCAGTAATTGTCTGAGGAACTTCTTACATTTGTAGACAACTGATCATCAAAATATCTTGTACAATGCACCACAAAGTTGTGTGTGCGTATTCTTTGTCACATTTGGATTTTTGTAATAGTACAAACACATGCTTCTATAAACATTGGGTTGAATGATATAGACCTATAGCGTGATCTAGGGTCCCTATATTTGACATTTTCATATTTGTTTTGTTGGGGCTGCTTAGCAATATCCTAGCGATATATTACGAGAATTTACATATTTGAATCCTATTTACTTCTGAATCTGATTGCGAATAAACTAAGAAAAACTTCAATACAAGAAATCAACATAAAAAGAATTATTTATATAACAAAAAATTGAGCGGTGGTTACATGACTATGTTTATAGTTTTTACCCAAGTACCCCATTTATGTACCAAACTTTTTATATATAGATTTATATTTTTCACACATTTGCAGTTCAGGGGTTATTCATTATAATTGTTTTTACTTATTAATAGTGGATTACCATGTCTTATGTATTACATGTTAATTTATCAATAATTGAATTATTGTAAATAATACCCAATAATTATAATAAAATATATTTTTTAATATATTGTTTATTCTTGTAATAATTTTCTGTACTTTGAGAGAAAGTTTAATAATTGTTACTTTAATAGTAACAATTATTTACACTTTCTCTTAAAGTAAAAAATATTAAAATATTTGAAAATAATTTTAGCATATATAATTAGTTTTCTTTGACATCACTGAAGGTACTGTTATCAGTATTGGTATGGCAGTTTTGTATTTAAAACGGACCGACTGGAATTTTTTTGCTAAAACTTGCCCCTGCAGTCGTTGGGATCGCTGTTGGATTCTACATACATGCTGACATGGCAGTTTCCTATCGATAGGATTTGTAATCTGTGGTTACCCATGGCTAGATCTTTTTGTGTGTGGAAGTCTAAATGTTTATATATATATATATATATATATATATAAATATATATATAAACCTGTTAACCCTTACAATTAGTCAAGGTCTATTTGCTATGCATCTCAGTGGACCTGGACAAAGGGTTAATCAAGACGAGTTGCGACATCCCTGCGGGAGGTAGCTAATAGGGTAGTGCCTTGGCAGAAATGCTGTGTCTTACGCCAATAAACGCACATAAATCTGTCACCGGTAGATATAACGCAAATAAAAATGTCACCTTTTTAGGATACTTGTCAGTCACGCATAATTTAGGTTTAAGTAGAAATAATTTTAACGTCCAATTATTACAGATAACCCCTCCAAATACGACTGATCGATGGCTATATAATGTAACGTTTAAAAATAAGAAGACAGATTTGTATTTGCCTTAGAATAGCAAGCAAGTTCTCAATATAATAGTTGTCAATAAATTTATTTTAAAGCTTATTAAGGTGAATTATTTAACTATATATAAAACTAAATGTAACATTTCTGATTGCAATGGCAAGGAATGCAGATGACATTGCTTTTTAAATGCAAAAATTTAAACGAAAGTTATAGTCGAATCATTTGTTCATAGTTTGAGGCAACTTGCAATCTTTCACTCCTGTGGTTAGATATTAAAATATTTTTTTATTATATAGCACACAATTAGTTTTCTTGTCTCCACCGGTAGCGCTGTTACCTATGTTGGTATGTCAATTTTCTATTTAAAACCGACCAACTCTAATTTTTATTCAAAAGCTTACCCCTGCAGCCGTTAGAATCGCTACTGGTTTCTACAAACATACTGACATGGCAGCTTCCTATCTATGGGATAAGCACAGATTAATACGTAAACTGTAGCTATTACCTAATTGCCTAAGTGTTGGAAGAAGTAAGGTTATGCTAAACATTTTAACATAATTTTTTAATTCGATTATCTTTATATTAATTGCAGTATTATTTGAAAATTATGATCTTCGTACGTAAATTACCGAAGGAAGTGTGCATTTGTGTGTTGCAAAGGTTGCAAAAAATTCAAATTTATTTGTATAGTTCCAGTATTAAAACAACCGACTTACCACTTAGGAGGGAATCTAAAGAGATAGATATAGCTACAAAGGTGAAACTAACCAAGTCAATTACAAAAAGTGATATGGAATGGCGAACTCCTTGGCACGAGAAGGAGGGCAAACAATTTAGCATGTTGCGAAGTTTATATTCTGAAGACAGCAATACTAGCTTTATCAAGTTTTTGCAAACGCCGATAGATCTCTCGCCGGCTGCAATTAAGAAGTGGTGGGAGCAAAAAAAAGAAGAGCGTAACATAGCGATGCAGGGGTACATTCCCGAGCGCAATCAGATACTCGGCAATGAACTGGCTGCTGCCCATTTTATTGTGCACCGTGGTGGTGCTATTAAATTCTATGATGAAGACCGATGGATTAAGGCAGATCAGTTTAATAACTACAGTCTACCAAGCAGATATGAGAAGGACAAAGTACTACAGGCAATTGATTGCTCAAATATGGATTTATATTATGAGGGGTTGGTGAACATACGGAATCTTCAGCAAATTCAGTGGTTGAGTTTAAATGGATGCGATCACATGGATGATTGGTGCATGGACCGCATAAGTAATATATTTAGTGAAAGTTTGCTGTATTTGGATATTAGGAATTGTTGTAATATTACAGAGAGGGGTATAGGAGCACTTTATAAAATGAGAAACCTAAAGATATTGTATGTTGATAGTTTAACTTTATCTGATGCTTTTGAATTAACTTGCCTTTTATTACAAGATGTACATCCAGATCTTGATATTAGAACACAGTAGTTCTGGCATTTTTGATATTTGAATTCATGTTCGTTCATGTTGTATCAAAGCAAACATAAATCCTTATTAAAGAAATAACCTAATATATAGATTGTTTTGGTTTATGTAATTAAAGAAGGTAACAGCAATAATTATACATATGGTTTCTTCTAACAAATGAAGATTTTATAATTACAAATCATTCTTAAACCAATTTGTTTCACAGTTGCTTAAATACAACCATTTTTGAAAACATTATATAAGAATAAAATTGGAATTTTTGGTGTAATTCTTTTTTTTTTAAGGAATACAATAAAGAAAATTCATATAGGAATTTCTTCTGCGTCCAATAACTTATATATTTCTATGAAACTGTTCAACTTTAGGCAAATGAATTGAAGTATAGTAAAGCAAGGATAAAAATGCATCGTGTCTTGGAGATTCAAAAATAGCTGTTATGCTAAGAATCATTAACAAATGGTTTTGGCAGATAGGCAAATTAGCAGAGACCACTAATATCTCGAGTAAGCAAAAATTTTGCAAACTGAATTACACATGAAAAAATCTTGTCCAAGATGAATGCTACTTTTGTTCTCTCTAAAGCAAAAGTAAATGTATACGTGAACGTCAGCTGATTGTATTTAAAAAGAATTTAATAGATTATATTATTGCATGCGCCAACTCAATTTATTTTTGTTTAAAGAACATTAGATTGATGAAGTAGTGTTTTGCAAATATTGATTCATATTTATTTCTTCTAACTTGAATGCAGTGATAATGCTTTTATTGTGCAGCAAGTATACGTAAACAGTTTCAGCAATTTGATGAAGTTATCACTGCCTAACTTTCTATATTATTAAAGCGCCAAGGAAAAACACACGCTGTGAATTGAAGAAACAACCGATTTTAATGGTTGAGGGCTTTTTAGATTCGTCTTGAAAAGACGGGGTGTGAGTTATAGTTTTGAATGCGATCTGAATTAACCATGGTCAGATAATAGCAGAAAAAGGGTGATTGGAAGCACACCCAAAATGGCGCCAAGCGCTTGACATCTGTTTGATGTTCATTTTATTTGCAACATTTTAATTGATAACAACATGCACTGTCGTCTCATTTTCCGGCTAATCTGATTAATCTCTGCCGCTGGAATCTAATTAATTGCCGTGTGTCATTTATGTTCATAAGCATTGTGACAGTGTTACGTGCGTGATAAAGCAGAACCTTTTTTTCACAAAGCCAACGATAACTCTTTTATCATTTAAAGTTTGTAAATGTGTTCAATGAAATTAATTAAATAATTTAGCCAAGCAAAAACAATTAACCTGACCAAAAAATTACTGCCCGCTTAACTTGAACAATAACAGATATGAATTCTGTGAGTTGAACCACGTATGAGTTTATTCTGCAAGAAGTTTGAACACAAAAACAAAGCCCATATCTTTATCGTTATATATAAAACAAGTCCTAAAGGGTACAAACTGTTGTCATTTATATTTTGTCTTTCATCGTATCGAACTCTAACATTATTGATGAACAAAATTACTGATATTTTCTGCATAAACGTTTGCCACAAGCTTAATGTCTCTCTCATAAAGTTTAAAATTCATTCTTAAACTATAACACTTATTTGCATAACAGCATATTTATTCTTTTAACTTATCCTAAGCAATTTTGTGGAGCACTACTTTTTACAAATAACATTAAATAAGCTCTCAAATGTTATCAATCACAAGTTAACTTGCAGAGAATAATTTTGTTTTTAAAGCAAGGAACAATTTATGGTATTAAATAAACAACTTAGTATTATTGTTACCATTATCTTCATTTTTAGTTGTGTAATTTTTTTCCGATGAGCCTTTGTTTTGAAGATATAGATGTTCAAACTATTGAAAGATATAATTTCAAGTTTCACAAAAAACTAATAGTAGGCCACACGAATACAAAATAATTTCTTTTGTTTAGTCGCCATTTTGACAAACACTGAAGTGGTAGGTGAACGAAGCGCGCTGGTGCTACCCATCGACAACCGCATGAAACTTGAGAATTCCCACTTTTTAACAGTACATTATTCGATCAAAATGGATTAAAAACTAAATAAAACACAACGGTGTGCCACCGTATGCTACAAGGGTTGTCGTAGAATGGCTAGACAACTATTTTAATGGAAGGTGGATGAGTAAGTGCAGTTCAATTCAGTGGCCTACTAGTCGCCATATCTAAATCCACTAAATTTTTACTTCTGGGGCCACGTAAAACAACTAGTTTATGCAGAGCACAATGAAGAGCAATTACGAGACAGAATTATTAATGCTGTACATCAAATTAAAAATGAACAAGATTTTGCTGCAGTTTATAATTCAGTGGTTTTACGTTGTCAGGTTTGCATCGTGGCTGACGATGGGCTTTTCGAACATGATTTCTAAGTTAAACTAATGGCTTTTCTTTTTGTGTAACTATTACAGTGATTAAATACAATTTTTATGTGGCCTACTATTAGTTTTTTGTGAAACTTAAAAATTATATCTTTCAAAAGTTTGAACTTCGATATTTCCAAAACAAAAGGCCGATCGGAAAAAATTATTTCGTATTTTTTGCTTACAATCCAATCCCAAACATAAATTTTTATTTTTCGCCTCCTGGTATAAATCACCCTGTATAACACATCACCTTATTCATCATAATAATTCAATCATCTTATACCCCAAATGCAACGTAAGAACAGCATCCCTCCTAAGTCCTTTTAACGTATCTGCTGTATTATATTTGCGGTCAAAATGAACATCACACATAAAATGACCTGCAAATCTGAGTCGATGTTAGCTTTTTGAAGTGTATAGGCTATTTTAACCCAACGTTTATACAAATCTAGATCTTTTGTTTTCCTAGTCACTGCAACTAGAAACACAACATTTATTTTTATTTTTTTCTGCCATTTTCATCAATTTCATAAACAAACAGACACACACAAAACAATCTGTAAACGACATTACTATAATACAACTTATCTACGAATTCTATATATTATATATATTATATTCTATTATATTATTTAACCTATACGATACAAAAATACTTAAATTTCACCCACAAGAGTAACTGTCACAAAATAATAATCACAATAGCAAACAGTTAACGCTGCAACAATTATACTCGCATTAGATAAGAATATATTTTTCTTTGTTTAAACAAATGTTTTCGCATAGTTGCTAAAGTCAACAGTTAATGGATTTTTCAAGTACAACGCCCTACAAATTCAACAGGAAAAAGTTTTAGTAAAGTTTCTCATTAAATTAATTAATTAAAAATTATTGCTAATCCTCCCATTCAAGTGAAATATCTATTGTATGTAATCTGTGGACCTAACCAGAAATTATAATTAAAATGAACACAGTTAACGCTGTAACAATTATGTTCACATTAGATGAGAATTATAAGAATACATATTTTCTTGTCTAAGCACGTGTTCAGAGAGTATAATTGGTAAAGTCAACATTCAATGAACTTTTCAAATACAACGTACTACAAATTCTGTAGCGGAAAGTTTTAACCAAGTTTCTAACTAAATGGTTTATTAATTTAACAGGAAATGCACTAGGTTGAGGATTTGTGTGGACCAGTTATATAACTGATACTGATAACATGAAAAACTGAAAGATTTTGTTGGTATTGAATTTATTTATCATATATGGATCAACAATGTATAACTAAATAAATTTTAAGACATAAAGTAATTTAAAAACCGCAAAAAGTTTAAAAAATTAAATAAGCAAAGTATTTTAAATTAGTGCTGTTTATAATTACATAATAATTCTAACCTTTTATGCATTTAGTTTTTTTTATAACTAACTGTAACCTGAGGGGCATTGGTATGACAAGTGTAGAAGTTGTGTTAGTGGGTGTTTTTCCATTTTTGTTGAAAATGTTGTTTCCGTTTTTCTTTAATTAAAATGTGGACTTTCGGATATTTAAATCCAGTATGCTATACATTTTTTATAGAATTAAGATCTGACCTCTGGAGTGGGCTTAAAAAAAACTTTGGGACCCTGTACAGTATCTAGTCTTTAACGATTTTTGAAATATGCTTAGGGTTGTTATCTCATCGAAAATTAAATATATTTTTGCAACCCATTTTGAACTTTGTAATAAATTGCCTTTTAAAGTTTGTAAATATATTTTTGCACTCATAATACCATCAATAAGTTTATCTACTGCAGAGTAGATACAACTCCAAATGGACATGTTGATATTTCCACAATGGGATATGGGATTGTATTTGTAGCACCTAGCTCAATATTGATTTTTCGTCATACCAATCCTCTACCATTTAATAAAAACAAGTTGAATTTACTCCCATCAGAGAATATTACGGTCTAGATATCTATCCATTGTTTAAATATAATTTGGCGTATACTAAATGTTTAATTAAATTTTATTTATTTTAAATATTTTTCGCTAGCAATTCTTCTATTATACCCTGCTTTTCTGATTACTTTTCTTGCAGTTTCTGCATATACTTGTTTTACTCATTGATCCGCCTATAGAATATTCTAAATTATCTATTTTTATTTTTGTTTTATTTACCTGTCTTAGGACTATTTATTCTTCGCGTTGTCTAAAATTATCTATAAAAATTTGCTGCACACTTACAAATTTGTTAATAACATATCTCTTACACTAGAAATCTTTCCATTGATTTTTTAAATTTCTCTCAAAATTTTGAACTTGATTTGAATTTATGAATGATAGGGGTATATTTTATTCTGAAAACCAAATTTTGAATAGCATATGTGTTACGATTAGAATAACTATTCATTGAAATATAATGATGTGTAAATACTTTATGAGAGTGTATGAATTTTGTCAGTAGGTACAATAAATTCTCGTTTCATTGCAAATATTTTACTTAATAAATCAAAACAGTCTTAAAATAGCAACAAGGAATGCGTTTTTTAAGAACACTGTTCTAAATTGTACTGCTACAACAACAATGTCACATATATAAAAATAAGTGTGTTGGTATATTTAATAAATAAATTATATAATTATATTAGATTGGTACAGGAACATATAGCAACATATATACAATAGTATTAAATAAATGCTGCCACAAGTGGACTTTCCTGCAAAAAAAATTAATTAAAATCTAATCGATTATTACAATTTAATTGTCTTGTTACCGTAATTGTGCTGAGAATGTTCTTGTGTGTGTTGTATAGGTTCTACTATGTCGTTGGCATCTGCAATAAAACTAGTTAATAAGTTGCTTCTGTCATAGTACAAAATAAATCTTGCCATAGTCTTGTGTTCTTTTGGAGGACTTGATGTTACTCATTCTCATAACAACCGATTTGGCTGTTGTCTTGAACTCGGGCCCCTCTGTGCTAACTTCGCATCTATACTGTCCTGCAGCCCGTGAGTTAATGATTGCGAGGGAAACGGAGCAAGATGCCAATACGGCTCTGCCCGTGTGGTACACCTGGACGCCTTCTATTGCGAATTGATGTACCGAGCCGTCAGATTTACAACGAAAGAACTCGTCTGCATCTTTGTACCACTTAACATCATATAGCTGATCGCCCTCTAAGTCATATGCGCAGTCTAGGTCCAGAAAGTCTCCAGAGGATGCCACTGTGGGCACGACGAAGCGCGTAACACGGACAGCGCTCGTTCGCTGGGTTGCTACAAAAGAAGCATTAGTTAAATTAAGAATGATTTCTCTAAGGTGTCGGCAAGGTGTGGCGCCCGCGCCCTGGCATTAATGAGGCGTTTCGACCTGATTGATCATTACTGCCTACCAATGATGTGTATGATTCATACAAACCCACCCTTGTTTCGCTGCAAAACATGCAAGTTAAATTATTGCTCCGATAACTTCGGACTTATTAAAAAGCAACTGTTCGTTGAAGGTACTATCGTACTGGGGTTGAAGAATTGGCCGGAAATTTGTGATTTCTGAGAACGTTTACGGCTATGGGCTTGCCTAATAAATTAGTGTGGGCGTCATCAGTATTCATCAGCATTACCTTAAGCATATTGCGTTTGGAAAGGCCATTGGTCTCTGGATAAATCTATGTACACTTGTGTATGTAATTCGTTTGTTAAACACCAGGATGGAGTAAAAAATTACCATAATTTTAGACATATATATTATCGGATGCCCATTTACCAATTGGTGTAGGGTAATTTTAAACATTTATTTTTACAATTATTTTATGCTATTGTGTTAGCTGCTCTTTAATAATGTAAATAGATAAAAATCGATGTGGTATTGGAAAACGTTTGTTTATTTTTACTTATCGAAAAATTAAAAACAAACTAAATTCTTTTAATTTTTTTCGTAAATTTGTAGGTAGTGGAATCGAAGAGTGGCATACGCATGTAGTTAAACAAAATTCGAGATGTCTAAAAACAGCTGTAACATCAGGAATCATTAATAAAATTTTTGATAAGTTTTAGACAGATCATCAAATAAAAGTGCACGAGTATTATTATTACTTGGTAACATTTTCTATGAATTAATCCATTTATGTATATATTAGAATTTCGCGTTGATTAATTATACTGAAACTACAGTGTACTGAAGTGTAACAAAACCTGAGGATCCAGAAAGGATTCAGAAATGCGTTGTAGATCCAAACTCGATAAAAAAAAGGCATAAGGACAGATGAGACAAGGGCTACCAGTGCAGGTGTAATTAATGGGAGTAATGGAAAGAATTATAAAAGTAAAAATAAACACGTAATGCAAGAAAGGAATACGTGAAGCCGATTTGGCTTTAAGACTTGAGCAGGAACACTTAATTGAAGTTTAATAGATCCATATTTGTTCGACAAAAATTTAAATCAAGGTCGATACTTCAAATATTGAAAAACATTTTCGCTTACAATGCAGAGATTGCAATTAAGATCATAACATTTTTTTACAAGATCTTGCTACATTAAACACACTTCAGAAAAATATTAGATAAATGGAAAAATATAACACTACTATAAATAAAAAATTTCCTTCATAGGGATTGATGATGAGAAAGTTCCAAAAATGCTTGCTGCGATGCCCCGTTGTATTGCCAATGAAATCCGTTGGATGAGACAGAATCTTGACCTAGGTTCACCAGTCAGTTTATTCAAACGAGTCCTAATTTGGAGAACTGGCTCAGTTGCTTCATGTGACCAGAGTCCTAGAGTCTCGAGCGCGAAGACTATAAAATTGTGTTTAATTAGGCAGAATTTAGAATGTTTCTTTTTAGCTGCTGTTTCTGCTATGGATTCAGGTTCTAAGTTTTTTTTTTGCAGACGTGTATGACTTGGCCAGTGAGTCCACACAGGTCGTATCTCAAACTAAAGTTTTTCCTTTTGCCTAAAAGTATATTGGTAATTCTGTCAGGTCTCTTGCCATCATCACGGAAGAAGCCATTTGGTTCCAATCTCAAACTGACGTTTATAGATGCAAAAGTTGAATTATGCGATTGAGTTCGGCATGACGTGAAGTTCTCCCAAGGTTCTTCTTGCATGATAAACCGTGTCGTTCTAAGAAATCCACAGGGTTACCACATTCGCAAAAATGAGGACGACATAGAGAACATCGTAAGCGTAGTCCTAAACATATGCGAATTGTATTGTCATCCAGAAAGGTTTCAATGTCGGGGGAAAGAATCGTATTTAACCATGGTCCTGAGAATTGGTTTTGAAAGCTCTTAACACGATACTTTCCCGTAGGTGATGCAAATTCTAGAGAACTCACTATTCTGTTGACATTGATTGTGTCCCAGCCAAGTTATGAATCGATATGAACTGGAAATTGAGAACCGTTGATCATAGTTTCCATAGATCAAAAGTTTCATTAAAGTGGGGGCAATTCTGCCTCGTAATCCTGAATTTTATTTTTAATGAAGTGAGATATCCCCTGATTTTCTTATTCCAAGGCCACCTTGGTTGACTGATAAAGATAATTGTTTCTATTGATGGTCGTTTAATTGGATATGAAGGATGAACTCTGCGGCTGATTTAATTTTTGAATCAAACTTATCAAGTAATTCCGAATGATTCCAGAGTAGTAAAGTGCAAAAAAGGTAGGTCAATTTAGAAATAGTAAAACAATTTTTCAATAGTAAATAAGCGTAATGAGCTTGAAGTTCATTCATACGACTAATCGTGGTAGTCAAATCTATCAATTTCTTCGAAAATATCGCTTGAATGGCATCCTAAAGTAATGGCGATCCCAATAGTTCCAGTTTGTCAGCTTCTGTGACACGAATACCTTGGTCGACTTCTTCAAATTGGCTAAGAACTATTTCGTCGGATTGAGCAAAAATGTAACTCACATTTGCTGAGGTTAATTTTTTAAACCAATCATTTCAGCCTGTGAAATAATGGATTTAAAATCTTCTAAAACAACTTCTGCGACGTCTCCCAAAGTTTCATCGTCTAGATATCTTATACTCAGATCAGACTTTCAGTGATTCAACTAACCCTTAAATCCCATCGAATCTGGCACGCTCTGTACATAGCAACATTATATATGAAAATAAGCAGCAAATATCAGGATGATCGCTTTTAACTTAAAAAATTTAAATTACTGTAGAACTTAAAATAAAAAAATAAAAAAGTTAGCACATAAGCACCATCCCAGAAATTTAACCAATTAATATGCCAAAACATAAATATGAAAGAAAGTTTCTGTAATGGTACTCGCCTTTATATCAATGACTTAAAAATCAAATTTATCATTGGATGTATTTTAACAAGCGAAAGCTACGGCTGTTTATATTTATACCAAAGATATATAATCGTTTACATTGATCTTTTGTTGATGTTTCTACTTACTGAATATTATCAGCCCTAACTACGGATGGATGTTAATTGGTGTTTGTATTTAATACAAAAAAGTTTATATCAAAAATCTGGTCTGAACATCACACGACTTTCCTTATCCTACTATTTGGGTAATTCTGGCAAAAATCCTGGACTTCAATTTTTTTTCGAGTTCCTATTTTATTAACTTTTATTTTAAATTCATGTTTATCTCGTGATAAATCATTTTTATTACTCATGAATTTTCAAACTTAAAAAGTTCGTTACTGAATTCTATGTCTGTCGGTCTGTCGGTCTGTCTGTCGCTGTCACAAAATTATGGATTTTTTAAAATTTTAAAATGGATTCTTATAAAATTTTACGCTGATTTCAAAATTAAAAAGTTCTACTGAATAGTTTTCTTTCGATTTCGACATTGGATTTTATGAAATTCTTAAAGAAAATTTTACGCTGATTTCAATAATGAAATCGAAAAAATTCTATGTCGAATAGTTTTGAGATATTCGACTTCGAATTTCGGGAAAATTTTCGACATTACGATTTTAAATGTGGATTCTTATAGGGAATTTTACGCTGAATTCGAAAATGAAGAAAAAATTCTATGTCGAATAATTTTCCAGATATTCGATTTCGAATTTCGGGAAAATCGAAAGGTTTTTTTAAGTTCGTTCTGGGATTGCTTACAGGGCAATCTCTTCGCCGGTCCCATGTTTTATATCTTCAACCGTTTAGATTCGTGACCACTTTGCGACCGATTTTTACCAAAACTTTTGCACTGCGTTCCCTACCTACAAGTAACTTGCATACCAAATTCCAAGTCTCTAGCTCTTACGGTTCTCGAGATATCCTGTTTACTGACAGACCGACAGATAGACGTACAGACACACACACACACACACACGAATCAATGGCCCAAACTAACTTTTTTGGTGTCCTGGGGCTATAATTTGTCCAGAAATGTGAAAAACTGGGTATGTGTGTATGCAAGTTACTTGTAGGCACGGGACGCAGTGCGAAGCTTTTGGTAAAAATCGGCCGAGCCGTTTGGTCACAAGGTCGCAAAATCGATCGCAAAGCGGTCGCGAATCTAAACGGTTGAAGATACAAAAAGTTTATGAGAAAAAAAATGATTTATTACTTTGAGATAAACATGAATTTAAAATAAAAGTTGGTAAAATAGGAACTCGAAAAAAAATTGAAGTTCAGGATTTTTAATATACCGGGTGTTCAGAAAATGTTTCGGGAAATTTATATTACCGGATAGATCAAACCGAGACGAACAAAAAATTACAATGAAATTTTTCAACCGAGTCAAATAAATAAGTTATAGCCGATTAAAATTAATTAAACGGACCAATCACAGTGCGCTGCTACCGGGCCGACTGCGGGAGAACGGGGACGCAGGCGATAATGGCGAGGCTGTGCGACAGAGCTCCACGGTTACCTTCAGTGACGTAGCAAAGTTTAAGTACAGTCAATTATTGTCTTGTACTGTTTATTTTAATCAGCTCAGTGTTGGACTCACGCCTCGTCCTTTTTTAAAATAACAAGTTCCGGGACGAGCGCATATATATATATATATATATATATATATATATATATATATATAATATAATATATATATATATATATATATATATATATATATATATATATATATATATAATAATAGGATAAGAAAAGTCGTGTGATGTTCACACCAGATTTTTTCATTAATGTTTTAAGGTCGAAACGACGAGATGAAAGCGTCGTGTTTGGCACGCGGTAGCGCTGGGGCAGTTGACGCGTTTTGCACCATATATTATACATATTTATTTTTGAATGCACTTTTTCAAGTAATATTTCAGAAACTGATTTACAGTGGCATAATTTTTTCCAAAAACTACGTTACTGATTGATTTTAGAAATAAATTCAGAAAATTAAAATTATAAAACATTAGGTAACATGAACAAGCCCATAAACACATGTCAACGGCTTTTTCGTAGTTGAAGCATCGGTATCGCAAAGTTAATTAAGAATTGCGATTTAATTAGAGCACTTACCCGAAAGCACCAGTAGGGAGATGAGGACCGCACGCTGCACGTCTTCACTCATGGTTCCAATTAATTTCCGGCAAACACGCACTGCATCTCGTAGTCAACCGGCGACGCGAATTAAGCTGTTTATGCGAAGAAGGCGGGTTAAGAAGTCAATTGCGCCGGTTATCTTTTTATTAACTCCTCCTCGGCGGTTCCATCCTGTTAATAATAATTTTTTTTATTCGAAAAGACAAGTAGCTTTTGAAAACTACGTAACTGTTGAATTAATGCTAATTTCACTAACGACAAATTTAAAATAATGCATCAATAAGTTTTTTGAAACAGCTCATTCGCGAGCTTTTACTAAACTAAACGGGGCGCCCCCCAATTCTAATCTCGTCTGACGATGCGACTGCGCGTAAATGGCGGGAAATACTAAATCGCGAAACCTAAGACTTCAAATATGAAATAGAGAATTGGTTTAGATGGTGTTTAATTGTTATAAAATATAAGTACGTTATAGGATATAATAATTATTCAATTTAGTTTAATACCTAAAAACCAACCGAAAACTTTGATTATCTGAATCATTTTCAGAATAACGAAAACAATATAAGAATGAATCTCAGTAGCTCCGTTTTTAATTTGTTACAATGTTTTATAAAGTTTTATTTTTAATTATTAATTGGTTACTAATTGGAGTTTAAGCAAAGACAATAACCATTATTTTACTTAGGTGTTGTTAATCGCCGTTTAAACTTGTGTGATACTTTAAATTAACAGGTTTCTTTATTGTTTATTACAAAACTATTATGTCTCCTTGCATCTAAAATTCTCAATTTTATAGGTCTCGTTATGTTTGCACAGCACAAGCCATAAAATTCTAATTCAAAGAAACAAAGAAGTTGATGTCTATCAAAGAAATATTTGAAAAGGGTGATCGATAAGAACATATAATTCGGTATTTTTGAAAATATATGTTATCTTATTTAAGGATTATAGCACGTTAAGATTTGCAGAAAACCCAAAATATAATTTTCTGACATCACTAATACTTGATTACTACATATATACACTTTTATTTATTTTATATATACTTTTCACCGTCGAAGTTCATTTCTCATACACGAGTGTTACCATCCCCCCTCCATAGTCTCAGTGGTCATTTCTCTTACTCGACTGGTACTCACCCCCCACCATAGTCCTAGTGGGCATTTCTCGTACACGACTGGTACCTTCCCCCCTTCATAGACTGTTACTAGCCCCCCTCGATAGTCCCAGTGGGCATTTCTCATACACGACTGTTACTATCCCCACACGATAGTCCCAGTGCATCCATTTTCTTTGATCTTTTATTCCATATTTCTGAAACGGTTGGGAATTTAAAAAACAAGTATTAATTATTTTTTGCTTAGTGTAGCTCAGTCCTGTATGCGGAATTTCTCCTTTAACTCGTGGGACACTTTATAAAAATTTTAAAGTTAATTTAAAAAGTTCGTTACTGAATTCTATATGTCTGTCGGTACAGAGCAATCTCTTCGCTGGCCCCATGTTTATATTTTACTTCCGATGTCTTCTGCTTTCCTTAGCCAGCGAAGAGATTGCTCTGTAAGCAATCCCAGAACGAACTTAAAAAATATCTCGAAAATTATTCGACATAGAATTTTTTCGACTTCATTTTCGAATTCAGCGTAAAATTTCCTATAAGAATCACATTTAAAATCGCAATGTCGAAAATTTTCCCGAAATTCGAAGTCGAATATCTCGAAAATTATTCGAGATAGAAATTTTTTAATTTCTAATTCGAAATCAGCATAAAATTTCCTATAAGAATCCATTTTAAAATTTTAAAAAATCTCAAATTTTGTGACGGACCGACAGACCGACAGACAGACATAGAATTCAGTAACAAACTTTTTAAGTTCGTTGAAAATAAATGTTGTTTTTCTGGATGTAACGACAAGGACATTGCTTTCCAAAAGATATAGAATTATGTAAACGTTGGACCGAAAGTATTGTTTGTAAATTTTCGAAAATTTTACACTGACTCAAATGAATTGGTTATTTTTGTGTGCCATAGGCATTTTGACTGTAAATATTATGTAGTAGGTACCGTGAGAGGACTTAGGAGGAATGCTGTTCCTACGTTGCATTTGGAGTGTAAGCTATAAGACGATCGAATTATTATAATGAATAAGGTAAAGTGTTATATTTTTAGTATTACCTGAAAATGATGGAAAAGTTGAAGATACCACTAAAAGAGTAGAAAGCAAAGACGCCAGCAAAATTGAAAGTGAGGGTAATGGCAACAGTCATACTAAGTTGTTCATATAATACCATAAATTGTTCTTTGCTTTAAACACAAAATTATTCTCTGTAGATTACCTTGTGATTGGTAATATTTGACAGTTCATTTAATGTTATTTGTAAGATAAGATTGCATAGGATATGTTAAAAGAATAAATGTACCATTATGCAAATAAGATATTATTTAGAATGAGTTTTAAATTTTATGAACGAGACATTAAGACTGTGACAAATGTTTATACAAAAAATATCAGTAATGCCATATGCATTATTGATATAAGCGTGTCCATAGATAAATATTTCAACTGTATTAATATCTACTGTTGGCAGATGTAAGATCTATTCCAAGTACATCACGTGGACTGTTACAATCCAAATGTCTTGCTACAAAAAGCAGCATTAAACCAAAAGAAAGGAGCAAATCTACACAATAAGGTGAAATATTCTTATTTAAATAGCATATCAATAATTATAATTTATGTCATAAGTACTGAAATAATATATTGTAATTAGTTATGTATTGTGTAATTAATTGTCAAGATTGTATTTGTAATATAAATGTATTGTTTTGTAGGAAAAAGAAAAAAACTGTGATTTTAGAACAAGTTGTAGTACAATATCAACGTGACTTTACGCCAAGGTGTAAGAAATTTTACAAGATTGTTAGTAAGTGGGGCCGACGGGCAGCTAATTTACAATATTCTATAAAAAATTTCCGAGATCGATTGAGGAACGTAGAAAAAGTAACAATGCACAAGGAATTTAATGAACTTATGGACTCTATCAATGAAACCACGTATGAGTTTATTCTGCAACAAGTACAAACACAAAAACCAGAACCCACATATTCGCCATTTTACTTTAAATGAAAAGTTATTATCATTATGGTTACATAGTCTTAAAGGGTACAAACTGTTGTCATCTATATTTTGTCTTCCATCCTATCGAACTCTAACATTATTGTTAAACAAAATTCCATATGGTCCTGGACTTAATGAGAAAGTATTTAATAGTTTAGAAGATAGCGTCAGTAAATTAAAAGGTCTGAATGATCGTCTTTATGTAGTTGTGTTTGAAGAAGTCACAATAAAACCTTTGCTTTCGTATAATAAGAAAAATTAGTGTATAGAAGGTAAAGGAGAATATGTAGATAATCAATTATTTGTAGTGACTGAGTTGTTCACCTGCCAATATCTGAGCCCAGGATTGACCCACGTCCATTTGTACTGCAACCAAGATATATGTACAAATATTACTTGCACTGAATGTCTGAGGAACTTTCTACATTTGTAGGCAATTGATCGTCAAAATGTCTTGTGCAATGCACCACAAAGTTATATGGTGTTTTTACTTTGCCATATTTGGGTTTTTATAATAGCTTCAAACCTAATACTGATAACCACTACCAGACATGTAACAGAGGGGTTCAGTAACTAGTCGAAGCCATTTCTGTTCTAGAGGCAAGAGCACAGGACCATCTACGATGTTTTTAAGAGTTGAAATTTTTCTGCATAAAATATGCCATCAATGCAAACAGAATATTAACATCCCTCTATGGTACAAGTGTACTACTAGCACACTATTAAGGAAAAATACTTATAACGTGATTCTTGTTCATAAGTGCATCTTTTATGTATTTGTACAATGCATTTATGGACAGGTTACAGAAGTGCACCTTTCATCAATGCAACAACTTATTTGGATAACATGCTTTTATGAATGTTGGTTTGAATGATTAGACCTATAGCATAAACTCCTTATATCTGACATCTTCAGATTTGTTTTGTTGCAACTGCTTAGCAACATCCCAGTGACAGATTATGAGAATTTACATCTGGAACCGTAGTTACTTCTGAATCTGTGGTTGTGAATATGCTAAGAAAAACTTCAATACACTAGATGCACATAAAGAAAATAATTTATATAACAAAAAATTGAGCCGTGGTTACATAACTATATATTTATAGTTTTTTCCCAAGTACCCCATATTTGTATCAAACGTGTGTTATATTTGTATGATTATGTTTATTCGTAAAATGCATTTATCTAGATCCTATTTAGAATAACTATTTTAGCATTTTTACACATTTGTTGTTTAGGGGTTATTCATTATAATTTTTATTTATTAATGGTGAATTACTATATCGTTTATGTATTGTGTGTTAATTTATCGTAATTGATTTGTTGTAAATAATGACAATAATTATAATAAAATATTTTTTTTACTTATTGTGTATCATGTAATTATTTCCTAAACATTAAGAGAAAGTGTAATAATTGTTGCTTTAATAGTAACAATTATTTACACTTTCTCTTAAATTAATAAATATTAAAATATTTAAAAACAACGAGGTCTGGCAGCGGCCCCCCGGAGAGCTTGTCCAACTCCGACATGCTTGAGCCCCTTCGCATAGTAGTTTTTAAAAATAAATAAAAACACGATTAACAACTCTGTTTGACATAATTGACGTACGCCGTTGCCATGACAACGCATTTACGTAAACCCAGTTAGAGTTGAACTTTGACCTTTGACCTTTGACCTGTGTGACAGCACTCATAATTTTTTTTATATATAAGTGCTTTATTACCCGCTCTCAAACGAAAATTTTCAATCGCTTGCGGTTCCGGAAATATATTACCCCGGTCGCGCCTGTAGCCTGGCCGAAATTTGTCCTTCGGGGGCGCTCCGGTCGGCACGGAATAGCACGAACGATTTGACCTTTGACCTCTGTGACAGGGGTCAACGGTGAGGTCAAACTGTCTGTGTGGGGTGAGGTCAGTGTGTCTGACTAGCGACACGATAACTTCCGTTATAATAATCGGATTACCTTCTAACTTGGCATTCTTATACCTTAGATCAATACCTTCTTCTCTACTGAATTTCAGCTAAATGGGCTAAAGGTCAACGGGGTCAAAGGTGAGGTCAGTGTGTTTGCCTAGCGACACGATAACTTCCGTTATAATAATCGGATTACCTTCTAACTTGGCATTCTTATACCTTAGATCAATACCTTCTTCTCTACTGAACTTCAGCTAAATGGGCTAAAGGTCAAGGGGTCAAAGGTGAGGTCAGTGTGTTTGCCTAGCGACACGATAACTTCCGTTATAATCATCGGATTCACTTCAAACTTGGCATACTTATAGCTTGGGTCAATACCTTCTTCTCTACTGAATTTCAGCTAAATCGGCCAAAGGTCAAGGGGTCAACCTGAGGTCAAACTGTCTGTGTGTGGTGAGATCAGTGTGTCTGCCTAGCGACACGATAACTTCCGTTATAATCATCGGACGCACTTCAAACTTGGCATACTTATACCTTAGGTCAATACCTTCTTCTATACTGAATTTCAGCTAAATCGGCCAAAGGTCAAGGGGTCAACGGTGAGGTCAATCTTTCTGTGTGTTTTGAGGTAAGTGTGTCTGCCAGCGACACGATAACCTCCGTTATAATAATCGGATTCACTTCAAACTTGGCACACTTAGACCTTAGGTCAATACC